>VZRE01014500.1:47500-95206 GCA_013396775.1 Cephalopterus ornatus
CACTGGAAAAAATATTCTCTGTCAAAGAAGGTGGCTAGTTTTGTCAGCAAATAAAAGACAAAAATACACAGCATAACAATTGTAAACAAGACCTCCCAAAACCCTGGCAGCATCTATCCCAGCAGACAGTGGCCATGTCTACATCAACAATCAGGGCAGCTCTGCAGGGGCAGACTGTAGAGTGAAAGAGTTTCTCCTGACAACCTGACCTTCATACCGCATTCATTTTAGGAAGAGTTATTTTGTCTTAGCTTTAATCTGGTCCCAAGGATCCAACAGCTATCGGCGGTGTGAACACAGAGGGGCACTCCTTCCAGTCTAGTTTCATTCGAAAGGAAAACAGTTTTAAAGGAAACACACTGACAGCATTTCACAGTGTGCAACTCTCCTAATTGTCCACATTTCCTGTGAAATTGACTTATGATCCAACCTGAAATGTAGATATATATGTATCCAGTCCCTCATCCCTACAGTTACAAGTTTCAGATGAGAGAAAACAAAGGCAAAGGTGCCCAACATGCAGGTTACAAAAAAAAAAAAAAAATTGCATCTCTATTTGTAAATACTTCTACAATTTTTTTTATAGAAGCTGTGCAGGTAATGTTATTCCTTTATCTCACTTTTCATCCACTAAGTATGCAAATAAAATATTAATGAAACTAAAAATTATAACATAAGTTATCTTTAATCAAAACAATTATTCCCACAAGTACATGTTTTTTTTCTCTTCTCTTTTTTAAAAATTTTCTGGGTCAATCAGTAAGTAGTAATAATAACACAACTACAAGAGCAAAACCCCATCTTTCCTAAACTTAAAATATTTCTGAATCTCTCTAATTTTTAAATCGTCAACTGGGTATCATTGTATGAGCCTTAAGTCTCTCTCCTAAAGGCCTTGGGTGCACTTCCATCTCCTCTGAGTCTGACTACAGCTTAATTGCAAGAAATACACAGCATCAGCTAACTTCCAAGATGATCAGACTGAGTTACTGTGCAATGTCACATACAACTACCCGAAAGGAGATTGTAGCAAGGTAGAAGGAGAAGTCTCTTTTCCTAAGTATCAAGTGATAGAACAAGAGGAAATGGCATCAAGTTCTGGCAGGGGAGGTTTAGATTGGTTATTAAGAAAAATTTATTCACTGAAAGGATTGCAAAACATTGGAATAGGCTGCCCAGGGAAATGAAGGAGTCACCATCTCTGAAGGTATTTAGAAAATATGCAGATGTGGCACTTCAGGACATGATTCAGTGGTGGACTTGGCAGTGCTGTGTTAATGGTTGGACTTGATAACCTAAGCAGTCTTTTCCAACATAAATGATTCTATGATTCTATGAAAGAGCTGTGGCAAATGGTAGTAGGGGAATAGTAGAACTGACCTCTGGAACCTGACTTTCATGGAATCACAGAATCACAGAATCAATTAGGTTGGAAAAGACCTCTGATATCATCAAGTCCAACCTACGACCCAACACCACCATCTCAACCAGACCATGGCACTAAGGGCCACGTCCAGTCTTTGCTTAAATATCTCCAGGGATGGTGACTCTACCTCCTCTCTGGGCAATTCATTCCAATATCTAATTACCCTTTCTGTGAAGAAATTCCTCCTGATGCCCAAACTTAACCTCCCCTGTAACAGCTTGGGACTACGTCCTCTCATCCTATTTTTAATTACCTGTGAGAAGAGATTGACCCCCACCTGGCTGCAACCTCATTTCAGGGAATTGTAGAGAACAAAAAGGTCACCCCTGAGCCTCCTCTTCTCCAGGCTAAACAACCCCAGTTCCTTCAGCTGCTCCTCACAGGCCTTGTTCTCCAGACCATTCACCAGTCTTTCTCTGGACCTGCTGCAGCACTGCAGTGTCCTTTCTGAATTAGAGGGCCCAGAACTGGACACAGTACTGGAAGTGCAGCCTCACCAGTGCCAAGTACAGCAGGATAATCTCTTCCCTAGTCCTGCTAGCCACACTATTCCTGATATAGGACAAGATGCCGTTGGCCTTCTTGACCACATGGGCACACTGCTGGCTCATGTTCAGCTGGCTGTTGACCAGAACCCCCAGGTCCTTTTTATGCTGGGCCACTTTCCAATCACTCTTCCTTCCCTCAGCCTGTAGTCCTCCATGGAGTTACTGAGACCAAAGTGTAGGATCCAACACTTAGTCTTGCTGAACCTGATACTGTTGGTCTTGGCCCATCTATCCAGCCTGTCCAAATCTCCCCAAATTCACCTGTCCTCCTTCTCCTGCAGACTCTACATCATTTCTATGCTCACCTTGCATATTCTAAGAGAAATAAAGTACAAATCCTCCAAACAACCTTATTCACTTCATAATTCTAATTGGCTTAGAAGACATCATTCTGTGCAATAAGAGACATGTACTTTTTTTTGGAATCAGTAAAAATATACGACTACTTGACAGTATCACAATGAACCTATGGAGGATATTAATATTAGATACCCATAAGATTGGATTTTCTAACTTTTGAGTACTTGACAATCATCATATGAAGAAAAAAAGTAAAAACGCTAAGTGGAAAGAACAATCAATTACAATTTCTCTGTGTAGCTGTAATAACCCTTCTTCTCATGAATCATCATTAGCAATTTTAACCCTGAATCTTCAGAACTGTCCAATGTGACTTTAATGTCATTTATTCCTGTTGTCCTGCCACATTGCACCAGTGGTTCTCCCACTGTTTGCAGAAGTCATGGTAATGAATTAACAATATATGTGGTGCCACCACTGCAGCAGCAGAACATCTGAGGTTTTGGTGGAGAAAAGGAAAGTGGTTAAAAAATGGTTAAATATTCTTGTGTACATGGCACACCACAAAGACAATAGTGCAGCTCTTGATAGATGTGGGTGAGGAATGGGTTGGTGACCTGGAGCTGGACCAGTCTGTTGGCTGCAGTCATAAGAACATCTGCTGTGCCTGGGTTGAGGAAGCATACCCCTCATCTGTCCTACAGGCTGCACACGCAGAAGTAGCACACCAGGCATAACCTCCAATTCACATTGGGGCTGCCATACCAGCTGGGGACAGCCACCAGCATGTAAAAGTAGCACCTCCGTCCTGAAGGCAACTGGTCATTTGTTGGTCGCCAGAGGTATGGATCCACCATTTGAATCAGAGGTGTTTTCAAACTGCGTTCCCTAGACTATCTGTGAGGAGTAACCACAGGTGGTTCAGGGAGTTGTTTTCACTCTCCCAGTGCACAGCAGAAACAAGGAGGCGGTCCTGCTTCCTAAGAAAGTTTTAATTGTCAGTCTTCAAGCACAGTTCCTTTGTATTCCTGCCAGAACTCTCATGTATGCCTGTGCTTGCTTGGGTTGCTGCATAGGAAATGAAGGCTGTTAATGAGTCTCTTCTTTTGTCAGGTGTTTGTTCGCTATACTTTCAAGTGTGATCAAATTTACCAATGACACAGAGATGGGAGGTTTGTAAGCATGCTGCACAGTGACCCAAAGGTAGCAAAGCTTCGGAAGCTACAGGCAGTTAGGGAAAAAATGCGGTGCTCATGAATACAGAAATCCAAAGCCTAGGAGACAAAGCAGTGGGCTTGAGCACACAGTGGGGTACAAAACCAAGCATCTATAAGCGCTCTAGTAATATTTTATTGACATGTTGTTATTTGCTTTATTTTAATCACTTTTATCTAGTCCAATCCATGTACTTCTAAAGAGGACAGAAATCTAATAGACCATAATTGAGTAGTTTCCACAACACTATTTCCATTTAAAGAGGTGCAAACACTACAATAAAGTTTAAGAATCAAGTTCTAAATACGATCTCAACAAAAGCATGGGAAGTATGGTGGAATAAGGAGATTGATACCTTTATCTAAAATTAAATTCATACAATAGTTGTGCTGCAAACAGTATGCTGTGATTTTCCTTTTTTAGACCAAAACATTCAGATCCCAAATCTACTACAACAACTTTCTTCCTTGAGAGTTTCCAGAACTTTTTTAATTGCTGCTGGGTTTCAGGGTTAGCTGATTTCAGCTTTCACTCTACTATACAACACTTGTTTTCCAGCATCTGGAAACCAGTGATGAAAATATATTTTGCTGTCTCACATTTTTTTGTCCTCACTGGAACAACGTATACTAAGAAAAGTACACAAAGTCCTGCCATCTTTCCCTCCCAATGCATTCACAGTTCTTTTATTTAGTCCCTTTATAGGGTACCTTTGCAACTGTCCTTGTCTTACCCAGTTCTGGTTTTGTCAGATTCATTTTACAGCCTCAGTTTTAACTGGCTTTTTTCCATCCCTTTTTTTCCTTTCTCACTTTAAGTACTGATTCCCATTTTTTTTCCCTGTGTCTTATCAATTTAAAGAGAAAATGGAGGATTCTGTGCGTCCTTTTCTCAGTGGAAGAGATTTTATCAGGCCATTCCCTATTCTTATCAAGATAATTTTCATTTTTTACAGGTTCTGGTTCTGCCAGCTATGCTTTATTCAGACCCTGATCTCAAAAAACTTGGAAATGCTGCTGGTTTCAGTGGTTTTTCAGTTGTGTCTATAATCAAAAATTTTTACTTTTTACCAGGGTTAGAGGATATTTCCTTAATGAATCAACATAAAAAAATAGATTAAAATTTTCCATAATAATTCACATCTAGATTCTAACCATCCCTAGAAAATTTTAGCATCAAAATTGAATGTATGCTGTTCCAAAAGGTTAAATTTAACTAATTTCAGTCAGAATTTGTTAACACAAACTATCAAAGAGCACATTCTCTTTGATGTGCTGCTTCGCTTTTCTACCACTGATTCTTTCCTCTTTTCTTCCAAACACCTGGAAGTCCTCATAGCTACAAGACTGGATCTTCCGTTGAACTCGTTTTAATCTTTCTTGATTCCTACACTGGGGTAGAGAGCAGTTTCACCTTTGAGGTCAGCTACCAAAGCGATATAGTTAATAGAAGAACTGTAGGTGTATAACCTGTGTGTTTCAGTGCACAACTGTAAGGTCCTTGTTTCTCTGTGTGCCATACAGAAATCCAGAATTCAATGTTTAAAAGTCCTCTGTATAAAATGAGAGTTGAGGGAAAGGAGAGGTAGCTTTTGCCAAAAAGCAATTCTTGAATACATACAGAAGAGTCACCTAGATGTGGCTGCTGAATACAAGGCAGGTGATGACAAGCAAAGTATTTAGGATGTGGAGAGATAACAGACGAGTTCTGCCCTTGACATTAATTGTGTCTGTTATCTGAGCCCTTGTTTGGCAGCAGCTTGGAGTACAGGCTCATGGAGGGAACAGCAGTCACTGACGAGGCTGTCCTTCTCAAAACACATTATTTGGACTTAAGTCTTTCCAAATCACATAAAAAGCCTGACCCTGACTGACTAACTAACCAAAATCCTACATTACTTACAAAGGTGTATTTCTCTGTTGAGCCACCAAACTCTTGCTGCCAAAATAGCTTTCCTTATTACCTGAAGTGTTTTCTCTTCTATTGCCTGGTTTTATTACTCTGTTTCTCTGCCTGAAGTGTGCCAGTCAGAGGTTGTGGATCTTACATGTTGGTACTGTTTTAAACATGAGAACAATATACAAAACTGCAGCTCAAGAACAGGAACAGAATTAACTTCAGTTATACAAATTTCTATATGGAACTTAACAAACATAGTTAACACCAGGAGCAATTATGCATGTCATTCTCAATTCTTCTTTGTGCGCCTTGCTAACAAAAATCAAGCCAGCACAAATGCCCCAATAGTTCCCATCCCCTCTCAGTGAAAACAACAAAGTCTCCCCAAAACCGTAGTTGCCAATCTATTGTCAGTCAGTTTGCCAATGATAAGATTCCATTTCTTAATCCTCCTATCATCCAAGACCACGAGGTAGTGAAGTAAACCTGGCACAACATTAAATGGACTTCAACACCCAATTTTTGCATAGTCCAAAATTTTGTTTTACATATTAATGGATAACTGCCAAACTGCAGGCAGCCAGCATCGTTGACTCAATAACCTGCTGGAAAAATATCCCCCATGTGGATGACCATCTGCACCCACACAGCTGAGGCGTTAAATTATTTCATCACCGTCCCTGTCAAAATTTTAACTTCTTGACCTTCACAAAGAAATCCTGTGCCATCCCAACTAAAATCAGCCATCAATTTATTTTTTTTGTCAAAATGCTGCAGCTGAAGCACCATGATAGCTAAAAACATCTCATCAGACTAACAAATTTTCCTGCTTGTCCAGTATTTGCACTCCAAGTGGGTAGGGGAAGAAGAGGAGAAAAATCATTCAGAAAGAAAACTTGGGCTTCTTCATTCCATCCAGGGACCGTTTTTAAAGAAAGATTCCCACCTGCTGTTCTCCACACCAGCATAGCTGATAGCATCACACTTGTTGGTTTGCATTCATACATTACCTTCACTTTTCCTAACTTACTTGACTGTCTTTTCTCTAAATACATATCTTTTATTCCCCCTCTTTGGAGTTCAGGGGTTTGTTTTTTTTTTTTCCCTCTTTTTCTTTTTCTGCATATCCTCTCCAAAACAGAGATTTGGTTCATTGCCCAAGGTCAGACGAGCCATTACCTTGGGAATTATTTTTCTCTCAATGCTTTCTTTAAAGCAGCATATTCAGACTGGATCCAAATTTCCCCTCCTGCACAGTTTTAAACTGTTGATCTTTCTACCACTATTCACAGCAAAATCTTGCACCATTTCACATCTTGGCTCTTTCAGTCCTCTCTTTTCTGATCTTAATGACTGCAAACATGTTCCTCAGCTCTAATATATTCAGTATGCTGCTATTCAGATTTTTTGGCTCGTTATTAACTACATAAATGTCACCTTTTTCATCCCCTCTCAGATTCTCTTTCACCTGCTTAACATATAAAGCCTTACATGAGCTTAAGGTTTGTCAAATTAGTTCCATCCTCCCTATTTTTTACAAGTTGTATAAAGTAGGCCTCTCATTTTTCTCTGCAGGCAGCTGAAGCTTTTAGGGCTTTCTCCTCTATAACTTGCTCACTTAGGTAACAAAGGAGACAGACAGATTATTAAAGTCTTTCCTATTCCTCCTATAAAACTAGTTTCAAATCAACTTTGTGGTCCTGGTGAGTAATAAATCTGATGCTCATCACTGATGAATTCTCCATCTTCATTTCCATACTTCCTCACTTCAACAAAAGCCTTTATTCCTACCATCCTTTATCCAGCTCCCGACTCCAATCAGAAGGAAATCTCAAACAATGCCTGCCAACCTCGGCTTATCACAGTCACTTCTTTGTGTGCTATCTCATATGTATATTTTGTTTATTTGATGTCTCTTGAGGCATCAGTCCCCTGGAACTTTTTATTTATATATCTGCAGTACCACTTAACAACAAGATCACTAACGTTAGATATTTTTATCATTGTAAAACAAGTGAAAGAGATCGGCTGGTCTATAGCCATCATCTTGGCTCCTATAGTCAGTGGAGACAACTAACATCTCCAAAGGCATTTTCATCACTGATATCAGATGGCTGAAGTAAATAAGAAACTATCTTATATCAAGAGAGTTCACATTTGTAAAAATGGACCCATTGTTTGTGTTAAGATAAATTAAAACAGTAACAAGATTTTATTATATTCCATCACCCTACATTTCCATCTACTTATAGCTATATAGGTTGTTGGATTTTTTTTTTTCATTTTAAGGATTAAAATTTGCAATACCTGATCCCTATACAACAGTGATTACTTGACAAGTGAAGAAAAAAAAATAACAAAAAACAACAAAAGCTCAAACTAAACCATTCTCGCCATCATTTGTATTAGATCTGTAGACAAAATAAAACATGTATTTCTCTTAGGTCACTGACATCTACATTCGAGAAAGTTCTTTTTGTTTTTTTTTTTAAAGGAATAATTGTAATTATTAATAAAAATTTGAGCTTTTAGGTACTTGTACCGAATTCAGAAATTTGAACTTAATATTTGTAAGTTTCATTACAGAAATGTAATGTTAACCCTTACTAGTGAGTGCTACATAACTAAGAAGTGCTTATAAGAACTCTCACAGAGTGAGGTAGGAGTAGAAATCAGTTCTACACTGCAATTTTGTAAGGTATTGTTTTCAAACATAATACTTTTAGGAAGGCTTACTCAGTTTGACTTGTCCAGCATTTGAAAATGCATCCAGAAGTACATATGTCAAACTGTATGTGAATAACACAATAGTGCTAAGCTCTATGCCCTTGCAAACAACAAACTCTCCCAAACTGACCTGAAAAATCACGTAACATTGACCCAACCAACAAATTGGTTGGGTCAAATATGACAAACGAGTCAAATAATATGACAAACTTACCCAGAACTGTGACAAGCCTGAAGACTTGTAGAAACAAATACACAAACTCTGCAATACAGTATCCATTGTCCTAAAATTTACAGAAAGATAAAACCCCTGCAAAAGCTCAGGCAGTTGTATTCAATTCTGAAACCTTTGGAACCACCCAGCTGTGGAATCTGCTTGTTTATCTTAGCTTTCTTGCAAATTGCTTACCGTGCCTATAGCCACATATGACATACCATTGTCATCAGTCTGAGGTTTTGTTCCCTTGGCCACCTAAAGCAGGCCATTGTTTCTATTCCCTGATTACATTAAGTTGAATACTTCTAATTCTTCCCCAAACAAATTTAGTTTCATGATTAAGCTAATTTTGTTTCATGATTAAATGTATCTTGGCTGTGAGCCTGAAATTCACTTTCCATGAACACTTGAAAGGGCAAAACTTAACTTGCATGAATTTTCATAAAAAGGCTGTGTGGAGAGATTGGAACATAAGCAAAGAGAAATTTTATGCAAACCAGAGATGACTGGGGGAAGCATTTCTATTTGCCCTGCTTGATTGTTAATATGTATTTCTCTCTCAGTGTGTTTCTCAGGATTTTTTGTAGTTGTTGCATTTATATTACTTAATACATAAACAACAGCTACAATAACAGTGTGTGTAATGCATCAGCTACAATAGAGCATGAACTATATATATTATGTGCAAAAAAAGCATATAAAATGTTTTGATTTAAAAGTCAAGCACTTACATTAGGAAGTGGCAGATTTAAAGCGACGGAAAAAAAACTTTATCCTACTTGGCTCTCTGAACATGCATTGGGGTAGTTTTTAGTTCTATGATCATATACAATGCCCCCTCCACAAATGTATTAACATTTATAAACCAGGATCTCAGGTTCAGTAGGTGTTATGAGTTTACAGAAGTGACATGCGATTCCACTGGTTGTATAGATTTGTGCAAATATGCCATGTTCCAAATAATAATCTGTAAAGAGTTTAGTTCTAAAAAAAGCCTACAGATTAAAAGCTTTCTTTGTGCATTGTAGTGTGTTTCAGGGGACAGATTCAACTCTGTCTTGTTTGTCAATTGAAACTCAGAACTATGGGATTGAGCATCAGCCACAAGAAAGGTTTGAGGACTCTATATTTTATTGCAAGAAAAGGATATGACATGTTTATACAATAAAGTATTTTTCATCACAGATTATAAATCACTTTATAGAGGAACAATTATTAGTACTTTGCTATTGTAGTCAAAACTTTTAATGATTACTGACAGAAATTAATATTAATTTTCTCTGTGCTGCAGTAAACTGAACAACACAAGGCTAGCAACTGTTCAAGGGACAGAGTCACATATTTCAATAGCCATTCAGTACCCTGACCTATCTTTACAGGCAGATGATTCTGTGGCCCCGTATGACAACCAGGTTCGTACAAAGGGATCTTTATGATCAAGGTATGCTGTTTACTCTAGAAAAATCTCTAACTGCGTTCCTGACCCTCACAGGAATCTTTCCTGAGGTTTAGCGAAATTTCATGGCCAAAAGTTTTCAAAAAGGTTATTGCTGACTTCTGTGGGGAGGAGTTGATTTTTAGTTTGTAGCACATTCGTGTGTTCACTTGGGGATCCAAAAATGGAAGCATCCCAACATTACTAGCCTTATTTGGTGTTTCCACCTGAAAATTTTGCAAAAGCGATTTCCAATAATGACTGACACAATTATGATTCCTACATCAAAACAACTCATAGATTTTGAAGTAAAAAGGCAAATAGGTAATGCAGAATTTGCTCATTAATTTCTTTATTATGAACTGACCTTCTGCTTGAGATAGGCATATTCTTAAAGTCCTTCTAAAAGATGAAACTCCATAGCAATGGAAAAAAATTAAAATATGAAATGCATAAATAAAAAACAGTTCAATACAGATACATAGAAAAGTTGGGTTATACAGTGAGATGAAAAGTATTTTTGTAATTATTCTGTGGATAATACACCAAAAAAAAGTGCAAGAAGATGGAATACTTCACAGCAGAAGTGAAGGATATTTAAGTTTGTTATTAGGAAATAATAGAATTAAGCTAATTATAGAGATTGTGAGTTAAGAAGGATTATGTTCACCCACAGATAAGAACATCTAAGCAAACCCACATTCATGATCAGAAAAATGCTACCCAGACCATTGCTTTACTTGTTTTTTAATCTATACTCCCTCTCACACCCAAAATCTACTACTCATTTGACTTCCAAATAGCCTAGCCCTAGCTAAAGTTATCAAAACAGTTTACAGTAGTTGTTAATACATAGTATACTACTAATAATGTTCTTATATTATCCTCTTTGCAATGGTTATCATAGAATGAGATGGTGCAGTTGCTACTCTTTGGTAAAATGAAAGAGTTAAAACATAAGTCTGCAGGTCACAGTGATACTTCATGCATTGACAATATTGCTTACCTACTTCTATATGTTACCCAAGCATAAACAAAACAAGAAATATATCATTGAGAACTCTACAAGGCCCCTAAGTACACTGCTTTTGTATGTTTATATTTTGTATATAAAAATAAAATATGAATTAAAAATATATATACCATATAAATATAAATACGTGTAAAAAAAAGACTGTGAGGGAAAGAGAAGTAACAGGATATATATTCAGAGCCCGTAAAAGGTGGCATCATGCACAATGCATAGTTTGAAGGGCAACCAATGCTGGTTTTATCCTGAAGGATTAGAATGCATCTTGCCTACAAATGCAAGCACCTTTTAGAATTCCTGCTTCAGCACTGAGAACCTTTAAATGATGTGAGCTTGTGCCTAGAAGTCTAATCTAAAGCCAATGAAGTCAACGTGAGTTTTCCAGGTGTCTAAAACCAGCTTAGAGTCACAATGTAAGTCACAATAGAGTTCATAGTCTAACAGAAGAGGACATTTTAAAATAACACACTTATTACAGTAACACTGGTTTATCAGTGGACCAACCCACAGTACAGAGAAAACAAATCCTATTAAACTTTGTGGATGAGTGAAAGGAGATCAGTTTATGTTTCTTCCCTGAATCCAAATTATTCTCACAGCTCGAGAAGAATCAGTGGCTGATATTGGCCTAACAACCTCTAGCACCAACAGATATGACCTCAGGTGTAGTGATAAGAATACATAATTCTGCATTCCCTGAACTCATCTGTGTCTCCTGGAGAGTGCTGACACAGTGGGAGCTCGGTGCCACCTTGAACAGTAAAAGCTTAAAATTTAGAAGATTCAAAATGTACTGGGTCATGCAATAATATTTACAGGAGATTAAGATGCATTTTGCATTCCTGAGGAGGAAAACTTCCAAGAAACAAACAGTTATTTCAAAGTTTAACATGCATGACATGTTGGGAATAAAAATTAAATATTTGTTTTCTTAGTTTGTTCATTTTATTACATATTATGAAGCTTTTCTACTGATTAGAAAAGCAGATAAATAATTTCTTTTCTGGGGGAGAATAACTCTATGACTTTGGAGTCAACAGCAGAACTTCCAGTTGACTTCAGAAGAACGTGGGCTAGGATCTTGCCTGGAAGCATTCAGTACATGCCTAAAGGATATCACAGGCTGTCTACCACAGTCACCTACCAGCAGATGACGGTTATACCAAATTCCCAACCAAATAGCTCATCATAAGGCAGCAGAAAGAAGAACAATTATCTTTTCCCATTTAGAAACAATAATTCAAGTTGTACATATTTAGTTATTTCTAATTAAAATCAATTGCAGTTTAAAGACACTCTCAGTCTTTCCCTAGGGAACGCAATCACAACTGTGATTCTGAGGCCTAGAGAGGAATCAGTAAGATGGAGAATAACCCTTTTATTTTAAACAATCCCTCATATATAAATTATTTGCCCCCACAGAGCAATTAAACAGCAGCTGAATATTTCTCTTTCCAGCCTAAGGATGGCAGGAAGCAGACAAGGCAAAAATTTATTTCTGTTTTGTTGAGAGCATCCTTATTCAAATCCTGAAATGCTATTACATTTCAAAAAATACTTTTTTCTAATCTTAAAAAAACTAAAATGATCTCTTCAGAGTATATCAATCCTCTAAGGCAGAGAGAAGCTGTGGGAAGCCATTCCCTCATGAGTTGCAGGCAAGTACTCAGAGATTTCTTGCATAGGGAATGCTGCAGCCCTCTGGTGCAATAATTAGATACAGGATGACACAGACACAGTGGCTGAAATCATGGCAGCTGCAGAGGGGCTGTGAAGATGATCTCTGCCTGCCCCTGGGCAGCTGGACTTTAAACATGTACTGCAAGAGGCCTCAACATTCCAGCTGCACTGTATTAGCACAAACTGACTTCTGGAATGCATACCCAACCAGACTTTCCTATGCCTGATCTTAGACATGGGATGGAAAGCCTTGTAAAGACTACTGAGTTACCATTTGGCTTTTACTTTGGAACTTTAATAATGAATGAATCAATCAATCAATCAATCAATGAGTGAAAGGCAGATCCCAAGTCCCAGAAGAAGTCAGGACAGAATACCTTTCAAAAGTGAGCTTTCTAATTTTCACTACAGTAATGCTTCTTCTGAGAATTATGTTAAATAAAACTTCCTAAAGAAGTGAATGACCAGGAGGTCACCTTTCCTTTTTCACACCATACAAAACACCCTTGATTTCAATCAGCTTTGGGAAAGATACCTGGTTAGGCACTTTTGGAGCCAGATTTGTAGCCCCTAATTTCCACTGTCACCAATAAGTTTTATCTGCACAAACTAGTTTCAGAACACCAAGATCTGAGCCTTATTCACCCACTCAGATTTATGAACACAAACACACCCACAGGCCTGGATACTTAAAGTGGGATATTAATTCTCAAGGGAGGCAAGTTCCTATCATGGGATTTATGTCACCCTCCCTAGTGAGGGCAGTATAATCTATACAGCTTATTTAGAAGCAAGTAAATTCCCTTTAACAGTATTTTAGCAATTCACTATTGCCCTGCTGGCTCCTTTGTATGAGTCAGTTTTTCCTCCAACCTGCATTCCTGGTCTGCCCATCTGCAGATGATGTTAGCTCCAAGAGATACAGCTTTCTGAAGAAAACAGAAAACTGTAATTCCTAAAGAAATCCTCAGAAACTTACCTGGCTACTGACCAAATGGAGTAGGAGTTCTCTAGCACAGTGTACTAGAAGAATTTCTGTCTTGATAACTTGGGTTTTGACATAAGCCCTAGAAAAAAGATGCATGCTGTCTCTGGATGGAAATCCTCTGCAACACCAGCAGACATGTTACAAAAACATGCTGAACAACAACTAAATTCAGCTTAAGAGAAAAAGATAATTGGCATGATGATTTCCACAGACATGCTGAAAAAAAGACTGTTTGCAGCTACTCATGCTACAGCTTGGTTTTTACATGAGAAATCAAGATAATACTTTAAGAGGCAATTACTGTAGTATTTCACATACAGTAACCTACATATAAAAAGCATTAGTATTATAGATTATGCCCAGCGCTGCTTTTACATGACAGTGATTATTTTCCCTTGGCTTCTTATTCTGGAACACTATTACACCTTTTGGTTTATACTCTTTTAACTTGTACCCATCTTTGAGGGATTATAACTAAGAGAGTTTTGCTTAATAGTGTCTCATTCTCAGTAACACTTAGAAGTTACACCTAATTAAGGGATCAGTGAGACCAACACTTCTTTCTTGCACTTAAATAAAAATTAGGAGTTTGCAGACAATGCAAATACCTTCAAATTACTGTATACAGTAAAGCTGAGGTACATATTACAAGTAATACTAGAAAAAAAAAAAGAACCAAAACCCTTGAGCAAGAGCGTATTAAATAGAAATTTTATTTACACTTTATATTAGTGCATATAAAGAAAATGATAAGGGATACAACACAAAGAATGCTAAGCACAGTGGACAATTTTTACCATTTTATCAACTTTAAGATTCTTGAAGTTAAACTTCCTGTCCAGATTGGGTGGCCCTCTGAGCTGGAGAGAAGCTGGAATTGGGACGGCTTTGCTGATTCACATGTCATGGACCAGGGATATCTCAACTGTTTTGATGTAACTTCTGGAGTTCACAGGTTCATTTATTGTGCAACTCTTGTCTGTAAGCTCCTCCACAGAAGTAGGACATGCAGCCTAAGCACCATGATCAACGAGCACTAATGGTAAATAATAATTTAGTTCCACATAAAACAAGCACTGATAAGAGGTGGTCATTTATAATGGTGGTCTGGCTAGATGCTTCAGGTCAACTGGCAGGCAAATTATTATAAATTCCAAAGAGGAATTAGAAATCCTTCCATTCCATTTAGCCTATAAGGATGGTAATTAGAGTTATTAATATTACTTGCTTTTCAACTCTGTTGACCAATGCAGTCCCAAACCTTGTCGCCAAGAGATGATATTATTAATACCCTGGAAAGTGTTCTATTGGAATCAGTAGTAAGACAAAAATAGCATGAGAAAGCAAGATAACACAGAAAAAGGAAGAGTTTCAAAAACTAAACTAAAAAGAAAAATACACTTTTTCTGATAAGATATACAGTTAGCCGTAGATTGCTCTTTTAAATACTGTGCAGATTAAAAAATTAAAACTCAAACCAGAACTCAACAGTCCAGGAACTGGACTGGAATCAGGAGATGCCAGAAAGACCATTTAGGAATTAGATGTCTTTATTAGATGTCTACCATATCTTAAACATAAAAAAAAATTTTACAAATCTAATTGCTTAAACAGCTCAATACAATTTGAACTTTAGCCATCAAGAAGTTTTGACTCATTTCCACCCATCCTAATGGAAAAACAATAAAGCAAAAAGATTCTTTAAATGTGAAAGAAACATTGAATATTCAGTTACTATCTGCACAGCTAATTGAATGAACCCTCCCCATTTTCCTTGAATGTGTTTTAGAGTGGTTGTTCCCAAAGCAGAACTTGGAAAGCACAGCTGTCTGATGCAACCACGGTTAAATTGTCTTTGACTACTGGGAGCACCATGCTAGAACGTACACCTTGTTCTCGGCTGAGTTCAGGTGTTGACAATAAGGGTGCACAGAAGTGCATGAAGGACATGGAGAGCGAAACATTCAACTAGCACAAAATTGTGAAGTCCACTATCTGGGAGTTTATGGAAATATTAGGAAGCTGGTAGATCAGAAAAAGACTAAGTCCAATACATACTGTGGTTGCAACAATTATTTTTTTCTATGTTTTATGGTGCATCAACATTTTTAATTAATTTTCTCAATTTTGTGTGGGCTTCTTACGCATTTTATGGGGTGTTCTGTGGTGCTGGATTTTTTTTCCTAAGATTTAATACACGAAAGTTAGATCAAAAATGAATGAGTTGTTTTTGTTTCATACCTTTTGTTATTTTTATATAATCCTGTTTGTGAACACTCTGATTTCTGCATAATATAAGTTCACAAAATAGCAACTTGTTGTACTGAAATGGGATACTCTTGATCTGAAATAAGAATATTAATCCTCAGCCTTGCATCAAACAATGACAAGTTTGAAACAGATTTCCTTCTCTCAGCTCCATTATGAGAGTAACAAATGTGCTTTTGCTCATTAACTTGAATAATATATCAAACGGAAAGGCCCTTAATTGTTTATTTTTGCTAGCGGGAAAAGAGGCTGTGAAATTCTGGAAAAAAATGCAAGAAGCAATTTCAGCTTCCTTTTTTGCTTTGTTGTTTCTTTCCTCTGCTTTATCATTTTGCCTATACCAACCCTTTCTGCCCCAAAATTTTAGAGAAATATCCCTTAATCCACTATCCTCAGAACTTCTTAGGCATTCAAGAGCAGTACAGAAAAAGCTCAGCTACTGTAATAACGCTTATTTATAGCTTGATTGTGGTGCCTTCTTTCATAAGCAGTAAAAGAAACACAAATACTCATTACATTGATAGAACAACTTACAGAGCAAAAGTACAAAAATAAACAAAATATAATACCAAGGGGGACAGAACTCCCCACCTACTCAGGACTCTCAAAGTAAATCAAATACAGATGTAAAAACCTTCACACAATGGTAGATGGGAAAAATTAACACCTCATTTAATAGCAGAAAACAAAGTAGCTGTAAAAAAAATGTTCATTTTTCCCTCTAGTTACAACAGTGGGAGCAGTTCCAGTCCTAAGGGATATTTCCCAAGCTATAGACAAAATCTGTAACTGAGGCTATAATAGAATGTTTATCTTTTAACTTACATTTCCACTCTCAACCACTGGCTAAAAGCACTGTATTTTACTCTGAGAATCTCATCTTTTTCTACATTTTGTTTACAATTTGGTTAACAAACATGGAAAATATTTCCAAAAAAAGAAAAGATTACAAAAGGATTACAAAATCCACTTTCAGTCTCTTACAAAGTGGTTCCTGAATTACAGTTAGGCGGCAATGGGCATGAAATATTTTCAGGGCATAGTACAGCTAATATTCCTAAAATAGTCCTGAGAGAGGCAAAACCCAGAGGTCAAATTCTTGAAGATAAAAGTGTGAAACTCTCATTGAAACATATGTGAAAATCCCATCTATAAATCTGTCCAAGGAGAGAATCTGAAAAATTTCCAAGATGAAATTTTTGGCATAAACAAAAGAAAAACTGTTCTTTAAATGGAGGTTCCTTTTTAGCACATTCTTTTTCTTTCCTCTGAAGTAATATTCAGCATTAATGGAAAGAACAAAATGAGTAAAATAGAAATGCTATATATTTCAATACCTGTGTGACAGCAGAGCAGATGGGTGGAGATACTTTGCAGCAAAAATATAAAAATATTAAATTTAAAAAAAAAAATGAGGATGGAAAGGCATTTACCAGGTCCATTTATTTTAACTAGAAGAACCAAGCCTTATTTCTCTGCTCTTTCTCTTCTCATAGAGACCACTGATGCTGAGTAAGAACACCTGATAAAATGCCCTAGAGAAGCTTTACAACTCAACTGGCACTTACACAGCAGATAAGTCTCACTGATATCGGAATAATCTTTCCGCAAGGATGAACAGCTCTTGAACAATTTCTCCAGGGAACAGTATTAGACACAGACTTTCTCCATCATCAGACATGATATTCAGTCCATATGTAACATACCTTGTGTAATGATACCCAGTAGCTAATACAATGATTTTTTTAATATGCTTTAACATCAGCAAGTAATAAAAATTCGTCATTTCTAGTGGTTTAAAAAGATATGATGGAATGTGTCTTTAAAATGTAGGCCTAAGATGCTCACCTCATCATCACAGTAAAACAGCTGAAACACTTCCATCTTATTTACAGAAGTTCTACCTGACTAAAATACCATTTTTCTATTTGCACCTTTTTCATTACTTAGTTTGTAACTGCACAAAAGAGCAGTTCCTCCTGGTGCATTACCCAGCACAATGCAAGGTCTTTTTTTTTATTATTACCTAAAAATCCGCCAAACTTAAATTTTAAAGGTTTTAAACAAAAATCAGTTTGTCCAGTTCCCAAATCCTGGGTACTTATTCACAGCATTTATTGACCTTCACTCCCACCACAGGCTCCTAAACTTGAGTATCTGGTCTGAACTAGTGATCCCTGCTTCCTCAGTAAGTAAGACAGTACAAGAACTATAGAGGGTGGTTTGTTCTGTATAAATGTCTGCTTCAAGTAGGATGAACCATTAGATCATTGTGTTGACATGAACTTAGACTAAATGCCTAACTTTTAGACTGACATAGTCACATCGAATTAATCCTTTTCTTGGTTCTCAGCTCCATGAAGGATATTAGCAAAAGCAAGCAAATATACACTCTATACAGAGCAATTTCTTCTCTTGTGAACATACCTGTGTTCATGAGCAGTAATTAGTTACATTTCTTAACTGTATCTGTATAAAAAGAGGAAAAATATTACCATCCTTTTACATGTGGTAAATCTCAGGCAAAAATTGTCAAAATGATCGAATAAGATAACTTGAGAAATTTAGATCCAGCTTTTCTTTTTTCTTTGTTCCTTTTTTGTTATTCTTCTTTTTGATTTTTTTTGTTTGGGGGTTGATTGGCTTTGCTTTTCTCTCAGTGTTCAAAAACAGCTAGGGTAAGAACAGCCAGTTTTATTTCAGTTTCCAGAAGTATCAATTCCACGCTTCTACAAATCTGGCTTCAAATTCCTGCCTAAGTATCAACAGAGTGTGAGAAATCCAGGATTTTTGGTCAGCTGGAAGAATTAAATGCCACTCTTCATAGAAAGTTCTGGTAGAGGCAGAGCCATGCATATTCTCTGGCTGCAAGACTATGCCTGCTCTCTTCTGCATCCCCCTGCCCTATTTATGCAATATGGGAGGCACACATGCTATAGGCAACAGGCACACAAACCTGGTTCGCCCTCAGAGAGGACATCTTTGGCAGTCAGAAAGGTCTAGTTCACACCCTTCTGTCCTATCTTGCCTCTTCTGTGTCTGTCATTAAAGTCTGCAGAATAATAGTTACAGAAAATGGACAAAAGTAGGAACACATGAATGCATTTACACTCAGGAGTTTCAAGTACCTGTATTTCTGACTTTACAATCTCAGTGCAGATTTTTTGCGCAGATTTTGAAGTAATAATGAAACATCTGCTGCTTTAACCTATATCAACATTAATACTTTGGGCTTTTGGAATCACAGCATATACCTCTCCAACTGAGCTAACAGCAGAAGCACTGATGATAAGAAACTGAACATATTGATTAACCATTAAAAAATTGATATGATGCACAGTTTAACCAGTGGATTTCAAGCCCATTCACAGACCACAGGAAAGGTAGAGGTTAGTAAATCTGGTTTTATAGGGAATATTCTAAAATTGCTTTTTCTGTTTATTTCTCCCCAGAATTCTGTCTCTATTCTTTCCAACAACTTAAACCTCTGCATTATGCCTGCATATCCTCAATGATTGTCTCTACTTCTGCTCATACCAAGGCCTCTGGTGTCCCTCCTTATGTCTCCTCCTCCTCTCCAATCTTGCACTCAGACATTTCCATTCTGCCTTGCAGCTAGGAGTGTTGTGCTAGTTTTGGCTGGGGTAGTTAATTTGCTTCACAGTGACTAGTATAGGGCTATGTTCTGGATTTGTGCTGAAAACAGTGTTGATAATATGGAGAGTTTTTTGTTGGTTTTTTTTTTTTGGCTGAGCAGTGTTTACACAGAGCTGTGGCCTTTTCTGCTTTTCATTCCACCACACTGGCAAGGAGGTGGGGGTGCACGGGAAGCTGGAAGGGGACACAACTGGGACAGCTGACCACAACCAACCAAAGGGATACTCTATACCATATGACATCATGCTCAGCTACAGAGCTGGAAGAAGAAGAAGGGGGCGTGCCGCAACGTGCGGGAAGTGAAGGGCTGGTCCGTTCCGGGAAGGTTTGCCGGCTAGGTAGCAGGTCGCGGCATTTCACTGAGCTCCGGGCGCTATGATCCCAATGGTGGGGGAGTGAGCAAACAGCTGCATGATGCTGGGTTGATGTCTGGGATTAGGCCACAACAAGTATAGTGTATTTCTGACCTCTTTAAAAGGTGCCAGTATTCTATAGACGTATTAGATTTCATAAATCTGAGTCTTCACAATCTTCTTAAGAAGCAGAATATGAATGAAAATGAAAAGTAAATTGATATGAAAATTAAAAGTTAGTTCACATTTTTGTGTGATACAGTTAACTGTTAGTGAATACAACTATTAAATATTTAACTGCCAATCAGCAAATAAATATTACCAAACAGTCTTCAACAGATTATTTGAGAGTTTTAGAGCCTGAGATGAGTTGATTCAATGCCTGCCAAACTGAGATTAACTGTTTACCTATTAGAAAGATGGCAATTAACTTTTCAAATGACAATGAAACAGAGATGAACAAGTAAATAATGCAGAAATAGAGAGAATGGTTAGAGACAAGTTTCCACATAATACAACCTGCTAGTGTTCTGACACACCAGAAAAACTTGAGCAGCTACCTGAAAGTCAGTGGACTGTCACTAATATAAAACTGGTAGGAAGCTCCAAATAGGACTATTAGTTTTAGAAAAAGACTAGAAATAGATGTTCAGTCTCAGGTGAACCAGTCAAAGGCTTACCAATGATGAACATGGACCTGTACAGAGATACATGTTATTAAATATACATGAGTGAAGTTAAAGACAGTAGGATGAAGAAGAAAGGAAGAAAAATCAAGTTCAGTGAAGACGCAGATACAGAATAGAAAAGTCTGAAGTGGAAAGTTCATTATATTGACTAATTGGGTTCTAAAATGTCAGATGAAATTAGTTCTTAATGAACAGAGTTACGCACACAAGAAAAAATATGTCTTACTCTTAACAAGGAGAGAGTTTACATTTAGTTTTTAGGTAATTACTAGAAACATCTAAAGTCAGGATCTCAAAAAATAGATCCTGAAGTTACTGTGCATATTTATGCATATGTTGTGCTCAAAGACTGTTGGTAATATTGAGAATGGAACTCAAAACAACATAGTCATCATGTCATTATGACAGTTTTTAAACACATGTTAAACCCACATGCTGAATGCTGTGTGCAGTTACCAAAAGAGCAAACCAGGAAAACTAGGGAATAGTAAAGACAATCAGAGGCTGGCATACAACTTTTTCAGTCTGGGAAAGGGTACATAGAAGACTTTTCAGCTTGGAAAAGATGTAACTTTGTCTACACAATCATTGAGAGGATGGGTAAGGTGAATAAAAAATAATCATCTGCTATTTCCTGATACAGAAGAATAAGGGGGCATTTAGAGAAATTATTAGGTAGCAGAAAGAACTGCTTTCTATGAAACTCACACTACAGCTGTGGAACTCATTCCCACAGTAAATCAAATACTAAATGAGTTCAAAAATTATAACCTATGATAACTTTATATATTTGGCAATTATAAGTGGTGGTCTGTATGGTGTATCTGTCTGATTCCAAAAAGCTGGTACAGTTGGATCCGATGATCCTTGTGGGTCCCCTATTTTCCCCTACAACACATTTTCATTTCCGTTCTCAGAAGCACAATAACTTTAACAATACAGTCCAAACAACCTGTAGACAGTGGTGCTGATGGCCCTGTGCAGGTGATCCATGGGGAAGACTGCAGTAAAGGGCAAATAGTGCTTCCCTTCCCTCTGGTGCTTTCCAATAGTCCATCACAGTCCACCATTCTCTGCTTTAGAGGACTATTTTTTTTCCCCACAATCTCCATTTTCTATTATCATTCCCTCTTACTGTTATTAAAATTAAATTTATGGTGATGTCAAGACGATTCAGTGTTATGCCACAAGAACAATTCTGAGCCTTCTTCCTGCCTATGAATACCCTGTACTGCACAGGCTGATTGTTAGATCTCAGAAAGTTCTATAAGTCCAATTGTTAATATAAGTGTCCTGGACAGAGGAAATAAATCACATGCAAATAGAGCACATGTTTACACATATATCCATAGTATTTACCTGTCTTTAATTAAAAACTTGAAAATATTCATTATTTCCTGTAAAATAATTATTTCCAAAAAGCGTACTGTTAGATGACAAAGGAATCAGAACAAAGAGATGAAAATAAACTCTAGACCTACAGGAAGAAGAAAGTAGGGGAAAACAAACCAAAACAAAAGGGGAACAAAGACTGAACTCCAGCCAAAGGAGAAGAAATAGAAAGGGAAAAAAAATTACAAAGATAAAGAAAAAAAAAAGAAATAAATTACTGACAGAAACAGAAAAACAGAAATGTGAGTTGGATTATTTTCTAGTTTTTTTGCCATACTTTTACAAGAATAGAAACAGAATAATTTGAAATAAAAAATGGTTTAAAATATTTTTTTAAATTAAGCATAATTTTTATTATTTCTTTTAAGAGCCATGGGGAAGTTGCAGAAATTAGAATCAGAGAACAGTCTAGGTAGGAAGCAACCTTTAAAGGTCATCTAGTCCAACACCCTTGTAATAAGTAGGGACATCTTCAACTAAATTAGCTTGCTCAGAGCCCCATCAAACCTTGCCTTGAATGTTTCAGGTATTGGGCATCTACCAAATAGCAACTCACAGGAAAAAGGTACAGAAATTACCTCCAGTTCAAACACGTGGTAACTTTTCCCTCATTTACCCCACCCACCCTTGCAAGTTGGCTTCTCTCACTGGAGAGAAGGGAAATTTTCTGTTACATTCAAAGAAATGTGCTAGAGCCTACTTTTTCACCAGAGTGCAAAAATAAATAACACAGAGCACTATGCAGGTTCGCTTCCCAAATTAGCTGGGACCAGAGACAGTCCAGTGAAAGTGCAGAGCTTGGAAGGTGCAGAGCTTGGAAGGTGCAGACACGGAGCTTCGAACCAGTTGTCACTTTATGACAATCCAATTTCTTCACACATAGTTTTCAAATGTAAAATGGAACTGACTAGATGAGAAGTCTGTGCATGCCAGAGAATACTCAGGGTATACAGAAATGATGTCTTGAATAGGCTGGGTGAGAAGTATATTCCTTTTGATTGTTGTCTCTTTCTTTTTAATGTTCTCAGAAAACGGCTGTATCTTTCAGAGTCTCTCAAGGATTTTTAGATAAAAAGAGAGGTTTTATCTTTGCATGTCTATAAGCAGTGAAAAACTCCAGAGACTGAAACCTACAGGCAATTCAAATAAACTAAATCCGATCAAGGTAATATCAATGCCAGAATTAGAAGAAAACCCAGAGAGAATATCAATAACAACATTAAAACAGCAGGTTTCAACTGGAATCAATAGGCAGTATAAACAGAAAAAATTAAGTCACAAAGTGATAGTAGATAAAAGCTCCCCACTCATTAAAATTCTGTTTGTCTTTGTGTCTTTTTATCAATGTACCTATATATCTATGCAAGTGTATCAAAGTTTATAATGTAAAAGAATGATGAAATAATCTAATTAATTTCCGGTGTCATTTCACATATTTCTTTCAAGTTAAAACTGCAATATTAATAATGGTTTGCAATTTAATAAAATATCTCTATGTCCTATTAACTTCTATATCTGCTTGTTATAAAGCCCTTTTTTATCAAATAGCTAAACTTCAAAAGATTTCTGCTTTGATCTGAAATGAAAAAATGAGGTTCATTCCATTTGTACAGAATAACCTCACTATATCTTACAGAAAGACAGTTGTCTGTTACTGCCTTTCTGTTTCAAAATACATTGTAACTTGAGCAAGCAAGAAGAAAAATATTGAAGAGAAGACTAAGCTTTATGAAGACACATTATAATGGGGCTAGGGCTGGGGCTGCTGGCTGCAGCAAGTAGGATATTCTTTCTACTTGAAAAACAATAAGAGTATCAGGAATGAAATGTGTAGGTATTTACAGGTGGGTTTAATGCTCTGCGAGTTAGCTTTCATGGTTTATTTTTACTTTCAGGATTGAGATTTTAACAATATGTTAATGATTTTCTGAGAGCTTTTTCTTTCCCACTGGGTAAAAAAAATACTTGATAAATATGGTAAGGTGAAAATACTTTAAATTTAAGCTGTTTATGGAACTTACATCCCAAGTCAACATTTCAGAAGATGCCAGACCAGATATCCAGGGGGCACAGTAGCAATCCTTACCTGACTAAAACACCCTATTGCTATTATTCAAATTTTGACCTAAAAGGGAACTTAGGACTGAGTCTAAATTAAACCATATCAGAAACTCACATGATTCCTGGATGACAGAAAAAAGCACCATTTCTTATATATTCCTCAACCTAGAGCCTTTGTAAAGAAATATCATGAACCACAGTCAACATTATCACTTCAGTCAGAACACCCTTTTTAGTGGGTCCTCTAAAAATTGTTGGTGAGTGAATTGGAAGGAAAGCTCAGGGAAAGGCAGGTAAAGCTGATTGTAGCTGTTTTGTAGTATGGCAGGCAGTGTGAAAAGGGTTGGTCAGGGCTACAGTAAAAGTAGTATTTCTTGTCAGCTTATCATCCAACAACACTCCTTATGCTGGAGCTTACAGGTATCCTTCACTGACAAAGGTCAGAATGGATCTGTTCTACCCAGCTGAGGTCTGCAGCTGTGTCAGTAAAGGCAATTTATCCATTGGTACACATCTGCAGCTCCTCCTCATATCTTCTGTTCCCCTTATCCATAACCATATGACCTCAAATCACCAATGTTCTCCACTTTAAGTATAATTAATTCATACACAAACAGCTCATTGTATGTGCTGTAGTCCCTTCAAGTAACTTACCCACAACAGCACTTTCTACTCTTGCACTGCCCCATGCCTACCCCTGCTTGCACCATCAACCCAGATGCGCACAGAGTTATTTATATGCTGAATGGTCAAGCACTGGCTGCCTCTCGAGCTCCTGTCTGCTTCCAAAGTACCTGCTATACCAGATTTTCTAACTGAGAAAGTGGCTGAGAGCAATTTTCCCTGAGGAATGTATGCAGGACTGGTTGTGAAGGAATTTGACAAGGAGAGAGACATGATGGCTGCTATACAAGAATCTTAAAAGTTTTCGTTCCAGTTTTCATAAGCTTTCTATCCCTATGGTCTGTTCAGTAGCAATAGTGAACAAGAATAGTGACATGGACCAACCCTCCATATCAGCCTTTCAGCAATCCTTAGAAATTGCTTGTCACAGTGGGGCTGGAATATACAATTGAATTTATGGCTGATTTAAACTTCTGGTCTTGTAGTTAGCAGTGGTTTAAAGTTAATTGATATAGATTTATTAATTAACTGTCCAGAGGAAGTTTTATAGCTGATGTTGTTGTTTTCCCTGGAAATAGTACATTGCGTAAAAGACAAAAGATCAGCTACACAAACATGATGCTGTTATCCGTTTGTCTACTTGTTTTATCTCATATGAAAATAAGCATTAACATTCTGAGTCAGATGTTCTCATTAATGTGATTCCCATCGTGAAACTGAAAATACACAAGCTATCAACACTTCTAAAACTCTTTGTTCCTATCACAGACACGCTCTTAAGAGTGCCAGTCCCACAAAACTTGTGAATGTTCTTACTAAGAATCAGTCTTACTTGTCTAAGAACAGGAAAAGAGCTGCAAAAATGCCTGGGGTACCTTCTGCAGATTTTGAGTACATCCCCTAGTGTCGAGATCATCAGAACCTCTGCTACCTCCATCATAATCCAAATGTACCCAAAGGTCCCATCTATTTTCTTCATTTGACAGACCCAGACTAATTAGCACTTTTGGAAAATGTCCTCTGAATCAAACCTTACACAAAACAAGGTGCAGGAAACTAACACCTCTTTGGCACGAAGAATAGTTTCATTTGAAGGTGTCATTTAGGAGAACAAAAACCCCCAAAAAATATCCTGTCTTGCATTTGATACCAGGAAAACTTTATCACCTTGAGAACAGTCAGGCTGTGGAGCGGGTTACTTAGAACAACTGTGCAGTCCCCATCTTAGAAAGTTTTCAAGAGGCAACTGGATAAATCACTATGCATTCTGATTTGATCCCATGGTTGACCATGCTTTGAGCAGGAAGTTGGACTGGAGACTTCCCGAGATTTTCTATAATCTATGTTATCCTGCATCTATTATATGAATATGTATTACATGCATTTCTTCTTATTGATTGCTTGGTGTCAAAACTTATGGGATCCACCAATATGCTTTGGATCAGGAAGCAGGAATGCAGCAGGGGACCAGTTTGGGGCGTGCAATCCCTTTGAGAATTCATATAAGCTTGGCTGAGATTTAAGACTCTGAAAATCACCATTTGAATATCGGCAACAGATGACTTCTTAGAAGTGGTGTAGTAAGTTCTCCATGCAGTCCTTCTGCATGGACCACACTAACATGAAATGCCCTCCCCACCATTACTGGATGCCTTCTCACCACAACCGCAAATGGTAAAAAAGTTTCTCATGTTTCCCACAATATAAAGCAAATTTCTGAGCCTTTCTCTTGTTCAGATAATATTTCACTTTTCACTCTACGTGAAATGCTTACTCAGCTGCTAAATAAAGTACTTTTCTGTGTGAGTAAACATTGCAGAACCTGAGTCAGAGCAAATTATTTATTTAATGCACTTAGCCATACTTTCTGTTCACAAATTTTTCCTGGAAACTAATGTACAGCATTTAAAACAGAGCTATTTTCTCTTTTCTAGTGGCATTGAGTTCATGTTGTCTCCGCAGTTGGTTAATGATAAATGAGCACCCCTTACAGATGGTCTGCATGCAAACCTCCTCATCAGTAGAGTCTGGGGCATTTCAAGGAGGGTTTGGCATTCACTTGGTTCCTTACAATGCTATTTTTACCATCTGCAGCCATTTATAATAGAGAGCAGATCATCTTTGTTTGCTAAAAAAAATACACGTGGGAAGAAGACTGACGCTTGCCAGGCTCTGCAAGTGAAAACTGGGAACCCAGACACTGGGCTCAGTCAGAGAGGAGGGTTTTGAGAAGAACGTGCTTCCATTTTTCTCCACAGTTGCTTGGTGAAAACACAGAACTGAAGGGTAGCCAGCAGAATTCAGTACCACAAGTTCACTTGAGGACTTGTTAAAAATATAATTCCTTTGTTTTTTAAAAAGAAGAGGCTCTCCAGCAGTGCAATACCTAATTTTCTTTTGTTAAGGTCCTGATATCAAGTGTTTGACAGAAAAATACAAGTCTTGTTGGAAATGCATTCCTGGAATTGTAATAGGTAAATAGAATATAAATAAGTAATTTATAGCAGAACACGTGGTACAGTTCTGCCATCCTAAATACAATATTTAAAATTTCATATTAATCTAATCTCTATGCTCCTTATTATTTCTTAGACAGTGACAATACAAAAAAATCACTTTCTATACCATGAAGTCTTTGCTGCATGAATGACAGACACAGTGAAGGCAAATTGCATTGGAAAACCAGAGGGAAAAATTGTCATATTTATATTTTAATATATTTTAATACCTCATTTCTTATTGATGTAATGGAACTAAACAACAAACCCTCTACAAAGAAATTGCTCACCTCCTGACATTTTCATTAGTTCCAATCATATAAAAGGAAAATAAAATAAATTAGGTTTTTATGTGCCCTTAGTATCAGACAATGTTGCCATCATTTAAACAGAAGATGTATTGAAAGTTATAACTATGGGTCTTCTGAGAGATTACATTGTACACCACAGCTCAGCAGCATGTCCCAGTACAACTGGTCCTGTACAAAGTAACCCTATGAGTCACAGAAATTGTGCTACCTTCTTGCCTTATGGCAAAGGCAGTAGAGATACTGTTTCCATCTTACTCCAGGAATGGTTCCACTTTAGGTGAAGCCCTAAATATATAACAGAATATCTTGTGGAAGTACACTAGGTAAATAGATAATGGGTTCAAATTCTTCCCTTACACTTTCTTGAAGAACTGCAGAACAATTTGGGGCATTGTCTATATATAATTTATGTTAATTATTAATCAATATCACACTGTCAGATGCATCAGATGACACTGCGCAACTGTGGACTTGCCATTCTCTTTAAACAGAATAATCGCAGACTGGTCCCAAAACATTACAATTCTGTGGGGAAATTGCAGAAACTTTTTACCACCTATCACCTCATATAGTTGGATATAGAGATGAAGTCCTGCTTTTGGACAGGACCTGTTGAATACTTTAAGGACGTGAAATTTTAATCACAAGAACAGAGATGACATTTTTCACCTAGTCTGTCATTTTGGACTGTTCTCAAAGGATGGGAACATGCTACATGCAAGTTCAGAATTTTTCTTTTGGGAATATTTGACCAGAATTATATGGGATCTTAGGTTAATTTGTGCAAAACATTGCTTTGACATTTAATTAGTCATAAGGGCATAATGGCTAGCCAACATCCATTATGAGCTGCTTTGTACAGAACTGGAATTCACTGGTGTTATTTTTCATTGCATGAGATTGCCTGCAGGTACTGTGGACTCAACCTCAGGCCAAATTATAAACGTTGTTAGAGCTGTGTTTTTCTGTAGTCTTGCAGTGCTCTTCTTTTTGTTTGTAAACCACATGAAGAAAATCTTCTTTGACTTCCCATGGTGCCCGATCACTTCATATCAAAATAGATTAATGCTAGCCAGAGCAGTTCATGTTTATGTTACAGTTTTCTCTGAGGCAATATCTTTTCTCTAATTGCAACATAAGGACATCCCCACAATCAGAGCCCAGGGTTACAGTATGATGACCATCCCTGTTAAGCCATCTGAGACGTAACTAACAACTCCATTGAGATGAAAAGCAAGGCATAACGCTCTGGGAGTTAATCTTAAAAGAAAATATTTTAAATCACTATTTCCTTTCAGGCAGTTGGTGTTTTGAGTGTTTTGTAATAATGAGAAGATCCAGGAGTCAACAACCTCTGCCAAGCACTGAGACCAACTCACACATCAGTTTTACATGGTTTTCACGTGTTTTCAATGGCATTCTTGATACACGAATGTATGTCAATAGGGTCATGCTAAAAATCTATGAGAGAAGGAATAAGGCTGACTATTTATTTCCAGTCACCATAATAACTACAATAAGAATGTTATTTGTTGACTTAAAATAGAATCTAAGCAAAGAAATATTAATTTATACAATCAAAGAGTTTTATACCTATTGCTTGTGTTCACTTTTGAGCAAGATGGAAACAAAATAGAACAATTAAACTTCTAGGACTATCATTATTTAAATGCCTTGGAATTTTAGCTCACAATTCCTATTTTCTTGGTAACCATTGTTATAAAAGAAACAATCTACGCTAGAATTTATTGCTGCAATTTATATTAGGCAAGGATTTGTGATCCTTGAAATTCCCTGCTGTCTGATTTACAACACTCTTTTTCACAGTATTGTCCTTAATTTTATGTAATCAACATTTGAAAGATTTCCTGTTATGGCTGCTCCCGTACTGAACCAAGGTTATTTATCTAGTCAGAATGTTTGCTCTTATCACAGTGCATTTCGTATATGCTGAGTCCCAATGCTTCAGACATTATTGAGCTTTAACAATCAATAGAATTTCAGGTGTCCAACAACCGTTTAGCGATTTGTGAATATTGAGTGTTGGCATATATATCCCAGATGCAAAGTAGCCAGCATGTTTATCTAATTCTTTATTTGATTTCAAAGGCAGCTGTTGAAAACTTTTCATATACACAATTATCTTCTTTCATTTGAGCACAGCAGTATCTATGCAAATATCGCAATTTTTGTGGGTTTAATAACTGAACTTTTCTTTTCCACATGTATTTATTTTCTGCTTGTTCCAGATATGGTAGGTTTTAATGTGTAGCTCTCCTTGCTGTGGATTTCTGTTAAATTTAAAGTTCTTTTTTTGTTTTGCTGTTTAGAATCCTCCTCGTTCTTCAAGCATAATGTGTATTATGTGATGTGAGGATAAACCGCTTCAATAAATCCCATTATTCTGAAGAACAATAAAAATAACAAGTTGGTGACACTGAAACAGTGATAAATAGCTTTTCTTGTTTCCTTATGCTTTTAGAATCTCATTCTTGCACTTCTGAATCAACTTGAGTTCCCAGTGCTGTCAGACTAGTAGAGTGCTACCTGTGTTGTTTTTGTCAAAGAAAATTATGTTATTGAACATTGTAATTTGTTACATTCCAAATCTTATTTAGACAATTAGTGCAACCCGTGTTATCTCTGAACATGTAACTGAAAAAATAAATGAACGGTGCATACAAAACACACCCAATGGCTCCCAAAACAAAGAGGACCTTCTTCAGGGAGATGCTATTTGAAGATAAGAACAACACTCTGGCATCGTGCCTCTCCCCATAATGCCATGAAACCAATCTTCTGTGACAGATTTGGTGGTTGAGGGTCCCTGAGTTCCTGGAGGTAGGTGGGTTGGAGGACAATATTTTTTCCTGCAGGTAAACAGAAAATCTCAAAGACAACTTGTGAACTAATACATTTTAAATGGTCACAATGATTGCAGTCATCATGATTAAAGTTGTGAATCCACAGTAAGCCTGATTTTGCGCGTTTACACCTTCCTATATACTACAAACAAGAGCATAAACTAACAATATCAGCAAGTTCAGCCTAGGGTCAAGACAAGCCTTTTAACTCAAGGTTCAAAAGTTGAACTTCTATCACATTACAAGAAAAGGAAAGACAGACAAAAAAAGTGAAATATCAAGACATAGAGATAAATCAAGGAATCCTCAACTCCTTATGTAAGATAGATGGAACTGGAAATAATGAATATAAGTTTTTAGGATTAATATTTTCTTTGCCAACTAGACTCTAATTGAACATGAAGTAAGGGAATCAGGAGATGGGGTAGAAAAAGTCAGGAGAAGATTTATAAGAATTCTTTTCACCCCCAAACAAAAGTTAATGGTAACTGACAGTAGGTGTCCTACTGTAAGTTGCATTTTTGCAAGTCTAGAAGACAGTAGACAGTAGACAGAAATATAGAGAGTGAAAACATCATCCTCCTGCTGTCCAGAAAAGCACTGCCATCAGCTTCAGCACATTGGGAGCCCTTTGTGCTCTCCTCTGGCCAGTCTGGTTGGCTGCCTCACCATGAGCCAAAGGGCTTCTCTTTGCATCCTGCCTTGCATCCAATTTTGCACCTTCCAGCTAAGATCCACCTGTTGCTACTGATCTCCAGTTACTGGTCAGCCACTGTTCCATATGCTTATCAAGGGCCCGAGGGCACTGATAGACTTTAATAGCCCTGCACGAGTGCCCCCACACACACCAGGGGCCTCATTTCAGTAAAGCCTGGGGCCATCAGTCTCTGCCTGAGCTATGCTGCAGTTGTGCCTGTCTGCAGGTCTGCCACAGCCATGCCCAGCTATGCATGCTGCTGGACTGGACTCTGACCCATGGGCTGACTTCCCAGCTTGACCTCTACCTGCCTCCTAACTGCAGGACCTGTCTGCTGATCACCAGGCTGAGTAGGACCCTGGCTGCTACCACTGGACTGGATCCTGCTTTGCCAATTTACATTCTTGGACTTGCCTCATCGCCAAGTAATGCCAAGTGTTCTGAACTCTCCATTAAGCCCCCCCATTGTCACTACTAGACCCTGGAAATGGTGCAACAGAGTCCTGGCTGGCAAGTCCCTGCCCCACTCTCTGTGTATTACTCACCTGATGAACCAACTACCACAATCATGGACCCACCCCACATTGTCTTATGTGTTCCTCAGTCCCAAAAATTCACAGAAGGGCCCTCTGCAGCCCAGTTCACAAGCAGGATTTCAGGTGAAGGCACCAAATAAAGGGAGGTTGAAGAACTGGCTGGTGTTGCTTCCAGAGTGGCCAGCTCACACAAGTTCAGAGTCCAAAGTATAGAGATGCCCTTCAGCTTGTGGACCTAATGAAATCACAGAGAAAGGAGGATGGAAACATTAAAGCTGGGGGTGGGAACATGAAGAATAAAACAAAATGAAGCTCTTTAAGACCTCTTTTTACTATTCCAGTCAATAAATCAGGTCTGTGATTTTTCTGTTATTTTTGTCTTATAGTACTGCAACAATGCAGTAAGAGTAATTCACCTCCCACTACTGCACCTGCTTGTACAGTTTAAATTAAAACCAGAAACACTGCAAATCCCACTTCACAATGTCTTTCAGTGTTGAGACTCTGAATTAAAGGCCTCCATTGTTTAGGAGGATTATTTCATTGCCTTCACTGGCTTCAAAGAAATAAGAATCTTCACTCACTTTCCTATTGATCCCCGTTGATCAGATTAACTTTGTTTTGGATTCCTACAGAAACAAAAGACAAATAGAAATGTTTTGAACACTTAATGTGTACAGTTTTGTTCAGTTCGTTATTATATTACCTATTAAAAAGATGATTATTGGTTAGACAAAGAAAGAATAAAGGAATTAATATAAATTATGTTCACTAAATACCAACACTTTAAGCAATTACAAAATTATGAAATATTTCAAAACAGCATGTAATTACAGTTAATTCCATAATTAAAAATATATCTTTTATTTAACAGCACTTGTTCTTTCATAAACAATAATTAGGATTAAGAAAGGTCAGAGAACACTTCTATTTCAACACCACAAAATGCATTTCAAGCCATTCCTGCTCCCCTTATGCACTTCACATTCAGTGACTTTGGTCTTTGTATTTTTGTAATAAATGTCAAAGGATCTCAATCTTGGAGTGGCCAAGAGGCTCTCCTGGGATGTCACAAGCCAAGAGAGCCAAATTGTTGTTCAGCGAGGGAGCACCCTCGCTTGTGAATTCAAAGGAGTTATCCTTAGAAAATATATCCTCAGAATTATAATTATATATTTATATATATAATTATACTCAGAAATATAATACATGATAATAACTGGCAGCTCTACTTTCTTACAGTTCTGACCTGAACATCTACATGCAAGTCTGCTTGTACGTCACCTGGAGCAGACCATTAAAGCACCAGCTGGGTTGGAAAGTCAGTTATCAGATGGATGATGACTATTTCTCAGGTTTTCCTCACTCATTTTCCCCTCCTGTCCATTCCTTCCTGGACACAGAAATGTCTTTCTGACAAAGATGACACAGTGTTTGTTAGATGTTTCTAGCTTGCTGTGGTGGGTTGACCTTGGCTGGACACCAGGTGCCCACCTGGCCACTTTATCACTCCCCTTCCCAGCCAGACAGGGGAGAGAATAAGATGAAAAACAACTCGTGAGTTGGGATAATGAAGCTTATTAAAGCAGAAACTGAGCAAAAACTTGCCTACGCAAAAGCAAAGCAAAAGGTAACACAGTTTATTCTCTGCTTCCCATAAGCCGTGGTGGTCAACCACCTCCAAGAAGCAGGACTTCAGCACACATGATGGTTCCTCAGCAGGCAGCCTTTGGAGACAAGGAATGCCCACCTTACTGCTCCTTGCCCTAGCTTTTATATCTGAGCTGACATCATATGGTATGTAATATCCCTTTGGTCAGTTTGAGTCAGCTGGCCTGCTCATGTCCACTCCCAGGATCTTGCCCTCAATTAAGGAAGGATGCTGATGCTGTGCTCTTATGACTTGCTTTTTTTTTTTTTGTCCCACCACCCCCCTCTTTTTTTCTTTCAGTACCTAATCAGAATTTCCTGTTATCATCTGCTTCTCATCCTGCCACTCTAAGAAGAGTGTTTCCATCTTGATTGCACTTTACCAATAAGTATCTGAAGGCAGAAATAAGATCCCATTAGCCTGTTATTCTTGGCTGAACAAGCACAGTTCTTCCAGCCTGTCCTCATCATGTGCTCTAGGCTTCTAATTATCATGGTATCTTACACCGACTGCACCATGTCAATACCTGTTTTGCACTGCCAAGCTCAAAACTGGACAGAGTCCTCCATATAGAGTCTCACAAGTGCTAAGTAAAGAAGAATTAGGGAATCATTTATGTTGGACAAGACCCTTAACAGCATCAAGTCCAGCCACTAACGCTACCGATTCCACCACGAAACCATGCCTCTAAGCACCACATCTACATGTTTTTCAAATACCTCCAGGTAGAGTGACCCAACCACTTCCCTGGGCAGCCTGTATCAATACTTGACAATCCCTTCAGTGAAGAAACTTCTCCTGGTATCCTATTTAAACCTTCTCTCGTGCAATTTTAGACCATTTCTTTATCCTATCACTTATTGCTCAGAAGACACCAACACCCACCTCATTAATAACCACTTCCTTCCTACTGGATACATTCAAACTATAACTGCTCATTATGCAGTTATATACATATATATATTATATCTTCTTCACTGCAACTGCTGATTGCTGCTGGCTCATGTCCCCTCTGTTGCCCACTGGGGACCTCAGGTCCTTTTTCATGAAGATATTTTCAAACAATTGATGCCAATAATGGATGGAAGGAGGATGGCTTTGCAGACCAGGGCCAGGACTCTACACTCATCTGTGCTGAATCTCGTGAGATTCCTTCTGGACTCTTTCTCCAGGCTATCAATGTCCGTCTGAATAATAATTTGCCCTCCACTGAAAGAGCCACTCCAACGGAATGTGCTATGATAGGAAAACCTGCTAAGGTTACACTCTATCTTAGCTCCTAGGTTGGTAAGAAACAGCATGGACTCCCACATGAACTGCTGAGGGGGCCCACTAATAACTGCAACCCACAAGGACTTTTTTCACTTCTCAGGTTCAGGTCCTGAACTGAAGAGCCATTCTCACAGTGTCTCCATCTACCTCTCCATGTCCTTGGTTGCACCTTCATTTGTCTCATGGATTTGTCCAGCTGGCTGAAGCTATCCTTTGGGTAGTGCTAAATGCTTTTCATTTTCTTTCTTACATTTCTACTCCTTCCAAGTAAATCTAAACAGTAGTGAGAAAACAAACAAACAAAAAAACCTATTCAAAATTATACATGCATTAATTAATACCCTTACTAATGGGGAAACTGTGCAAGCACTACATGCTCAGAAGCATGAAGTCAAGTTAAATGCACATACTCTTTCCTAACACCAGGAACAGTCAGATAACAAACTGTAAAGTTACTTGATATCACTTCTGGCTGAAGGTCAGATTGCATCCACAGGCTACCATTTTTTCCTTAAATGTGTTCATATTAATAAGCAACTGTTAGGAATGCAAAAGTAAACAAATTCAGAAATGTTTTTAACTCTTGCGTACATACGTGCTCTTCCAAGTGTAAGTTTTAGTGGAGTGAAAAGGGTAGCATAATTAGTCACAGAACTGTAGTTACCTCAGGAGTCACCTGAGTCCCTAATTTCTTGAACTTATCATTTGTAGGCAGAATAGGCAGAGCGGTGGAAAATGGATGATTTTTTTATTTATCTTTGTTCTTTAGGGTCTCAGACAGAGTAGGCATTATATAAACTTGCAGAAAGACAATCCCTTCTCTGAAATCTTTATCAATTACAAAATACAGATAAACGTGAAGAATATAGGGATGCTGTTTTTAATAAAAGCAACTGAAAGAGCAAGAGTGATTTTAATGTGGGTTCAAACACAGATCTGACAAGACTGATCCAGGAGAGATGGACAAATAGGAATATGGAATATGAAGACAAAAGAAAAATTGTGACAATGAATGGGCAAAGATAAGAAAGCAAGATGAGAAGACCTAAAACAGAATGATGAAAGTCCTACTGACTTAGGAAAGAAACACTGGTACCCAATCAGTAGGATCCAACTTTTATATGTAAGCACATTGACATTATAAGCAGCTCTGTTGGTCAATGGAGATACAGATGTCCAACAGCCTTCTCATCCTGAAGTTGTTCCTTCCCCCAAGAAGGGCTATTCTGCTGCTTCTGTGTTCTACAGAATGAGAATAATTAAGGTGTCCTGTTCCCAGGCTTCAAGGGCTGTTCTGCAGTCACAAAATCAACCAAACAAAAGCAAACAAGAACACAAAATGACAGTGAAATTGAGATGTCAGAGGCTCTCCACCACATCTTCTTTTTTATTGAATGTTCCAGCTTCTGCTAGAGAAGTCCTTTTCATGTCTGTAAAACTTATCATAGTTTAAAGGGGTGTATAAACCCGTAACAATGTAAGAAATCCCCAGCAAGCCTCTTTGGAGGAGGAGATCTGTTATATTAACACAGAAGTTTGCTCAGCCATGCGGTAGCACTGCATTATGGGAAAACTTCCCAGCAGGTCCCAAGATGGACTCATGAAGTGGGGATTAGTCAGAGCACCAATCAATATCTAAAGAGATTATTTTATTTGAACCAAATGAACCGGTATTCATCACTATATGAAACAGCAAGTAGTTTAGACCAAGTAAATAATGTGAAGTAGAAGGAAATTGCAGAGAGCAGGCTTTGTAAGGATTGCGAGATTATTGTGAGTTACACTGGCAGCATCTACTACATCAATGCAACTGCACCAAGAGTGCTTCCACGAAGCTTTAGAATTATTAAGGTTAGTATAGAAATGTTTATGGCAACACTGTTCTGGGTTAGTGCAATTACAGCAGTGATGACAGCATAGTATGAACTACTGCAAATGCTTGCAGTTGTTGGCCTGAGACAAGGTGAGAGAGAGATCAAAATCACCTGTGACATGACTAAATGACCATGTTGTTCTCTAACTCTCTGACCCTTATGGAAAAGCTGAGGAAAGAAATAAAAGGTGAAGCAGAAAAGCAAACATTTCCCTTCCTGTTATCAGCTCAGCTCGGCAAGATGTGGCCGTTTTCTTTCCTGGCCTTCAAAATGTCTGCTCGGCTTAGATTTCATCTGCATCTCACTTTGAGTATCCTGCGACCTTAAAAAAGCATCCAGGTGTTAAATGTTTTAACTTATGGATGTAAGCAAACACAATAAAAAAACTTCAGTTCAGGTTCCACTATCTATACTCAAGTTAGACAATATTTTATTCCTTTGGTAGTCTCTTTTACTTGAGGGTGCAGAATATACTGAGTAAGTAGTTCCTTGCATGTTTTCTCTTTGCATGTAGTAATCAACCCCAAAAGGCTTCCAGCTGCCGAACTGAGGGTCTTAATTTGGGCCTGTTGTGTTTATAAATGCTCATAATTCCTCACTGTTCCTAATAATGTCTGTAAGTCTCTGAACATCATGACTTAGATTTCTAAAATTTATCTTGTCTGTGACCAATGCAAAACATATGAGGAAACAGTAGAATATGCACAGAAAAAAACCCCCTACCCATCTTGTATAAAACATCTTCTTAATTGAAGCAGTCTAGTTATACATGAAAAATTAACAGTAGATGTGATATTATCATTATTATTTGAGTGTTCTCAAGCCCAGGCAAAAACCCCAAATTGCCACCTTTGACAGGGAATTACCATATGTAAGTAAAGTGAAACATATGAGATGGGAAACAGCAGTTTGGGGGAAAAAACCTGCAGTGAGTCAATAAAATAAACTCAGTGCTAATCTGTAGGGTGCAATGATGCAACTTATGATACACACTAAATTCTACTCATTGTCATGGTGATTTAATTACCACAAAAACCAAATCCTAAAAGAAAAAAAAAATTAAACAGTCTAGTTTTCTGGTTTTTACAGCTTCTAGACCAATAATTCAGTGGAGGACATGATTAACTTTCTTCTTAAAAATCCCATATTATTATCCCACTGGTCAATAACTGTTAAAAGCACAACATATGAAGGCTTTTCGCATGACATTGTGTTTCAGTGTATGTATTTTCATTCAATTACTATTATTTTATTAGATCCACCTTATTTCTGGTCTCACTGTTATCCTGTTACAATGCTTTCAATGATCAGTGCCGTTTGACACAGTCCAAGCTCAAACTGTCTTGCCATTCAAATATACTCTGGAGTTGTTGGAAAGAACTAATACAAAAGATATGGGCCTCATAGACTTTAACATATTAATGTAGAGGAAAGAAGAAGAAGAGGAAAGCTAATTAAAATTCAGCAAGCCTAAAGTAAAGTCAAAAAAGTATGTTAGTATAAAGCTGCATAAAAATGTGTAGTCTTATTTGAGGACAAATCTGTTCACATGCAAAAATCTTGCCTGGGTCTGCATTGGGCATTAAAAATCAAAGCATCAGTTTACACCTGTCTTTAAAATACAGTCCAAACAATCTTATTGAAAAGTATTATTGGATAAAACAAAGAGTCATCATTAAAATGCAGCACACATCAATGGATACATAAATCAATTATATTAGCAAAAGAGTGACTATACATCTAAGGCATAAGAAACCAAAGAAAGAAAATACACCAACTGCTGCTAATGCTGCAGTGTTAGAAGAAAGCAATAGAAGAGATAGAATGACATTGTAAATTATGCTGTTTATAGAATATTAAAAAAAATCTGAGGAGCTTTTGTGAGGAATTTTAATTCAACAAGTACCAGTCTAAGATTTATTTAATATTTTGTCCTACCATAGCTACATGATTGAAATGATACAGCTGTACTTTATCAGTAATAATACAGTGAAAATGCATACAAGTTCCAAAGGGGGTAAGAATAAAAACACAGACAAATATGATCTGGTAACATGTGTATTTGGTTATCAAAATTAATGCAATAAACTACATTATGTAGATGTACTGTGGCAACTGCAGTTGTAACTTTAAGAAAAGCATAGGCCCTCAAGAATTAAAATGCCAGGCCTACAGATCTATAACTCCCATAATATCTTAAAGTCATTATAAACATTTCAGTGAGTTTGCCAGTTGATTCTAATAACAGTGTGTGCAAATGAAGCATAGTAGAGGAGATCAACATATTTATGTGACTACAAACAGTGAAATGTTGTGATAATATTGCTATAAGATCTGAAAATGACCACAGTCTGACTATCTTAAACATTTTTAATATAATCGTGAGGTCTGAGGTTCTCTGAAGTCAATATGCCATTCTCATTGTAACATGCCTGAGGCTAATCCTGGGTTCATGACTTGACATATTTACCTGAAAATGCAAAACAGTCATCAGACTCAAACATTTCTGACACCAAGAAATAGGAGTTGAGGTGCTGGTGAAGCCCCACTTCTGCCACAGTGCCAGCAGCTTGTGCAACCTGTACATAAAACTGCTTCACTTCACCAGACCTCCAAAACTCTTGAAAAAAATATTAGGATCCCCACTCTGAAACGGAGAAGATGGAACGGTGAAGACTGAGGCTCTCTCCTGCCACTCCTTTCCTGCCTGGTGTTCAGCACATCCCCAGACCACTGCGCCTTGACTGTCCAGTAGGAGAGGGGCCTGCTGCGCTTCCCGCACTGCTCCGGCCAGGGCAGGGCGCTGGGCCATAAGTTATGCACTGCGCAAGCTGCTCTGCGACTGACTGAGGGCTTGAGCAGCCATGTATTCACCAGAGCAGACGTCTGTTGTGGAAACCCTAGCGAGCCCATCTTCATTTCAGACGCCGGTGACAAAAGGGGCACAGGAGCGGAGCGAGGGCGCTGCGCAGCCGGGGGTGTGCTGTAGCCACGCACTGGCGCCCGGCAACTCGCTGCCCTCGCCACCCCCGGCCACGGCTCGCTGCCCGGCGGCCTGCCTCGTACCTGGCCACGGGGGGCGAAGGAGGACCGAGGGAGAATTCCCCGTCGAGCGGCCGGGTTTGACGTTTTGACCCGTGGATACTTCTCCAGTTCTGCCTCTGCGTTTGTGGTACGTCTGTGTGCCCACGGGCTAATGAGGGGTGCGGTCCTTCCCTGCAGGACTGCGCAAGTGAGAGCTTCAGTGCCAGCCAGTAGGGACTCCCAAAGCTGTGCCTCGAAATGATGCCTCAATGTTGCTTAGTTTTAAGCTTGCATCTCCTTTTAGCCTCCCTGCCGACGGTTTGAATATACACACGCTCGCCTTTCCCTCTTGCTGGTGCTTCGAAAGCAGTATTTTTTACAGGTTCTTACCTACTAAAGGAAGGTAAGGGAGAAACAGCACCTTCACGTTTGGCATTCCCTGGCCACCCTACCCACCTCCAGAGATATGTTTTAGCATCCGTTCTCTGTTCTGACAACGATCTGTCTTCCTGCGTGGCGCATCACCGCTGAGTGGAAAGGAGAGGTCGATCCGACCCCTCACTGTTCCTCGTTCTCTGGTTCAGGCCTTTCCGATGGCCTCATTGTGTTCGGGGAAGGGGGAAGGACGGAGGGAAAGTTCTCGGTCTGAGCGACATGTAGCCGCACAGTGGTATCTTCCAGAGGTCCCACTCTCAAACCACAGAGCAGAAGCAAACAAGCAAACAAACCAAACATGTTTTGACCTAGTTTTTCTGGATCATGTCAGCAGAATACGTTAAGGAGTGCTTACTATCATTGCATTAAAAAAAAAAAAAGGGGGCGGGAACCCTCAACTTTTTTTTTCCCTCTTTTTTTTTTTTTTCCCTGAGTCGGCTAATCCCCGAGTTGTGATGCTTTCAGGTGAATCTTCTGACAGTTGCAGTTCAGCACGGTATGCGTAGTATCTTGGAAACAATATGGTAGCTGAAAAACTTGGGAAGCAAGGAGAAAGGTAAAGGGCAGACGCCAGCCAGTTTTTTTTTTGTCTTGGCTGAAGAATCATAAATAATCAAAGGACAGTCATTAGTTGCACTGACCATAAGACTGGGGGGAAATGGAGAAAGAAAAAAAAATTAATAATATCAAGATGACGACTGTTTACAAAACAGCCTGGCGCTCCCCGCTCTGACACCTTCCTGGCCAGGACCTCTTGCAGACACGGCGCTGAGGGGAGGGGACAGCAGTCTTGGGAAGCAGCTCCGATGCCGGCGGCTGCCTGAGGGTGCGCAGGGCGCGGAGCGTCGCGTAGCCCATCTAACCACGGCAGCCGTGCGGCCTCTTCGCCGCTTAACTAGTTGCGCGCTGACGCTGGCTTCTCGCCTCGAGATTCATCCGGCAAAGCCGTCCGTGTCCCGTTTCTCCCTCCCCGCCACCCCCCGCCCCCACCTCGCGGCCCGGGGGGGCGCGGTGAGGTGCGGTACTTACGCGGGTCGGCGGCGGCGGGCTGCGGAGGGCTCACTGCCGGGAGTCGAAAGGATGGGGTGGGAGCCCCGATGGTAGTGGGTTCGGTGCGCCCACGGGCGGCTGGCAGAACCAAAGAGTTAAAATCTAAAACCATATTTTTTTTTAAATATTAATGTTCTTATAACGGAAGTTCTTATCACTGGGTTGCACTGTACTTGGCAAACAAGCCTTTTTACCTTTTAAACAAATAATTCATTAGGTAATTAAATTCAAGTGAGATTACTCTAATTAAATATACACTGCTGTTGAATCATAATTTCTATGTGGCCTAGTTAAAGATGAACGATCTCTTATTCCTGACTAAAAAAAAAAAAAAGCTTTAAAAGAATTCCCTGGTGACTGGAATAATAGATTTATACACTACCATACAGAGGTCATTTCAAGAAAGAAGAGACACCAAATACAACATAAAGGGACTTTTCATGTCTGGAGATACTAGAATTTCAGGTTTTATTGCTGCAAGTTCTGTTAAAAGACTTTGTGGAACCTAGGAGGAAATCAAAATTATCTTTCAAAAGGTGATAAGTTATATAAATATGTGCACAAACAGAAATGTGTCTCTGAAGATATTAGTTCTGCATAATTTCAGATGAGTAGCTACTAGGCCTCAAAGGAAATAGTGCATCTTGAAATGCTCTGAAAGCTTACATTGGCCAAAATAAGGCAGGACTTTAGCAAAATTAGAAGTAACTTTGTAGCCAATGATGTACTATATGTCCTGGTTCCCTTTAATAGCATTAGGCGTTCAAACCATAAAGACTAATCTGGAGAGTAGAAGTTCCTGCTCTCTGCTTTGATCTCCTTCCTCTTGGCTGTTTAAAGCTGACAGTTTGGCTGAATGGCATTCACTGCTTTCATTTGTAAGACATGAGTTTCCTAGTGTTCCAGAGCTAGCAGCTACACCTGTACTGCAGGAATTTACATTGCATTGCTCCAGGATGGCATTGATTTGGGACGGGTGAAATACAAACACAAACTAATTAAAAACTGCATAATGCAGCCCTACAGGAACAAGACAGAAAAAACCCCAAATAAATACAACTGCAGCTGGCAGAGCAATTGTGCCTCTGCCCCCAAGCAACAGTCTGGTGACATAAAATTATAAACCTTAAAAAACTCACATAATTGCTGTTGATCATTTTGGAGACAAAATGGAAATTATTTTGTTAATTAACTTCAGACCCATAAAATATTCATAGATAGATAGGCAGACAGACAGATAGAGAAAGAGAGAGGGGCAAACAATTCATTCTATAGATTTGTGTGTTTGTTCCTATAGGCCTGTATGCATAACTTTAACAATTCATTTGCTAAAGGATGAAGGAAGAGAACATCTGTGCATTCACATTGCTATCAGAAATAAATGTAAGTTGCAACTGAAGTGGACTGATACAGAATTAATAAGAAGTCACCACCAGAATATGCGGGGGGNTTCTCTTTATTTACTTTAAAAAAACCCCAACCACGTATTTTTCTTTTTTAAAGTGATTTTTCTCTCTGAATAAAATAATCTTTGTAAACTCCTTAATAGCCGCTTCCTCGAGTATAATTCAATGCTGCAGCTTCTCAGGCTTGGATTCCTTCTTGCACTACCTGTACAATGGACATGTACATCTTCACATTTAGGCAACCGACCAGGCATCCTTGATTGCAATTTGTGTTTATTAGGACAAACCAGACCATTCGTTTGCACAGTCAGAGGTCTGAATGATGCTTTTACTGTGAATTTAATTGGCAAAAATTGAGTGGGATTTTAAAAAATATGATCTTTTTTTCTTTCTTGTTTTTTTTTTCCTCCTTTACCTTCTTTTTAACAGAAACGTTCATCTGGCTGGGCGTGAATGGGAGGAGGGGAGAGTCTTGCGCTCCACAGCTACATCACCTCTCCGCCTATAATTGTTTGACACATGCCCTGTTGTCACAAAGTGGGGTTGTTTCCCAGACCCTGCTGGAAAAAAAGGTGCAAAGTAATAATGAGTGTTTAACAAGGCTCATAAATCAGGACTGATGAGAAGCGCTCAGGACGGTCGCACGGCGGCGACAGGGCCTGGCAGCGGGCGACCAACGAGAGGAGAACCCGGTCAAGGTCCTGCCGAGCCGCACCGGCGCTGCCGGCACCCCCAAAAAACAAGTCTTCAAATGAAGCATGGTCCCATGCTAAATCAGACATAATACACCTAATGAAAACTCAGTCAACTGATCTAAATAGTCGGCAGTCGGTGCATAATTAGAATCTAGGCGAGATATATTAAATTAATAGATTCCATCCTGCACAGATGTATCATTAAAATGTATAGGATTGATACTTAATATGGTAGAGTTATTTTAAACTTACACATTAAAAAAGACAGCTAGGAAAAAAAAGACAGTGAAACTACCTGCTGAGAACAGTCAGAAAATTAGCAAGATACGAATAATTTTTTTTTTTTTGCATACCCCTATCTTGCCCCTCCCCGCACCTTCTTTCCACAGGAAAGAAAATTGAAACAGACTATTAACTGAAGAGATCATCTTAAATTTCTTCGTCTATTACCGGTGTGAGCTGAAAAAGAAAAGAGGATTTGCAAAAGAAATCGTTACCAGGATGTTTCAAAGCAGTTACAGAATTAAATGAAAACTTTTCTCCCCAAGCCACAAACAAGGCGCTTTAGCCACTAAGCCTCCCTTTCTTTTGGTAGATCTGATTATCAACGCCGCATAAACCCCGAGTTTTACTAACGGGACCATACGCGCGTGTGTCTGCACGCAGAGACGGCGCCCTAACGCGTGTATCTCTGTGGAAATTACACGGGTGAACCGTAGACTAGTAAATATCTGAACTACACGCCCAGATTGTGCTCTGTTATTCTCCCCATAGTTAGGTGTCTTTTCAACATCTCTGTCATCTCTATTTGAAGATATTTTCAGCGGTTTATCACTGCCATCTCCAGCCCTGCGCATTTGCAGCAGGTTATCACAATTGCCAGTCCCCCCTGGCTGATGGGTTGCACTGATTACCATCACTGCCCTCAGATATTTGGTGCGGATTCCCAGCACTGCAATATCCACTCTTAGGACATCTGGAGCAGATCAAAATCACTGACTTCATTTTTCAGTAGAGTCAGTGTTAAAGCTTCACACAGCCTCTTCGCAAACCTACTCTGTAATCAACTCCCGCAGAACCAGCCTTCAGTTAAAATTCGGCCAAGCAGCGACCCCTATGTCTGGATTTGCATTTCTTATCGGACCCCTATCTAAACTGATTTGTTAATAATAAAGAGAAAATCTCTTGGCACTGGATGCATAGCCCTAAGAAACTGGAACGATCACACTGTCTTAGCAAACTCCTTCTCAAGAAAGACTCTTTAAGGAGAAGTTTATCTGCCCAATGATCTCTGAATTAGATGAGCATGGCCATTTAGGTCGATTTACTTTAAACAGTATACAATTTATTTTAAGCGATTACCTTAGGAATAATCACATTATGCCCAGAGCTGTTAGGTATTTCTCTCCCTCTTGATTTCAGATGAACATCCTCTCTCCAACGGGCAGGTGACTGCTTTTCATTCGCAACCCAAATCCTTTTTTGCTACGTGACTGTTCATCATCTTTAAAAACGTTGTTCGGCTAATGAGTTGGCACCGTACTCCTTTTTGTTAGGTCTTGCCGAAAGTTAAGGAGATGTTCAAGCAACTGCAACACTGATCTCGGGGTGGGGGGTGAGGGGGGGGGGAACAATACAAAAAAATCCCCACCAAAAAACCCCCCAAAACAAACAAACAAAAAACCAACAAAACCAGACGCCCCCGCCCCCCCCCAAAAAAACCCCCACTAAATAAAAGGAAGACAGTTTTTTCCGAATTATGGTTAAAATTACTTTTTTTTTTACAGTATTTTATTCTGTCAAAAATGTCAAGCTAATTTATGAATAGGAGGGGTCGATCACACCAAGGTTCTGGACTGTTTAGGTCGTGGGTTTAGGGAAAGATTTTTCTGGAGCTTCTGGTAGCTGCTGCTGATGTTTGTAATTTTCCGTACAGTTTCGTTCTTTTCGCACTTTTGTTAATAAGCTCCTGCTATAGGTCTTGTATGGGAGGAAATAAACCCAGAATCTCCCAGACCTTCACTAAACTGATTTTCAAGCTAAGTAGCTTAGTGTAGCAGCTCTGGTCCCAGCTTACTTGCACAAGGGGGAAAAAAAATTAAAAAGGGCTTTGAAAGGTTGTCTACTAAAGTGACTTAATAAACCACCAGGAAAAAAAAAAGCGGGCAATGTCCAGTGCAGAAGCAGGAATAGCGTGGTAAGGGATTGGCATTTTCTGATCAGAATTATGCATAATTAATGGCGTTCGCAGGACCCTGCTCATCCTTGCGCGAAGAACTTTGCAGATGAGAAACAAAGCTTTCCTTCCAGTCTTACAACTTTCCCCCTCCTTGGCGGGCTTTTTCCTCCCTATCTATCTTTTTTTGTTATTTATTCCCCAAATCACTGTTAAGGGTAACCTGCACTTTGTATTTATTTGTTCTATTTCCGCTCAAGGTGAACATAGCAAAGTTCTCCCCAAAAAGATGCTGGGCTGATAGAAAAGTAAATGAGACTTTTCCGTTCTTCTTTCCCTTCTTCTTCTTTTTTCTTTCTTCTTCTTTTTTTTTTTTTTTTTTTTTTTTCTTTTTNTTTTTTTTTTTTTTCCTTGTTCCTATATTTTCCCCTCCCAGAACCGATCTGAGCAGGATGAGACCGGTTGGGGGAGGGGATGATTCACATTTCTTAAGCCTCCAAGGGGAAACCTCTTCTGGATACACATTCCACACAGATCTAAAGCGCTAAGAAGATTTCGGCAGCGTCGGTGCCTTATCCACCTTTATTTACCTGCAGCCCTTGTAATGTGACACTTCCATTCCCAAAATAAGGCTGCAAATTTCAATCCCCACTCAGCTCTGTTACGGCGGTGCATTTTTGTCTTAGAATCGCTCTTCTGCTTTGAGGGTGAGATTTTGGAGCGGGGCGGGGGAGGTACTCTTCTCCCTGTTAGACATAGGAAGGGGAAAGTTCGCTATTTCCAGATGATGAGCGAAGGAAGTTTAATCAACACTGTGAGACGCAGCGGTTCCTTGGAGCGGAGAGGGAAGGATTGGCCGGGCTTGGAGACATTCCGCGGGGGAGTTGGCAGGAGGGGAGGCATCTCCCTCCGCTCCCGCGGCGGCCAGTCCCCGGCGGGAATCGGGCTGCAAGGCTCAGCCTGCTGCTGCAAGGTGGGAGAGGGGGAGCGAAGCCCAGCGGAGCGGCCCGGACCTTAGGGCTGGCTCTCGCTCTGGGCTCGGGAAAAGAACGGAGACACCCGTCGTTCACCACACCACACGCCTCCTTCTTCCCTTCCCCCTCTTCCCCGCCAAACACTTGTATCCTGAAAAACCGCGGGCCTTCGCGTCTGCGGCCCCTCCCGCTGTCCCTTAAGGAAGAGCTCGGCCGCCCCTTCAGCACAAAGACGGAGCTCCCGGGCGGCGGGGACCGCGGCGGCGAGGGCAGGGCCGGGGGGACCGCTCCGCGCTGCTCCACGGGGTCGCTCCGCTGGGGCGGCCCAGGAGCAGCAGCAGCGCCCTGCTCGGCCCTGCCGTACCCACCCCTCTCCCGGAGGAGAGGGAGCGCCGGCTGGAGTCGTGGGGCACAGCGCCCCGTGGCTGTGCCACCGCGTCTGGGAAGGTCGGGGCAAGAAACGTCCAGCTTTCGGCCCGCCATCCCCGCGCTCCTCGTTCTCCCCAGTGGGGGAATTGGGAGAGCCCCGACAGCGGTAGGGAAAGGAAAGTTTGTGGTGCCGGCCGGGCGGTGGGAGGCTCTGCTGGTCCCGGCGCGGTTCGGGCGAGCCCAGCCACGTCGGGGAACCGGACAACACTCAGGCAGGGCACAGCGGTGAAAACCGCTCTCCACCAAGGCGGCCGGGTCCCTCGGTCCCTTGCAGAGGAGTCCTTTGTCTCCCACTGCACCTTCCACCCCTCTCCAAGGGGGAAAAAGAGAAGAAGGGAAAAAAATCTTTTACTCTAGTCATTGCTGTTAACGATCATAATGGCAACAGCTCGTTTTGGTCCTTTCGTGTGTTTCCCCCTCCTCCATGCCCCCTCCCCCCCCACCCTGCTTCCCACCGATGTGTTTCCTTTGGTCCCCACTGATATGGGTGGATGGAAGTTTTGACCATCTACGAGATACACAGCTTCCCCTTACCCTCCACGCCCTCTCGAGGGCGAGAGCTGGGGGTCTTCTGTACCCCTCGGCATAAGTGTCGCCGTTGTTGTTTTGCGGGATTATTTACTGCTAATATTCCAAGAACTGCCGCAATGTCTATGATAATTGTCCCTGAGTGTCAATCCGTCGGCAGGGCATGAGGAGGAGAAAGGGCGGCGGGGAGGATCACATTGCTCCGGGTCTTTTTTTTTTCTCCAATTTTTTTTTTCCCCTCCAGTAAAGATTCTTCTGGGAAGAACAGCTAGGAGCCTCTTGACTTTCAGTAAAGTTGCGTGTATGTGTTCGTGTGTGAATGGCGTTTGTGGGTTGCTATAGATAGATCGCATTTATTTATTTATATATCTGCCTTTTTTTTTTCCTTAGTGGTAAATTGCTATGAGCTGCATGGCTGCAAAGCCCCCTTTTCCTCTCACAGCTACTCTCGTTTGTTCCTGAGTCCAACGACGACAAGGGGGACTCAATGTTANNNNGGGGGACTAAAGGTTAAAGGAGGAAAAAAAAAAAAAAAAAACCAAAAAAAAACAAAACAAAACAACAACCCAGAAACACAGTTGTTTTTGTTAAAAGGGGACACACTAAGGCTGCGAAACAGCAAAACCCCAATGTTGGACAGCTGTAAAATCGTGTAGACAGGTTGTCATACAGCAGTGGGGGCTTTTCTGAAAGGAGCCCATTGCTAAACATTAAGTACACAGAGAGCCCGGCAGAGCAGCTGCGCGGACACACGCACACGCGCGCACACACACACAC
>VZRE01014500.1:113557-152359 GCA_013396775.1 Cephalopterus ornatus
ATCTTGTCTCTCTCTTTCTTTGGACTCCCTTGCCAGCTTTTTGTTTCCCCTCAGTTAGGAGGCTCTCCCTTGGTTGTTGTAAGAGCAGGTTACTGTCAGCAGACAGCCTGACTGTTCTGCCCTCCACACCAGACTTCCATGCCTGCTTCCTTCTACTCTCCCTTCCTTCTCCAACCTGAAAACATTCTCCTCTACCCTTACTTGAAATGAAACTTTTAAATTTCCTGTGAAACTATAAGAAAAAAAAATCATTTCGCACTGAGTACCAGCCTCTATCATCCCTTTACATCAGAAAATATACTCCTGAACTCACTGTTGCAGGTACATGGATGTCATTTTTCCTGAACATTTGGGAGAGGGTGAGCAATGAGATGCTGCTCCCAATACATTGCTGCAAACATCACAGTCTGTCATTCTGGCCAGTCTTCTTGATCCAAGAAGAGGAATACAAGAATACTACAGCTTTGACTGACAGAAGCTGCTCCTTACATTAGTTTCTGCAAAAGGATGGCAGAAAAATGCTGGTAGTGCATGTCCTGGTTGGAACCAGCACAGTATTTCATATTTTCAATCCCAGGGAGAACATCTTTTGGGCTTGACAGTCATTTTTTACAAACCTTTCCTTGGAATGGAATTTAAGACTCCCAAGTCTTCTGTAAGAGACCACTAGTCCATATCTGAATGTACAGAAGATCTCACCTCCTGGGATCTGAGCACGTGCATGCAAATCTCATAGGGAAGACAAGGAAAACAGCAGTAGAGCTAAGGGCAGTCCCAGAGGACCTTAAGTCCAGAGAACAAACATATGTTTGAAACTACAAAAATATTTAATTGTTGTCAAATATATAAACCTGATGTGCAATTTTAACCAGATCAGGCTTTGGGCTGTTTGCCCAGTTATTCATAAGAAAGTGTCCAGAATGGATAAGATTGTAAGATTCTCCTGGGACACAGCTTTTGATCTGGTTATTTTTTTGTTGTGTTTGATAATATGCAGTTCTCTGCCAGAGGGAATTCTGGGCTTACATCCATGTTCATCCTCATGTTCAGGCAGCACTGATAGAACTAGTCATGTAACTGTGTTGTGTGTAAATCAAGAGTCCGTCTGAGCAATGGTGAAATTGTGTGAAGTTTGGTCTGAAAGTGATCTCCACCTTTCACTCTGCCTCCTTTTCTACAGAATGAACACTGTCTTGAGATTTTCTAGTGTAAATCTCCCTTAAGGATTTAATCATTTTGCTTCCTAGTGAGGTTGAGGAATTTCCTTGGAAAGTTCTGAAATGGAGCTTGTGGAGTAGGGAATCAGCATAAGACAGTTATTCTTCCTCATTGAGTGTAGGAGGATAGTCTGAATATCCCGAATTGTTTTTTCAGATGATTGTAGGTGTAGCAGAACTATATCCTACACAATGTGAGAGAATAACTGATCTCTGGCTTGTAAGTGGTGCTCACTCATATTTGAAGAAAGATAAACTTGTAGGTGCATGAGGGAAGAGGCTGCCAGCCTGGAAGCATTGTGCTGGGCAGCAAATATATTTGGGATAGTTCTCACTTCCCCTAGGCAGTGATTTCAAACAAGCTGAAGAGTTTGACTCACTTATTTGTAAGTTCCCAAAATGCAGATGGTAGAAAGAGGTCACTCATGGGCTTATGTGCATGGCAGACATTTTGCTGTCTGTCTCTCTGAAAGTATCCTTCTTGAGGAGATAATGTCTTTGATCCCATTTTTCTCTTATATGTTTTGAGTTACTCGTTTGGAGATCTGTCTTGCCATCTTCCATTCCAAGGATAGAGGGAGCTGCACAGCAGTCTTTTATGACAGACCTCCTTAAGCTCCACCAGTTTTAATTCCTTCATGTGCCACTGCTTTCCTCTCTGCATTAAGCTGACTTGGTCCAAATTGTCAGTGGTCTTTGTAGAATTAGAGTTGCTGCGTCTGATTTTCCCAGACCATACCCATAAACTAACTCTGCCCAGATTTTCTCCTGAAAATCCAAGTATGGCTTGGGTGCCATACTTAAAAATAAGAGGCCTATGTGTGCCATGTCTTTTAGAAGAGAGGCATTCTGTGTGCAGAAAGGAGGAATAGGGTCACAGCATGAAGATCTCGTGATCTTAAACTACAAAGTCTTGTGAGAGAGGTGTGGATAGGCTTAGGCTCCTCAGGAGAGGCTCTACAGAGCACAGGTGTTGAGGCTGTATTGGGGATATATGCTGAAGGTATTGGACACTTGTATTGTTTCCTCCCACTCATTTCCCTGTTCAAGTGACAACACGCCTACCAAACCCCAGAGAACATTTCAAAAGTACAGGGAAGCAGTAAGAGAATTTGGTCAGGAAATTCGACCTCAGGGATGCCAACAAAATCAAATTCCAACAGGGCAGTTCAGACACTGCTTTCCAGGTTTACATGTCTCCACTGTAATAAGGGTAACTCATATTTTGCATAAAAAAGAAGATAGAGAAGAACTTTTGAGACTATTCATGTCAGTTTTGGGAAAGTTATGTGTTCAAGACCATTTCTGCTCTAGAGACATATCATTTGAACAGATTCGATCATCTCAAGTGTCATTCATTCATTTACAAATAGAGTTCATGGAAATACTAAACTATTTTAGGTTCACAGAAATTCGTAAGTACACCCAGATTTATTGCAGCAGCTGAAAGACATTCAGTGGTATTCTAATGTGAAAGACTTAATAACATTTTTTCCATTTTGTTTGGTGTGACATCTTTCTTTACTCACGCAAGCAACATGTGAAATATAGGAAGCATCACTAACTTCCAGGTGTACTTACAAGAGCTGGAATAAAAGAGTCAATCCCAGTATGTTCTTAGGAGCATACCTTGCTATTCTATCTCATGTTATATTAACAATCTTACACAACTTTTATATTTTAAGATGGACAAAAGAGAAATTTTACGTGACTAATGAGGATGAGTATGGGATAAACAGGATATTTTTCCTTCAATTGAGGTAGGATATGTTTTTTCCCACTTAAGAAATCATGATTTGTATATTTTTGGACAACTGCTATCACTGGTCGCAATGATGTTCTATATATTTAAGGCTACAGGCAGAGCTTGTAAGAACTGCTTAATTATGTGATATATTAATGTTAAATTGATTATGTTATTGCCTGTAAATCCTGTTGCTTAATAAAGCTGCAGTCATTTCGCAATAAAGTTGTGTTTGTAGTCAATTAATGGCTTTCTGGGGGCAATGGACAAAGTAACAAGGATATTGGTGTGTTTTGGAAAGCACGGTACTGTGACTTCCAATATAAAACTAGAAAAGACAAATGCTTGGACTGAGTAAAAGAGAGAAAAAAATTAGCTCCTGTTCAGTACAATGATTCACAGTTTTCTTTTACATCTGACAGAAAAAGCAGCATTGTGCAAAGCATATGCACATGAATACAGGGCAGGATAATATTTGATTTAAAAATACAAGTAAACGATAACTGCCAATATTGAGACCATGTGAAGGCAAAGGAACAAAGCATACTTTCATTGCTAATCATGTTAACATCAAAGTTTGAAGAGTACATTCGCCTATTCAGAGGAAATGCCATCACACTTCTGACGATCACATCTGCCACTAATATCATCCGGCATGTGGTCAGGTCTCTGTTCTGACTTTTATCTCTCTACCAAAATTTCATGTCTTGATTTTAACATATGATGCTAAATTCAGGTCACTGAAATAAGGATAACTTTTATTTCTTTTCCACTTTCATGATGTGTTCAAGAGGTGCATCTTAAAATCAGTACAGAGTATAAAATATATGTTAATATATTTTTTTTGCAAAGCTTTTTGAGAATTTAGAAGTTTGTTTAGGAGTTTGGCTTTTGTTTTTTTTTTTTTTTTTTTTGGGGGGGGGGGGGGGAGGGGGGTTTTTGTTGGGGTTTTTTTTTTTTTTTTTTTTTTGGTGGGGAGGGGAGGAAGGTGGTTGTTGTTGTGGTTTGTTTTGTTTTTTTTTTTTTAATTTGTCTTAGAAAAATTTGTGTTAGACCTGTAGGAAATTAGACCTAAATTAGAGGTCTAATTTATCACTACTTTCATGCCATAAATCAGTGAAATTTCATCTCTGTAAAACTGGAGTAGGGCACTCATGCTCCATACATTCTTAATCCACAGGGTTTCATGCACTGATTCTCGAGTCTATGAAAGCCTGAATTTTTACCTTCCATGAAGGTAAAACCTTTCCCAACAACATATATCTGGCTTAATATATGTTGAAGGCAACATCACATAAACGTGTTTGATGTTTTGTAACTACTGCTTTTTAGCTATGTCCCTAATGCCAGAGATTTCTTGCTATTGTTGAGGGGATAAACTGCAGTCTTCTCCCTCTTACCTTCAAGATGTTTAAATGGAGAGAAAATGTTTCCACAAACACATTTCAGTGCCCCTTTAAAGACTTCTTGTATTCTCAAAGCTGTTACAAATGGGGCTTTAAAGCAGCTACCTGAATAGAGAAGAAAAAATTGTGGTGGAGCTGTTCAGAGATTTCTGAGCACATAAAACAAGGGTATGTGTAGATTTTTCTTTGCTTGCCATCATAGCACTCATCTTTAGACTGGAAAGTAATAAATTCTCATTTCAAAGCTGAAACAACTTAGTGCTGATAATGAAGTGGAAGAATAGGGAATACTGTATATCTTTATACAGTAAAGAAATTCTTCCAGATATCCCAATGCAATATTAAGCATATGTCTCTTCTGGCCCTCTAAGAGATTCCTTAGGTGGAATCTAACAACCTTGTACTGCTTTTCAGAGCAGAGAAGGAAGTCATCTAGCATACAGGTCAACATTTTCTCAAGAGTAAGAGTGGATTATAATGAAGAAAGGATATGCATATTTTAGTTTTGTTAATGGTACACATTTTAGTCGGTCTACTTCCACAATCATTGTAGTATCAGCTGGAATAATTATAAAAAGCTGTGGAAATTCTCAGAGAGTAAAAAATGTAACTCTTTCATTGGGTCCTTTTTGCTTGTTGAATTAAATTTTGTCTTCTTGTCATGTTTTTGACCATGTCTTCCTTGGGCAAATTTTTGTGTTGCCCCTCCAGTTCTTTTGTTCCTTCACTTAATTTTCTATGCATCTGCACAGACAGTCACAAAAAAATACACGGCTCACAGAAGACAATCACTCCTAATAAGGGCTATTTTTAGTCTCTCAGATAAAATTTGTTAAAAGAAATGGACCAAAATATTTTCAAAATTTGTATGTGTGTGTACTTTTCCCCCTCCAAGTACTTCAAATACATAATGTACAAAGTTTTAGCAGTTATTTTTTTATCTGCTTTACATACCAGTGGATAGCTTACACCCACAGAGACCTCTTTTTCCATACAACCAAAACCAGTGAATATAAAAATCATATCTAAACAATTCTAGTTTCTAGCTGCAACACATTCAACAATGTTACTAGTTGAATACGTGACAAGTAACTAATTTGTTCTAGACATGAAATACCTTGATTTTCTAGTAACATAGGAAAGCTACTTCTTGGTATAAGCTTATCCAAAGTGGTGTTAGCAAAGAAATAGATCTTAATTCTATCAAAAATGAAGATGGAATGATAGTGACAACCACCTGATTAAATAAGGGTCAGATAATAGAATGACAGTTTCATTTGCCAAGAGTTACAGTAATACGCTCTTATTTGAACTCCCTTCAAATCCCTGTAATTAACCTCTGTGGCTATAAGTAAAAGTACAGCTATAATAACTAAGGGGTTATTATAGTTCTGGTATTGCTAGTGGGACAAATATATCATCAAAGTTTCATTGTGGGTTTATGGGAAAGTGATTTTTCAATCTTCTGATTCTTAGTAGTGATGGAAACTACAGTGTTACACTCCTCTACATAATTTTAAACACAATTTTGCAAAGCTATCTTTTCTGCAGTCCCAGTCTTGGTAGATAACAGCTTTTAAGTGGTTAAGTAAATGCTGTAGTATATTCATTTTTTTTTTAATTTGTTGTTATTCATTTCATGAAACAGCTATTCAACATTACTTTAAAGAAGTTTTTGCCATTGATCTAAAATAGTTTAGATGCCAGATTACATTTTAGAGATTATTGATTTAAATTATAGTATTAAGTAAATAGAGTACACCATAATATAAGAAAAACGGCTTAAAATTTTGATCTTACATTATGTTTATAAATTTATAAATTACCTGTTCAAACATGGCAGAAGTCTTGATCATGAGTGATCAATACCAATCTTATCAAGAAAAATCATGTAGACAGTAAAAAAATAAAAAAAAGAACATCATAAAAGTTGAAAGTAGAGCTATTGAAAATGTAATTGTGAAATATATTTTTTACTTTAGTGTTATGTTTTCACCCTTGCACAGAGATCTTGGAATACACATGGAAAAAGTAGCCTTTCTGATAAAATCTGAATGTTAAGAAGAAACTTATCTTTATTGACATTTTCTATTTTCTCTTTGCAAACTCATCAAGTCTGAGATAATGATGAACAAGAAATGTATGTGCAAGCTTTCGCATTGAACTGGGAGGAAAATTGTCATGGCATACTGAGGGGTTTCCATATATTCCTGGAGAAGCCACTCAGTGGGTGGCTTTGATGGAAGACTTCAAATCCTGTTGTACCTTAAAAGCCCTTAAAAGAAGTCCACCCACATGACCTGCAGCTCAAGCTGATGAGCGTGTCATACCTGTGAACACCGAGGGGTCTTGGAGCAGTCAGGGGTGTAAGGAAGAAAAGAGGAGTTGTTGCCAGCTCTTTGATTGGAGCATGAAGGACTGTGCGTTGACTTCTTGACAAAAGAACATTTCCCCAGGGCCCAGTCCAGCTTGGAAAAGATAGGCACAAGCCTGTCCCCTTAACTAAATCTTTTCATAAAGATCTAATGAGAAGTGGCCATACCAACTGCATCCCTGGGATTCTGGAGTAGGCAATCCACTACTTTCTGGAAAAGTGGTTCCAGCTCCTTTGACTGCCAAGCCTTAATAAACTGAAGGGAGAAAGCCTAGGGGAGAAAGGATATGGAGAGGCAGGACAAGAAATGAGCACATGAGGAGAATGTGTGTGACAAAATAGTTTTGCTTTGAGGTCACTGGGGGCCCAGAGCCACTGGTGATCTCCCGGTGATCAAAAATAAAGTTCATGTAATACCTTCTTTTTGACCTGCAGTGCTTCTGCCCTCCTTTGTAGAGTGAAGAAGAGGGATCTCTTCTATAACTGTTGAAAAAGCTGGTTGGAGAGGACCTGACATTCTCTGAAATATTGCAGAATTACTTTGGCTTCATCAGGTGTAGGTCTCCAGCCCCCTCAATGCTTGTCCCTATCGTCTTTGGGTGACACAGAGCCAGGAGAGCTTCTGACCAAAATAAGGTGGTACCAGTCACACTTGGTTAGAGAGTGATAAATGCTGCAATACATAAGGATCTGTTGTTTCCCCAGACTGCCCAGAGGCTGTTTCTGGAGAGAGCAGGCTATGACCAGGCCCTCAGAGAAAGCATCGTGGGAGGTAAAAGCTTGGATGCAAGCTCTGGGAGCACAGGCAAAGGCAAAAGAGGGATTTGAAAGTGTATTGTGCACCAGGTGGTCCATGGAAGCTGCAAAGAGTGAAGATGGCAAGGAGCATCTGGGCAATGGGCTAGCACTCTGGTGTTCTCCTTTGCCATGAGACAGCAGATGGTTTGTTTCCAACCTGAAGACTTATGTTTCCAAAGGGGACTAACAAGTGGTATCCATCGTCTTGAAGATGAGAGTTCAGAGTGCCTGTCTTGGCTAGGACAAATAAGGACACTTTTCAGGCAGGAGTGTCGCAGAAAGAGAAACTGGAGAGAAATCAACCTAGCCCCACAATAACACAGCCCCTGCTTGTTCATTTCTGTCCTGTTCAGGAGCAGGCAGCATACTTCCAACTGTGGCCAACTCTTTGCTGCAACCAAAGCATTTTCTGAAGAAAGTTAGAGATAATTTCCAGACAAAAAGTGTTGTTAAGCTGGGCAGGGGATGTAAGGATGAAGGCAACTCTTTGTCCCCCTCTACTCAGCACGGAGGAGGTGAGATACCTGGAGTACTGTGTCCATTTTGTGCTCTCCAGTTAATGTAAGTCAAACAGTGACACACCAGGGAAAGACCATCAGACAGCCACCAGGCTGAGCATGAAGTTTTGCTCATCAGTAAACAGAGAATCTGAAAGGGAGATGTTACTGCTGTGTCCATCTACCCTGGAGGACATCAAAAGCCAGATCCAGGCTTTAGCCAGAGCTGCACAGTGACAGGATTGAAAGTGATGCATGGAAGGTGAAAATTCTAGGTATCGTAAAGGATCTTTTCTTCATGGGAGTTTTCAAACATGTGCAGAGGTTTTCTGAATTCTCTGTTTGTGGAGATACCTAAAACTACGCTGGACAGGGCTCTGAGCAGCCTAACTTCAGGTGGCCTTGCTGGATCAGATCACCTCCAGAGGTTCTTTCTACTCAGTGTAGAGAGAGTAGAATGTAATCTATCATATGACTCTATGAAGTGTATTGAAGCTGTTGTCACAGTGCCAGAATTCAATACATAAAAAACAGGAGTGGATGGTAATGGCTAAATTATACTTACCAGCTTACAAGGAGTGGGTGACCCTACCTAGTATTTATTTAATCACTGCTATGGTCAGGAGTACTGTGCAAATTATCTGCCTTTCTTTTCTAAGTGGAATTATATTGATTATTTTTACCTCCTTAGGAAGCACTGCTATAAAAATCTTTATATTCCCGCAAGTCTTTTAGCAAAGAGGATAAAAATCAAATTTCACAGCTGTGCTAACATTAGGCCCAGACCGTTTTCAGTACATATTAAATAAAAAGTGTTAAAATAACATTAAAAGCCTAATTTAAGCTGACAAAGGCAAAGCAATCAGAATTTGGATGAAAAAAAGATGAAAAGAAAAGTAACCTCTTTCTAGACATATACACACCAACTTTTTCAAGTTTTTTAGTAAGATTTATATTTCTTTTGGAAAAAATAAAGTGTCCCTGGGACTATTAGGGAACAAATAACATGGGACCTTTTCCAAAATAATCTATTGTAATTCATGATTTCCATAAATTTTAAATATTCAATACAACTACTAGATCTTAATGTATCAGATGAAGGATATTGCTTTTTTTATGTTCCAGTTAAATCCAATTGGAAATATAACATAATACAAAACTGAGAATATTATGTGCAGTTAAATGCACTTCTACAAAACCACTTAAAAGATATTCAGAGCAGCTTCTTCTCAAGTATAAACAGATCACACTCATTGTTTATTTTGGGGAGAGAAGTAGATCAGGAAGTTCAGATAGTTCAAGTGTATTTTTAGAGAAAGACAAACTTTCAGAAGTCCTTATTTTAATATATCAATGGGAGTTACAGTGGCATCCCATGACTAGCTTGAAGGAGAATTAGAACAAAAGTTAAATACTGCAAAAACGGCATAATTATTATGGATGGTTCCATGTATAATTTCTACCTTCTAATCAACTCTAAATGAACCTACACTTGCTGCAAAAATGTTCCTTTTTGGTTTGTGTTAGATCACTATTCTATAGATTTAGCAGAAAAAGTGTTGCAACTATTTGTTTTCACACTACAGATGTATATGCATGGTGAGATGGTTTAAACTTCCTTTTGAAGCTTACTTTTACATTGAAAAACATGCACAGAAATGGTACACACCATAAATAAATACATACGCTACAGCTTTGGAATAGGGTGTGCTAAGTGGTAGATGAAGCTTGATCTGAGGACGACAGTTACAGACATCTGTTGAGTAGTCTCTGTGCGCCACGCTGCTGGGCTTTCTCAGACACTTAGTATCTGGAAGAGGAAGCTGGGGTCTGAAGTGTCAGCTTTTGTTATCACAGGGTGAATGACCTTTCAAAATGTATGATAAATCAAGGTCTTCTAATAATTTATCAGTGCAACATTGTCTCAGAATTCCCCAGCTGATCTTGGATATTGTATCTTACTGTGTCTTTTAATCCTGTGGATATAGATTTTTCCTGGAATAAAACACCTATTTTGATTGTCAAACAAAGGCACACAGTTTTTAATCAAGGGGAAAAAAAGTAAGTGTGAGCTTGTCTCTAAAAATACTTTCTGTAATATATTAATGTGTGATATACCTACATTTAATGTAGAAACTACCCATACTGAATGAAAAATGTACTAAAGATAAAAAACTCGGTATAAACGCTAACAAATACTTCAGCATTCTACTTTTACAGGCTCAGCCACAGTCAATACAAACAAAATCAGTGGATTTTGCTTATTATTCATTATAGGCCTTCAGAGATGAAAGAACTGGTTGAAAAAGACAGAAAAAAGTACTGAAGTAAAAAAAAATAAACTATTAACCAGAAAAACAGAAAATCCTGCTCCTGCTCATCTGCTACTTGGTGTTGGAGGCCAATATTCTAGTTGAAAATTCCTTTGCCGCCTAGAAGAGGTCACCTGATGTCAGCCCCTCTCTAATGACTCTCAGTGTTATCACAAGTTTCGTGTCTGTGCACATCAACAAGTAGCACGCCAGTGCCAGCTCTCACAGTTGCAAGGAGGACAAGGATCAGTTTAGAACATTAAAACAGATTTGTGACTACAACTCCAGTGTCCCTAGCTAGTTTGTGAGCTGTGTTTCTCGTAGACATAACACAGCCATTGCAGTATGAAATGTTGGTCTGTGTCAGACAATCCAGAACCATTTGGAGATAATCTGTAGTCTTTGCTTCTAAATTTGAAACTTCAATGAATAACTTGGAGATGTTTTTTGGGTTTTTTTAACAATTAAAAATCCAATCAAACAAAACCACCACCACCACCACCAAAACAAAAAAAACCCCAAGCACCCAAACAGGTAAGATGTATATATCAATTAATGTATATGAGAACCAATTTGGAGGGAAAAATAAATTAAGGATTTAAAGAATTTTTCAATAGACATATTCAATAAAGAGACAGAATGTGTTACTTTTTTACTACAGTAAAGTGCCTGAAAATTAAAGTATTTCTACTGGTATACTGTGAGAGTTATAAAAATTGTTTGTTTTTTTCCCCTTTCCCAATTCCCCAATCCTGAGAAAGTTGAAAAATCCCCACCCGCCAAAAAAGGTAAATCTGCATGGCAAAGTCCTGGATATTTTTAAGTTTTCCATATAAGCGTACCTTGTGTGGTCTGATAAGTAGTTCAGGGTGTAGTTTTCAGAAATGTCAAGCATGCACATGACTTATAATCACACATCACTTTTCATTTTTGAAAATTTTACAGAAATCACCTAAAGGACAGAACAGCAAAGGACATTCATACCAAATAGAAGATATATTTTACAGTAAATTGAGCTAATGAGCAGAGACCTGTTAAAGCTAGGTTCTTATAGGCCAAAGCGCTCATCATTTGTTGGCAATAATCCAGTTCTGTTTTATGGAAAACACACATATTTATCTAATAAACTCCCTTCTCTGCATTAGTACACTGCTACACTAAATCAGTTCTTTTCAAGCACAGATGTTACTACTCTTTGTCTTGTACCAAAGATGATCTTAACATACACAGCATCACATTGGCTTTGATGAAAACATATCTAGCAGAGGATACTACTTGATCATCCTATAAGAAAAATAATGCTTTTATAGCTTTCTATAATTTTTTTTTCAGGGGATTTGGGTCCATCTTTCTTTCCTTTCATTCTCCATTCTCTCTTCAGCTTGCCCATAGTCACTATATGCTTTACATAGTTTTCCTATATAATGATTCTATAGAACAAAACACAAAATTAGGAATGAACACCTTTAAAATTGCAGTCTAGGAAATTCTTGCTGTAAACATTGCCAACTTCCTCATTTTATACAACTTTAGCAACAAGTCAGCAGATTTATGTTTTAGATAAAAGTCACCTAATTGCATTCCTTGGTTTGAGAAAAATAAACTTACAAAAAACTCATCTGTCTTGACTACAAAGTGAGTTTACAAAAGAACTTTAGTACAGAAAAATACTGGACAGGGTTCTGAATAGTTTTATTATTGCAATATTTATGTAAACTACTTTTAAAAGCATAAGGGCTGTTTTCCCTCCTCATACATTTATAGTACAAATATCAACAATGGTGGTAGGAATGATGTGCATGTTTGGACAATAAACCCTTTAAAGACTATGACTGAAACATAAAGAGCTAGTAAAATAATCCCTTAAAGAATAAATGCATCAATAACAAAAAAAAGGATCTAGAGTATTTTATGAGCATATTGCTAGTTCACAGTTTTAGCACATCAGTGGAGACAGAAGTGTAGAGTTACTAACTTTTGACAATCTCACAGTGAGCCATATTGACATCAGTTTCAAATTTAAATCTATGTGGATATCTGCTAAAGCAAAAAAGAACAATAAAGAAGACCTCTTGAGTAATCTTCTCACAATGCCAATATCAGTATAGGCAACGAAATGAATTAAACCTATTAACCTATTGCACTGAGAGGTAGCTTTGTATAGGGACTTGTATGTTTATTTAAATCAAGCTATTGTTCTAGAAGATATACCAATGATTTGCCCTTTTTTTTTTTTTTTTGGTAACAGGTTTTGTTATCTGTAGGTACAGAAGACAGGACAGTGAAATTTAATATTAAAGTGAAAAAATGCATTTAGTTCGGCTGAATATTCCATTGCTACAGAGATAAATACCTTTTATAGTTAGGCACTTCTATTTAGGCTTACTGAAAGCAAAGGAATTTGCTTTTAGAAAGTCTGAATTAAAGAGTAAGCAGGTAAGCCAATTTCTTGAGACAGAATATTCTGCAGTGACATCTGTGTAACAGCAACACTGTAGCTTATTAGCTAAATGTTGCTGCCTTCAAAAAAAAAGAAGTTGAAAAATAGCTGCATTCAAAATCCACACTGCTAAATACTGAATGCTGATAAAATAAGCAAATTTCATATGTTTATTCTGTAAAAAGTATGATGGGCTCTTCTAGAACTAACAAGGTTAAAGTCTCCAAGCTGTTTGTGTGAGGCAATCAGAGAGGCCAAACCTGAGAGGAAAAAAGCTGGAATGCAGAGTGATGCTAGTGGTAGTTGCATGGTGTGATAAGCACATTGCAAGATGGGGCTTACAATATAGTCTTTTGAGAACTAAATGAAAGATAATTCCACCAGGAAAAACTCCATAGTGTTATCCAGTGCATTGACCCAGGAAAATCCGTAGACTGCCTTATAGCACCTTTGGTCTAGATCATGTATAAGTTTTACCCTTTCAGTTATGCTCTTAGCTATTGAACTCTAGATCTTTCAGTCACGTGTCAAAATAAATACTGTCTGACAGCTGAAGAATACCTTTATCATCCCCCGTTGCTCACTGACTTCATAGAAGCATACCTTTAGTCTTCACAAGAAAAAAGGAGGCTGTGATCTCAATATTTCAACACTTTTATTTACCTTATCTGTAATATAATTAATAGATGACTGCATAAAGATCAAGGTGGCTATCAAAGAAAATGAGACAGCTTCATAGGAAACTTGCTCTTTTGAATCAGTCTAGGACTCTATCAAAGCATGTGTGATAATTTCATGTAAATCCCGGTGTTCTGAATCTGTATCTTTTAACCTGTACATACCATTTTTAACACACTACATTTCAAAGACATTCAAAGCTGATCTAATTTGTATTACAGAATTACATTATAATCTGCAAGCAGCACATCATACTGATTTCTTAAAATTAATGTGGAAGCTCATTATAAAGACATCTACAGAGGGCTCATGTAGTCCTTCTCAAAAATACTGTGACTTAAAACAACCACATTCTCTATTTAAAGTACACCTTTTCCTAGCTAGTCAGATTTTTCTGTGAAGTCTGCATTTTGAAATTCTGAATTTTTGAGCATAAACCCAAGAGCAAAATACTCCAGGGTTGCCATTTGTAAGTCAACATGAATTTTTGGTGTTGAAATGTATAAAAAAGTTTTCAATTTTTCATTTATGGTATGATGAATTAAGGAGCTTGGTTCGCATGGTGGAAATGAATGCGAGTGATGGACTGAAGCAAAAAGCACTGATACTAAGCAGGGCTATTTTATTGGGGTCTCCAGATGCATTACCACTACCTTGTTTATGTGAGACCTAAAATGACTTTTAAAAGTGAACCTAATATTATAAATTCAATAAACAGGCTTAAAAAAATAGTCCTGTAACTTGTCATGACAAAATAACAGATGCTTGTTTACCAGGGAACCATTCTAGATGAGGTACAGCCAAGGGCTGCCCTTTTACTTCTTCCAGTATAAACCACTTTTTGGAAAAACACAGCAAAAGTAGTATAGTCTTCCAAACCAATCTATTTAGACAGATTATAAATTGTAAACTGACCACTCTCTAAGTCTGGTTTCAAATTAACACTGAGTCATTACACTTGAGAACTGCCCCATGCCAACACTGCTTTACTCACTAATCTCCTGCCTGCCCGAATAAGCAAATTACATCTGCCTATTTTTATTCTCTTTTCCAGGTTAGCAGGAACTAACCACATTACTCAAGATAATAATACCTAACAAAAAGTAAATATGAAATATAGATGATGTAAATAGCTGACCAGCCTCAAATGTCTTCAAATTATGAAATAAAAAAACAAAAAAGAAAAAAAAAAGGAAAGAGGTCTGCTCTGGAAAGACCTTGGCCCCTAAAGCCAGTTTGATATGCTGAATACTGCAACTGAAGAAGCTGAAATATAGCTATAAATTTTTAATCTATGACCATGTCCAAAATTACAATCAGATAATCTCAGCACTGAGAACTCCATGACAGCTGAACAATCATACTTCATGCCCATGTTACTTGCTAATGGAGTGACATCAAACCAGATGTTTATATACTTGTTCTGGCTGATAATATAAATATGTATTCTTTCAAGAACACGTCTTTATAAAGGAGCTAAGAGAACTGATTCTATTCCTACTTACCAAAATGTTTCCATATAAATTACTAGGAGTCATAAACCCCTAAAAAGAATCAAAATTTAACAGGCCCATATAGCTTCTGTTAGCTACAGCTAAAGGAAGCCTTGAAAGTCTACAAACACAGTGCCAAGCAGATCTTTTAGAACATACCATGTATGGGAAAAAGGACTAGAACAAATATTTTTCAGTTAACTCCACAAAGCTGGTGGTGCTGCTATCAGAAGAGAAAAAGGATCTCCAGAGTGCCTAACCCTGATGAACATAATCCAGTTTGATATAGCTGTTTAGCCACCATCTCAGAACACACAACTTCACAGCAAGACAGAGCTGGGAGGTTGAGAGGTGAGGACTGACTAGTAGCTGCCAGGCAATCCAGGGAAAGTAGTGCCTGAATAGAGGAAAAGCCCACAGAAAGCAGATGAATAGGAAAGCCTAAACAGGGTTGATGCACTGTATATCTTAAGGTCGTCTTTCTGCTTCATCTGTCTGCAAGTGGAGAGTGTTTGACTACTGTTTTTTCTGTGAAAGCATCAGCGTCTTGGGTTCCCACTATCAAGCACTCAGGTGTTTTTGACTAATTTGGGGCAGGCAGAGGTTAAATTTAGAGCATCCTTTAACAAGGGATTAAATATGGAGTATTCATTAACAAGGCAAGAGGAATAAGGGCTGTATAGTGCAGAGACATGATAGCACTTTTTCTGAACCTCATACAGGTAATTACAGCTGCAATTTTAGATTTTCTGTTCATCATTTCCAGTAAAATTGTGACGAAGTTGTTGGCGATTATGATCACATAACTGAGGACAACATTTCACCCATTACCTTTAGTTGGAAGAATGTGCATGCCAGGGAAAAAGCTTGGTCTCCTAATTCTAGAGAAGGCAATAGCAACTGTATAGAGTGAAAAATTACGAAAGCTAAAACCCCTGAAAGTGTCCTGTTTCACCAATGGACCCTGCTAATATTATACTTTGTCTACACTAAATCATAATCATCCTGGGATAAATATTATTTTCCCCTCAAAGGTGATAACTTAATGTGGTATAGAAACAAAGTTGTTACAGTGAAAACATTTTCAATCTCTTGCAAAAAACTATTAATGGTTTGAATGAATCTTTTAGACAAACAGAAAACTAAAGAATGATCCCACTATCTGGATGCCATGAAATCTGCTGGCCTTTCTTAAGAACTCTTAAGAAAATGCCCTGAACCAACAATTTCTATTCCTCAGGGAAGAAGAACCTGAACGGAGAAATGATCTCTGCGAAAAACAAGTACTGATCTGAGCAACTAGTAATGTTTCAGCTTTGGGTGCATGCCTTGTTTTTCAGGAAATAACTCAAATCCAGTACAGATTACAACCATGAAATAAAAAGCAGAGCCACATCTGGCTGTCACATCTGTGCAAAGCAAAGCTTACTTTGTTTAGCCTGTCTAATTTATGGGTGTATCTAAATCATCTTAAGGCTATTTCATTTCTCATTTGCATAAAGGAAGCAACAATATTGTATTATTTTTAATTGCTATAGTGTTCAAACAGTTTTTGGGCCATGTCACTTTGCTGTAGCATCTTTGCAGAATATCTAAACAGAGTGGGAACAGTGCACAAATATGTTTTCCTAATTTCAAAATAAAACGTAAGTGTTGAAAATGAATAAAATAGACATTTAAATCTACAACTATTGCAAACTCTAAAATTATATATTCTACTATATAATACAAAATATGTCAGGTCTTTTTAAAGATATTAAAAATTATTAAGTCAAATGAGGGATAATAACTACCTCCTATTTATTACAACAAGCTTTGGTCAGACTTTCAGCCTTGTAAATTAATTGCATGGATTAATGGCTTCATTATAAGGTAATGAACCCACTAAGTTGCATTCCTTAAAATTAAGCTGTCAATCAAATACAATGATAATTTTTTAAATATTTTCTGGTTTTTCCAGTGTTGAACATGGAAATACACTGAAATAAAATCTTATAATTTGAAATTCAACTTGAAATAATTTAAAAAAAATACTAAGTTTTTCTTCAGATTATATTTTTATTGCAACTATATTGTTACTGCCTATATTTATACTCTAACATGAAGTTATGTGTTTGATAAATACATTTCATATTTTTATGTCCATATTATTGATAATACTTTTAAACAGGACAAGAAGAAGCTTCCATGACCCTGATGCATTACTGAGTTTAATTCAAGTTCTGCATGAATCCAGCCTGCTTCAATAAATCACTAAAGCACACAACCAAACCTCATACAAATGTTTCAGGCCATTCTTACTCAACAAAGTGGGTTAAAACAAGCACAGTGGTAAGCAGTGTGGTGGATTAGGTTCATTAATTACCCCACTAAAAGTGAGTGTGTATATGCATAAAGCCAGATAACTGGACCCAGAATAAATATATTGATCATTTAACCTCTCTTACATGAAGAAAAGATCTCAACGTAAATGTTAAAACTGAGAGAAAAAGAGTTACAAACCATGAAGAAAGTAGCCATTTACAGAACGGCAGAAATTCAGACTGCTGATTACAAAGGGGATGAAGAAAATGGTAAGAGAAAAACAACATAAAGTTCACACCTCAATAGATACAGTAAATGCAGCTGCAACACACTCTAAAAAAATTAAATTGTAAGCAAAACTCAAAAACCTATGATCTTTGTTGATTAGTATTAGCTTAAGTTATTCACTGTCTGCAATGGGAAAGTTCTAAGAATTATTTTAAAACAAGTACATAGTTTGGAGGTTAGATCAACACTGACTTTAGATGTCATAAATTGTTATTTCTTTGAAGAAACAGGATCACATCATAGTTATTCAAACAGACAATGTACACAGTGAGAAAAAACCCTTGGGATTAATACAATGGCATTTATAACAGAAAACCAATATTTAGCAACAATTACTTTTTTTTTTTTAAAAGACATTTTCTCACGTATTTTGAAATAAAATTCATGTATGTAATAGTTTTTTATGATGAATTCTCTGGAAAAGGGCACACGACATTTGCATATTTGTTTCATTCACAATGCAAATACATACAAGCCTCATTTCTCTAATGCGAACGAAGTGGTGTTGCTTTCACTTCCTCTGTGCTCCAGCAAAACTACATTGAGAGAATATACTTTAAAGTCCTAAAAATTTAGCAAAAACACTGGAATAATTTGAAAGTATGTGGACAGTTTTGAAAAGCATTGAGATAAAATAATTAAGTTTAAGATAGTCAAAACCCATACAGTCATTTCATGCAAGATGTTCTTCATGTCAATGGTTGTTTTCTTTAGCTCAAATTCAAGATATAGAATGTTTGACAATAGACATGAATGACATTAAGACCAGATTAAAAATGTATTGGCTTACAAAATCAGATTCAGATTGGAAAGAAAGGATACAGGTTATGTAATTCAGAAATGACCGACCACAATTTCTAGTGTGATACAGCTGTTGTACTTAGTTCTGTCCTGAAGTACTGGCAACTGCAAATTAGTAGAATATTTTTTTACAGTACAAAAAAATCTAGTATAGAGAAAATGTCTAAAAATAATAATAATGTTTAAAAATAATGTTAAAAATAATAAAAATGTTTAAAACAATAATACCCCCAAACTTCAAAACACTCAAACCCTGACCTATTTAAAACAATTCTCAAACAGTTCAATTTTTAGGATACTTATTGTAGAAAACACTGAAAATTAGAGTGATAACAAAACTATTTTCCTTGAAATTTCAGACATAATGTATCTTTACTGAAAACACATATTTACATATCTTCAGAGATCTCAAAGATAAAAAATTTCACCTTCAGGTATATGAGAATTATCATTAGGAAAGCAGAAAGAACAAGTTGCATATACTTTTGAACTGTTAGCCCTCTGGTGAAAGAACTATCTGCTCTTCTGTTCTGATGTAATATTTAGGACAGTGGGGCTTTGGTTTTGGTTAGTTCTTGGCAATAGTATAGTAAACAAGATTAAATTAAAATAACGAGAGCAATTTGGAGGCTTTGGTTCACTTTGTTTTGGAAGAGGCAGGAAAGTTCCTGTTCAGAAGATCAGTGATTTCAGTGTAATTCCAGTAGAGCACTTAAGTACCACTTAATCTGGTGGTTTTGTATGAGACCTTCATGTTACACAGACCTGGTATTCACTTTTTGCAGAGTGATGAATTATGTCCAATCTTCTCATTCTGGAAGTTCCTCCACCTTGAACTGTTTTTTATCTTTCTCTCCTGCCCTCCCCTCAGCAGTTGGGCAGATACATGTATTAGGAAAGTGAGGTAATCCAGTCCATTTCCTTGATCTCAGATTGGGTTAACTTCACTTAACTTCATTGTTTACCCAATCTGCTTTTTAAAACTAAGATTTCCAGTGTCTCTCTGGGAAATTGTTTCTTGCTCTTATCTGATTTTCCCACGAGGAAGTTTAATGCCTAGTCTGCAGCTAAATTTCATCTCCTGGTTTAAAACCTTCATTTCTTCCCTACTCACACTCAGTGTGGAGAACAATTTATTTGCTCTTCTAAGTCACATTTATGCCTCAGATACTCACTACTCTGCATATCTTCAAACTAAATAACCCCTATGTTTCAAATGTTCTTTGTAAATACCATCTCTCAGAGCTGTTATTTGTTCTTCACTGCCTTCTACTTATGAACCTTGTGTGGTCAGTGCCGCTTGCTTGGAGACAGGAGACCACACTGGCTGAGGGCATCATGTCGTGGGATAGGACACCTGCTACAAGCAGCACTACCCAGAGTGCTGCCTGCCTATTGGAAATTGGCAATATCTGACTTCTGATTCACTAGTGAAAGTACAATTGCCCAAAATATTTCAGCACACTCTGGGTCTTTGTTTTGTTGTCTTAAAAGTGTGTGCATTTTATTGACGTGAGGACACCGTATCTCCACACACGAAGGCTCCTCATCTTGTAGAAGAAAATTAGACATGCTTGATTATGGTGCTGGCTTTTGTTTGTGTCCATATTATCTTCGCTCTTTCTACATAATTTGTAATTTGTTTGTATAACTGAAGTTAAACAGACTGCTTGTGATTCCTATTTTTCTCCTGTACTTTTAAAAGTGGATGTTATTTTTGCTATATTCGTCTTCTGGAACTTCACTTATTATCACAAGTTTTCCAGAAGGACTTCTAATGCCTCTGGCATTAGTGAAATTACTTCTTTACGTGCCTTGGAGTGGAAATGGGCATGTCCAACTGTCTTAAAAGTGTATAAATAATTTTAGCAATATCAGGCTTCTACAGGCTTTTTATCCTTCTACAGCTTGACTCCTTATCCATTTGTTATCAGCATTAACTTCATTGCCTCTTTGACTGAACTCAACCTTTTAGGGAAGACTGGAGTAAAAAATACATTAGATTTACTCTCAGTTTCTTGATATCATATGTTGATATCTTCCTGCTCCCTTGGGAAGTGGCCAGCACTTTTGCTGGTGTTCTTGCTGCGTCTCTTGCCAGCACTGATTGTTTTGAGCCCTGCCTTTTCTATTCTTTTTCTAGTGCTCCAACTATTCTTTTAAGCTCCTTCATAAATTACCTAATTTCTACATCTCTCTTCTTTATTCTTATGTTTTAAGTGATTGAAAAACTCATTATCATTAATTGCACTTTCTGTCCTCCATCTGCCACTGTAATTTACACTTGTGCCCATGATATCATTTTTAAAACAATAGCTAAATTTTCAGAACCCAGTTTCTTACCTCATTAGGTTTATTTTCCCTAAAAGTATGCTTATAATACTCTGAGCTTATTGGAGTCTGCTTTCACGCATTTTTTGTCTTAATATTCTGTCTTCCTTTCTTTCTAAAAAGTCATGAATTTTGTCATTTTATTGGCAGTCTATCAGAGCTGCCTGTCACCCTCAAGATTTTCATCCAGTTCTCTCCTGTTGGTTAGAAGTGAATCTAGAAAGTTGTGTTTCCCTGCTTCTTGTTCTCTTCAGTGTTTGTACACCAAAAAGCCAGGAGATATTTAGTTGCTTTATTACTTTCTCAGCAGATCTCTGAATAAAGGCCTCTGACACTCTCAGTGTGATTCTACTCATTTTAAAAAATAAACAAACTGGCTCAATTACTTAATTCTCTTAGAGGGTTGAGAATGAGAACACCTAGTGAACAAAGACTTGGGACCACATTTTTCTATCTTATTGCAGGCCTGTATTTCCTTTACAGCCCAAAGTGCTTGTCAGAAATGGTATTTGACAGCTTCTATCACTCTCTCTCACCTCCACACATTGATTTTCACCTTGTACAATACTTTAGCTTCAATTAGGCACAAGGTGTTATGCCTGAGACCACTTAGATACCTATCAGAAAGGCTACAACCAACCACGCCTGCTGTGGAGACCAAGGACAAATTTGGCGTCAGACATGCTGAAAAACTTTTCATGGTAGCTGCAGGCTAAAAACATGAACTATAAGCAATGTAATTATGAAGTAGATGAAAACAAGCTCCATGGTTACCCAGCTCCCTCATTATGATCAGATCACTTGGCACATCACTGCAGAGAACTTTCCTTTGGAAAAACACTACATTTTTCATGAATAGTTCAATAAAAGAAACTATTTTATGGGTCCAGGAGATGGTTGAGGGGTTCAGAAGGAAATAATTTGCTTTTATTTTGCTTTAGAAATTAATTCCAATTTTTATAGCAATTTACAACAAATTCCTGCACATTAAATACAAAGTACTAAAGCAAAAGTTACAAACAGTATGTATTAGTATTTTTGGAATGAAAATTAAAACGTGCTGCCACTTCTGCAGTCCAAGTCATTATGTTTTATGGCTTAGGTTAACATTGTGCTATAAATACAGTAAATAACTGTTAAAAGCAGTCATTTGCTCAGAATTATTACGAGTTTCATTTTGGGAATGATTCAGCCTACTGTTTGTTTTTTTTTTTCTTGTGTACATGGCAATTTTTTGAATTTTACAGCTCAGCTCTTAAATGTGCCCTGTCATACTGAGTGGAGATTCCATGTTAAGAAGTCAACTTTAAATAAGCCAAAAACTACTGTGTTTGATGTCACTGCTTCACTAGAAAACTGTATGTGGTAAATATATATTCCTGTTTTTAAACCATCACCTCATATGGGAAAGCTATGTTTGTTCAGAGATCATTCTTAGCTAAGGAGGCTGACAGGGGCTTTTTTTCTTAGTAATCCATGTTATATAGTAGGAGTCTCAGCATGAGATAATAGCTGCAACTTCTTGCTAAAATCTCTTATAGGTCAAGTCTTTTACATCCTCTATTCCTAATCAAGTACAAAAATAACAACAGTTTACAAGCCATATTAAGATTCTGGATTGTTTCAAATATATACAACCAGTCTGTTAAACAAAGGAATTAAATATTCGGATTATAGTTGTCCTGAGCTAGCCCAACGGTCTGTGGGTCTCTTGATCCAGTACCATATTGTAAGATAGTGAAAACTTATTTGTGCTGTGTCTGTATTCTCTTTACATATGTGCTGCTTTGATTTTCATTTACTATTATATTACCTCTATGTTAGAGTATTTCATTATCCCTCCAGGTCCTCTAACACTTCATTAAGAATTTTAAGCTATCCAGCATCGCTGTACTGTGTTTTTCTGGCTGCTGGTTCAAAGAGGTTAAACATATATTTTTCTATGTATTTCATCATTCCAATGAGTCTGCATGACCCTTTCATAATTGCTGGAGGACAGATTTGGGGGTTGGCTCAGACTGCGTTGTGAACTACACATACAGTTTACTCTATTCACTTCTCTTTCTGAAATGTTACTTCTATTACTCACACTTCTTGACTGCTTTTGCTCTTTGCAAAGCTGTCTTAAGCCACCAGTCACAGCCTTCTACCACTTTTCACAAATCAAGATGTCATTTCTTTAGACCTTAACATAAGTTCTAGAGCAGCAAACGTATTTTCCTATGAAATGTCATTGGTGTTATATAGAAATCAATTTAGAGAAATGGTGTTTTTCACAGCAGTGTTCAACGGATGTCTCCCTTTTTATTGCACTCCAGTTGAACCTCCCTGATTGTTCAAATTTAGAAAGCAAATGATGTCAAACATTTCTCCCCTAATTTCCCTTTCCCTTCCTGCTTTAGGACAATGACATATATTTTTTTCTTTAATTCAGATCTTTGTGTAAAAATGAGATCTGTTTTTTCACCTACAGTGACCAGTTTATATAGTTAATCCCTTTGTTTCTCTCCTCATGCAATTATTTCTGGAGCTGTGAGCCTATCAAGCTTTATTTCCACCCTCTGTCATAGGATGGAATGATTTTTCCACTGCAATGCATGTATCTTGGGAAAAGTGGTCTAACTTTATTCCTCAAAGCATGACATTAAAATCTTCCTCAATTCTTATGATCCTAGCCCTAGAGTACTTGAGATGTTTCACAAACTAATATTCTTCCCTGGACATGCTGGCAAACTGTAATCCTTTTCAGTTCTATTCACCTAAACACTTTGCATATTCTCTTGGGCAAACAAATTCTCCACCACAGGCACTTTGTTTCAAATACATATGTCCTCCAGCTTGTGACTTTTGTTTTAGTGTTTATATTGCGGTTTCTGCTACTATGTTGGCTGCTGAACTGTCCTCTTTAGTACTGAGAAGTGCTCCATTTGCTTTGAGGCTGAGTGGAGATGGCAACCTTGTGAAGAAACTGTCTCACTATTCATATGACTACAGGACCAGGTGAACCAATGTACAAGTGCATGTCAGCACCTAACATTTCTAAATGCAGGCAATTGATTTTGTTATATGTTTCATAACACTTCAAAATTTGCTTTTCAAACCAACTTACTGCTTGCTAAGCCAGGTCATGCTTGTTTTGTCTCAGTTTCACTTCTTTTATGAATTTTGCGTTAACAGTTGCTGAGTATTTCTCTTACTAGAGAAAATTTTTATCCATAACACCAGATTAGCTGGCAGTGATGTTATACCTGTTTCTTACGCAAGAGTGATCTGCTGTGCAGAAATTGGCTGGGTGACAAGTCAATGATATAGGCTTCCATGAACTAATCAGAGTTTTAGACAGACCTTCTTTTGTTGTTTCTTATTCAATAGTTTAAATACATTTGTGCTCAATGTGCTATTTACTATGAATCCCAATCCATTACCTTCACTTTGCCTAATCAATTTATATGTTTAGTAGTTTCAACTACTTTGTATGGCCTTGTAAATACCAGTTCTGGAGCTGGATGACAATCTTCAAAATCTGTAGAGCTGAACTTTACAAAAGATATTGCTTTTATGATTTCAGACCTTCAGCTTTGATCATTTGATAACTCTGTGGCTTAGGCACATTCTTTCATATTTTGGTCCATTGGTCTATTGGGTCTGACTGAGATGGAGTTCATTTTCCCATAGCAGCCTTCACAGTGCTAAAAAGGTATTGATAAGCCACTCCTGTTTTGGCTACTGCTGAGCAGCACTGGCACAGCATCAGTGCCGTCTCCCCAGCATTGCCTACATCAGTAGGCTTGGGGGGACAAGAGCCTGGGAGAGGACACAACTGGGCCAGCTGACACAAAGTAACCAAGGGGATATTCCAGCCCGTATGACATTAGCTCTTCCAGAGCAAAGCCCTGCTTGCTGGACAGTGGCTGAATATTGCTTGCTGATGGGAAGTAGACAATAAACCCATTTTTTTTCTCTCTGCTCAAGCATGTGCAAACTTTAGCTTTTGTTTCAGTAAACTGCCTTATCTCAACCTATGAGTACTTTTTCATCTTATTTTCTCTCCCTTGTCCAGCTGGGAAGGGGAGCTACAGAGCAGTTTGGTGGGCATCTGGAATTCAGACAAGGTCAACCCACCACAATTAGCTAACCTAAGAAGACTTGTTTTACTCTAGTTAACAAATTCAAGTATAGTAGCTTCAGTCATGGCAGCTGAGCTGGTTAAATTAAAGCACCACAGCCTACAGAGAATAAAAAGTAATTTTTAAATTTATTTTCTTTTTACAACACAAAATGCCTGTTGCATTATGTGAAAGTCCCATGTAAGGACACTCAACATTAATACATATTGCTTAGTTAGCAAATAAATATGTAGATAAGAATATACTAGGAAAAATAAGGTTTGCATCTTGTTAAAGGTGTCCTTTTTCATTGCAAGGAGTTTTACTGAGTGACCTTTAGAGGTCCCTTCCGACCCAATATATTCTATGTTTCTACTTGGTCTAATTACAGAAGTTTTCATATTCTTTAAAGATGAATTCAAACATGAGCAAAGCGTATATTCACAGATGATGTATTGCTTCAAAGTAATGCTTTAGTTCTCAAAATAGGTATAATTGAACTGCAAATACTACACAGGACCTTACCTGGGGCTCAATATGTTGTTAGTGAATAATTTTTAACAGTGGGATTTTCTTGGTGACGCTTAGACTTTAGGATTTCTGTAACAAATCGCAATATTTCTGAAAGAAGAACTTGATTATGACCTTGAAAAGATAGATATCTACAGGCACAACTATAGAGCCATGAAAATACAAATAGTACTAGACTTCAAGAACATATGTATCTAAATTTAATTGAAATAAAGATTCAAGAACTTTGTTTATCTCCAAACAAAATACATAAATCTCATTCTAGAAGTACATTGTATGTCAATTCGTGAAGAACAGAGAACATCAGAGAAAAAAAAGAAGAATCTCAAATCATTTTGTCTTAGACCCAAAACGGATTTTGGGCACCTAATTAGAAGAGAACTAAATCAGAGTTTAGAATTCTAATTCTAGATTTAAGTCCAACCATGCTGAAAAGCATCTTCAGTTTTCACTGAACCTTAAAATCACCCAAATTCTAGAAAGCATTCAGATTTGGGTACTACTTTCCCATGTAAATACAGTTCTGCTTCTACTGTTCTGCCTGGAGCCTTCTTGATGGTGATAAGGAGGCAACTTGCCCAGAGAGGAAGCAGCATTGCAAGGAGCAACTTCATTCTTTTTCTTCTGCTGTTAGCATGATTATAGAAAGATTTGGTGTTAAATCAGCTAATATTTTACACAAAGATGCAGTTTAATTTACACTTTATATGTTTATTTACAATTTCAGTAAAAATTTTTGTCCTGTTAAATTTTTTTCTCTCATTTGTTGCAGCAATTCTGCGGACACCATGGGGTTTTTTGTTTGTTTTTGTTTTGTTTGTTTGAAGCTTTTTTCTGTCCCTATGTATTTCCCTCCATTTAAAGACCAACATAATGTTATACTTCATGCTCTTTGAACTAGCCTCTAACTTAAGGTGATTTAAAGTCTTGTTTCAGCTCTTCTGTGTTCAAAGTGAGTAAGTGTTCTCTTTTGTACCCAGAAGACAAATGAATGTCAACAACCTGTAACTGCCTTTGATGCTTGACCTCTGTATTGAAAGTTTGTTACAGTGTCACTCTGAAGAAATATAAACACAGAGAGATCATCTCAGTTGCTTCATAGCCTAAATGTATGCCTTAAACTGAAAACATCTCTCTGACAAGAAAGTAAATTTATGTAACTGCATGAATTGTGTTGAAGCGTTGCGGTTGCAGGTTTGCATTCAGGGCTTCACCAGAAATAAAGAAGGTCCAAAGACACGACGATATTGCACACAGCTAAAGAGGGAAGGGAACTTTGTTTTTCTTGCATTCTGAATACTTACTTATTCATTAATATAATTTTACAGGCAAATGGACAAAACAGTGTAGTCAGCTCCTCACAGTTATGTAAAGTGGAACATATTTTATCTCTTTTGTTCAGAAGGGTGTGATTTTGTGAAATCTGTGTTGCTTTCATAAATTATGAGATTTGGGGATGGGTGAGACTTTAAGAGTCACTTTTATTTTCTTCTGCTGCTACAATAGTAATGGGTGGTAGAAAATTGTCAGTTATTCCCTGTTTTTCCTCTTTATGTCAAGAGGAAGAAAGTATAGGGCATGAAAGAAAAACTGTCTCTTGTCTCTCTGTCAGACATGGAAAAGAATGTCAGCTATGGAGTCTGAAAGGATTTTTTTTGTAAAAATACCTGCTCTGACCCTTGTGATCTTAAAAAAATGTTTGTACCATTGCTTTTGACCACACGTTTTTTCCCTAAGGAACTTTCAGGTGAGCTGACCATTTTTTTAAAGTACATTTCAATATAATATACATTTCAGAACCCTGTCAGAATGCGGTTCATTCAGAATTCCTCTAATTTGCCCTCACAGAGCTCAGACAGAGCTACATCAGCGCACCATCACCAGTTAGGATTTGTTCATGTGCAGCTCCCATGTCCAACAAATAAAGCACTGGTCAAGGCAATCCCTAAAGAAAGAAATTTCTCATGGAACAAAACTAATATTTTGTCTTTCATAAACAGCAGACTTAACATCTAGAGATCCAGTCTTGCAAGACTGTGAAAGTGAGTTCATATGGGGAGGAGGATGTGGAATGAATATGTCCCAGTAAATCTCTACAGGATCTTTAAGGAACATATGCAGATATAAGGGTTCGCTCTGCTCTCCAAAAGTCTTATCTTTTTCTTCCTCTCAAGGCAACTGCTTTATTCCTGTAGCCATTTTTTGTTTCCCTTTCTTGTACCTTTTCTGACTTCACGTTGTCGTTCAACGAATGTTGAATGTCAATCTGGTACTAAGCATCTGAAATGATCGCCAATGGCCTAATGAATTGAAGTCTCATTTTGTTGATCCCTTAGCTCTGCAATATTCTCTTCCCATCAGGAGTCACAGCATAACCAGCACATTTGCTGCCTTGCCCAATGTTAATACCATTTAGTGACCGCATGCTTGTGTGGATATCAGGAATAAGCAAAGCTTAGTAAAAAATTCACTGTCACTAAAAATCCAGCTAAGCATTATTTCCTGGAAAATATTCCTTCAATACTTAGTCTTTTCATTTCAGTCATTTTGTTTGATTTCTACAAACAGTGTTAATAGAGAGATTTAATAATGGAAATGCTCACTGATACAGAACTTATAAGCAAATATTGAAGGGTATTATTGTAAAAGGATTTTGAAATTTACAGACATGAATATCTGGAGACTGCAGCTGAAATTTCACACAGATGACCTAAAGCAAAAATAAATTCAGTGGAATATTGTCTAATCATGGCCTTATAATTCTCTGTTATTACAGGTTTCTAATTAATTATTTTCCAATAAGATACAGTAATGAATTAAATACATGAAAAATTAATTGATTAATTTCAAATAAATAAATCTAAGAAGATTATCAACTGTTCACGCACAATTTGCCAACAGAAAAAGGAAAAAAAAGGTCTTATTATTTATTTATTGTGTGTAATTCTCCTAGCTCTACATGAGTCACTGGTACTCTGAGCATCCATTATTTATATGCTTTTTTGTTTTGTTTGTTGTTCAGTTTTAGTAAAATCACTGAAGTTAGAAATGGGAAAATTTAAGGTTTTTCCATCTAATATATCGTGAAATTTCAGCCACTGTATCTGCCATCCTTCAAAAGTTCAGTTGACTAAATTTCATCTGTGACCGTGATAAATTGTCTCAATTCTTTTTCCCTTCAGTCTCTGGCCACACCAGTTCCAGACTACTTTACTCACTTGAATTCAGATTAATGACATGGAAAATTTCTTAATTATGAAAGAAATATTGAAAGTTGATAGAATAATAGCTGTAATTTACAGAGATGTTAAGTATACCAAGGTGCTATCATTGTTAACTCGAAAGAAGGAAAATTTCATCCAGTATTTCACTAGACAGTTGCACCAAAACAGTTCTGACAATTTCACATAACCTAGGCTTTATTGATGCATTCCTGCTTATGTACAACTTATAGATTAGATTATGAATGATAGACTCCACATAGACCTAAAATTTCTTTTTTGGTCAGATTTAATGTAGAAAAAAGATTATGACACCTGTTATGCCAAAAATTAATCACAAGTGAGCTCACCTTAATGAAATGAAGTGAAATGAAATTAAATTAAATGATCCAGAAATTATTTTTATTCCTGCTTGACCCCTACCAGGGCACTGAGGAACTGTAGAGATGATACCCTCAAGACTGAGCCAAATGTATTCCCGGTACATAATTCTGCTCTGCCAATTTGGTTGTGAACAGTGTTGCTGGCTTTGACTCACATTCCCTTGACCTTCTGTTATGGTACCATCACTGATTGTTCCTAACCAGTATCACAGTGCTTTTCTGATTCCTTGACTTGTGAAACTGATTTAGCGTCCTTGGAGGACTAGCTTAGAAATCTGAATAGCAGATCCAGTGGTGGAGAAATATGGGGAAATATTAATGTGTGCTCTAAAAGGCTTTTCCCATTTGTAGATCTGGATTTACCATGTGACCCTACATATAGGTGTGCCCATTGTTCATGACTGCATCCGGGATGATGACTTGAACCCTATTGCCTGTTCCCATCTGCACACAAGCTGTTTTCGTTCTTGTCACTCTTTCTGAGGGAGCTACCAAAAGGGTTACATCAAAACATCAGTACAGGGACATACAAGATTGTCTATAGTGTCCTCTTTACACAAATTATTCACCAACTCTGATGCTAGAAGTCATCCTCCCCCTACCTCATCTCCTGTCCAGGCAATCTCTCCAGAACTGAGCAGAATACTTTTCACTGGGAACTTTGCTACCAAGGCGGTCACTTGAACATGAATTTTCTTTCATTAAAGCAACCCATTTAGGCCCAAACCTGCACTGCAAAGTTGTTGGCATCAATTTAACACTGCAGATATAGCAAAGCTACATATACAGATATAACAACTACATATCATTGCCTTTGTGAATATATATTGGCCCATTTCAATATATTTAATTATTACACACTGGCCAAAACCAGCCTCAAGATGTTAGCGTAACAAGTACAGCCCGCAATAATAAGAGGGCTCCTTTTCCAGTCAGTTAGAATTATTAAAATAAGTCTCTTAATTCGTTAGACTGAGAAATGTAGCTAGATGATTCAAAAGACACTTGGAAAGTGGTTTCTTTATTATTAGTATTACATTACTGACTGAGATGTCTGGATGTGTGCATTTTTCATGGTCTTCATCTGAATCCAGATTCCACATTCCAAATGCTCTGTCAAGATTTAAAATTCAGGAAATAAGTCCATTACTGTTCTCAGTAGGTACCACTTATGTATCTCTGCATTGCATCTGTCAAGATGAAAGAGCAATCAAAAAAGTGTCCAGCCTCATACATGCAGTGTTTCTCTGTGGTGCAAAAAAGAAATTCTTAGGAAGAAGTAGTAAACTAGATACCAGTTATAATAAGACTCCCACATAATATCTTTTCTGGATAAAATTCACATGTTACTATGCATAAGTCTTTTTAGAGAGAATGTTGTTTCAGTTTTGAAAAAGATGACAAAAAGTATTGGATTGCAAAGGAGCTAATGAAAAACATTGGAATCCATCTCATACTATTTGATTAACCCTCTGTGTTAATAGTCTGATACTAAGTCATCTCATTTTTAAATTTTATATGTAATCTGATTTATAATTTTTATATATGTATAAATATGCTAATATACACATATATTTATTTGAGCCAGAAAAAATATTTCAAATACAAACAGAAATAAGCAATGATCACTGAAAATTATGATAGCCATTTAAAGTCAGTTTTGTGCTACTATATATGGAAAAAATGGTACATATTTCTTACTGTGTTAATGTTTAACTTCATAGGTTTTGTTTAGTCAGCCTTATCTGAGCTCCAGTTATTTGTTGCAGATTGAGGTATTAATAAATAAGAATCAAAAATTAGGAAATTTCTTACCTCTTTTAGTACCAAGGTTAAATTACAGGAGATCTTACTGTTCTATAACAGATTTTTTAATAGTTATAAAGATTTCTTGGCACTTTAAGTAAGGTCTTGGTTTCCAGTGCTTATAAGTCCACAGTTTAAACCTCTGGTCTGACACCTTTGCATTCAAAGTGTCCCAATTTGTCTGATATTTTGGTATGGGCAGGAAAAAAGCAAGGTGAGTTAGGAAGTTGGAGCAATGGTGGTATGGAATTGAAAATTCAGCCACCCCTGAAAGTGAAGCTGTACTTTTCCCCTGTTAAAAAAGAAATTATTTGTTGTTGTTGTTGTATTAAAACTGAATGTGACTTTTCTATGATCGTTTCTTCATCTAGAATGTATTTTCTTTGGAGAAAAGACTTGAAGTTTAGCAAGATAATATATTTGCGTAGATGTATGCTTTGCCTATCCCACTAAAATCTGCTCAATTTTGGCCATGCTTTTAAGCTTCTTTTAAAATTAAAATTTTCTGTTCTCTGCTACTGGCAAATATCTGTGAAAAGCATGACATTCTTATTCTAGTATGGGGAGGACAAGAGTCTCCATACATACCTGTAGGCTCCCTTGATAGTGTTCCATATATAGTCCAGACCAGCTCATCAGCAGGATGGGGACACAATACAAGCCTTAGAATAATGCCATGGAATAACGAGGGAGCAGTTTCTCACATATTGAAAACTAAAAAAGTGCAGTCAATACTACACTGAAAAGCATTATCAAAGGCTGTGAAACCAAATACTGACCAATTGGATATTGCCACACTTGGAGCTGCTGGAGTAACCTTAATTCAGCTCCTATCCATATACATTACGACACAGAACTAACAGAGCAGTTAGAACAACTAAAAAGTTAAGGTGGCCTTGAATACTGCATTGGCATCTAGCATCAAGACACCCATCCAGGGGAAGCTGGATATATATAGCTAACTCTGTGTATGTAGATGTTGTCATATGACAGTACTGGCCTCAGGTTACCTTGTTCTTCTACATACTCTGTCATGAAATAACCAATTCATACAAACCTCTTGCTATTTTTTAAAGATTTTATAAATATTTACAAGTTATTTTGAATGTAAAAAAGACTTAATTATGACAGAGAAACAGTTCTTCACCATCAGTTGTGATGCTTACCAGATGATAGAAGTACAAGGCATGGGAAGAAAAAGTCTTGAAAGAGAAATATACAGTTGATAAAACAGTGCAGAAACAACACAGGACCCCATTGCAAATTGAACTTTCCAAACATGTAGCAGTCATCTGAAAGATATTAATATAAGAATTTGAACTTTTTATGAAAGTAAATGGAGCTACAGAGAAAATTGAGGAAAATTGGATTTTTCTTTTATTATTCTTATTAAGCCCATGACATTAGATTTACTGAAAAGTCTTCCATTAAAATGATCAAGAAGAAGGCAATTATGAGACAATGCTACAGAAATTAAAAGAATGTTACACTGGTAGTGAGAATGTACACAAAGAATTAATCTGAGAAGCAGAGACACTGGCCTCTCATTAATCACCAAATACGAACATCATGTACTTTGGAATGAGATTCCAAATGCTTGCATGCTGAACAACCCAATTAGCATCTTGTTGCCTGGAGCTAAGTAGGAATGGGTCGGAACAGGGATGCATCCTAATTCTTGCAGTTTAACTGCACTGTTATGTGCAAAATGAGGTATCTTTATATATTTAGATTGCTCAACTCAGAGCCACCTCATGGAGACAGGTGACTTTTATACTATTTCCAAAGAAAAAAGGAGTTGATACTTTTTAGAATCATCCAGAGAAGGAGCTCTTTCTGACCATAGCATTGCTTTTTGTGAGTGGCAATAATTCTGGAGCATATTAAATGGATTTTGAGAACACTGGCTGAGGGAAAGTCTTTGAGGACAAAAGCAGATGAATGCATGGCTTCTAAATACTAAACAAGAGCCTCAGCACAAGCTGGTTGCTAAGTTGCCCAAACTATAAGGACTTGGTGTGCTTCGGTTTAGGTTCCCTGAAGTTAAAAATTATGAAAGAGAAGGTGCCAATGAAACCTGAAGTACCTCTAGGATTAGCTGGCAGCTGATTACCAGCTTTGTAATTTTAGAGGCAGGGCCCTAAAATGTTAGCCTTGAATTCAGTGCAGGATTAGTGAGGCAGATTTAGGTGCATTCTTTCATTATGTGATTATTCCCTTTTTTTCCAGTGAACATCTTTGCTTGTGACATAAAACAGGGATGAACCAATGATGCCATTAATAAAGCTGTTGTCTGCTTCACTCCCACGTTAGTGCAGAAATGAGAAAGTATTAGTGAATGTATCTTGTAATTACAGCTGATGATGAGAGGTTATACTGTCTTGCTATTGCCTTGTTTCACCCTGGAGAACCAAATTCTTTACTGCCCTGTCATGATGTTCAGCAAGCTCCTTACACCAGGCTTTTCACAAGAGATCTCTAATTGTATGTGCCTCATTTTCTGTGTACCTGGGCTGACCTCATGCCATGGTACTGGGAGAAGTTGCACTGATAAGAGGAGACAGTTGTTGCTGCACTTTGAAGAACAACTCTAGTGTGTTTTCAAAAACTAGCTGGGTAAGGAATCTCAGGCTGGATACTTAAAATAATTGGAAACTTCTGACTTCAGTGTCTATGTGCATCAGAATTTTGTAAAGTGAATATAGTTTCATCTCCACACTTCACATTGTTATTTTGAAAATAAATTCTTATATTACGGTGACATAGAAAAACACCCATGGGAAAAGTAGAGTCTGTGTTCAGACTGGGATTTGAAGAATAAGCCAAAGTAAAAGTTGTGAGAGGTACACACTGAAGAAAGCCCAGTATTAAACATTATCTCAGGATCCTAATGTCAGCCATTCTGCATGTAGAATGAAGTGGTAAACTTCCATGGAGAATGGCCTGTGATTTATTAACTGTACACTATTTTAAAAAGTCACATATGCAAGTGCACTAAACTAAAATGTTACTGTTAACTTTGACACTTCAAAACTTTGTAAATTTTATATTACTCTATTGTTTTTTCTAGATGTTTTTATATATACATTATGGTGTGACGTAGAGACTGTATAACTAAAAGTTTAAGAGGATGTTGTTTGGGTTCTTTTGTCTTGCAACGGAGCATTGATTTACCACAATAAGTCCACTTGTGTAGCAGGAACAGGAAAAACCTTTCTCAAGGGTTTTCAGTGGATAAGTATGACAGGTTTTCCTTTAAAAGCTGATAGTCGATAGTACTCATCCTGGATCTTTTAGTGCGAAATACAGAGGAGGTGAAAGGGAAATACTGTCACGTTTCATTTTTGTTTTACAAGGAAACTCCTAATGTACAGAGAGTGTTGGAAAGTTAGAAGTAGATGTAGTGGTGATGAATTAGTAGGCATGTTACAGGTAAGTGTAAAATTACTGAAAAAATGCACTGCAATATTTGTTCTGTGATTAGTCACAGTAATTATTGTCTCCCCACAATGCAGTCTCAGGAATTTAGGTAGTTTTGGGGTTTTTTTTAATGAACATCTACAGTTGCAAGCATTTTACATGAAGGCGAATTTTTCAATGGAATTTAAATGTAATAATTTACATCCCGGTCTTCATTAAAAGGATGAAATTGCTTGATAAAGAGCCAGTGAAAGTGATTTTTTAGCATGCTAAATTCATCTAGATATTTGTGAACCAGAGATCAGTGATTTAAAAATGCGTGTCTAAACAAAATGTAGTTATTCCACTTGAACCATAAATATAAATGTCTGTCTACCTCAATTGAGGCATTTCTTTCTTTCTAGATCTTTCCTAGGGAGAGTTTGGTGGAATGAGGAATGTGAATTGCAGCTATTTTTAACTATTAAATATAAACAGAATGTATAAAAAGTGATAGGATGGTATATTTAATCCAGGAATGAATGCTACATGAAATCTGAATGAGCAACTGAGAGAGAAATTGAATTCTATCACTGAAAAGTTATCTTTTTATGTGTTCAGCCTTTTTTTTGTTTGAAGTAATTTCTTTTCTTTTGAAAAGAAAAATATGGATTATATGAGCAATCAGATGAAGAAAGCAAAGTCTGATTCTCTTATTATTGGAGGGCTAGATGGAGAGATATAGAGGATATAACCATTCAAGAGTCTAATTGAAGATCTATGACTTCTAGAGTTATAAATGTCCTGTTGTGTCTGGGAAGCACTTTGAAGAACTTCAAGTGAAGACAGAAATAGAATACTGTTTAGGTTTATAATTTTTGTTTATTTTGGATTAATTTATGTCTACAGTACAAAGGACCAAAGTCCACTGGAGAAAAACTCCACAAAGTGTTTAGAAGGTACATCTGAAGTAATGTTGAATCTGTGACATATACAGGAGTTGTGATATGTGTGTACAAGTAACAGTCAAAAAATCTCAAGAACATTCTGCTCTGGTCAGTTGAAAGTAATGCGCAGGGGAAGGCCAGGATACAACAGTCATAAGTTGCAAGAAGGTCTTGAACAACTAAATTAATTTTGATGCTCATTCTGATTTAGCCAGAAGATTGGGTGACCTCTGATGGTTCCTTCTAGACAACTTTTTCTATGGTTTTATGAATAAGAACCAGTCCTGATGGGCTGAAACATGAAACCTGTATAATTTCCCTGGATATTGAGCTGTGGAGGTCTGTAAAAACTTATAGAGCCTTACAGTTTGATTTCATCATACTTGTTTAAGTAATTGTCTGGCTTTTTACCTGTAAAATTAATAGATGTGCTTTAGTTAAATTTATGGATATAAAGCAGTAAACTCTACTGATCCTATATTTACTTGTATCTAGGATGTGAGATGACATAACTTTCTTGTATTACCTTCATATGAGATGATGATTTTGATTTATGTTCTGACTTCAAATACTTGTGTAGTGCTGGACTCCATTTTTGCAATGACTGTTCAATGAAAGTGTCTGTTTAGGGCAAAGTTACAACCCATGGTGTTTAAATATCTCAAACTATCTCAATGATTCAGTAAAAAGACACAATTAAGGGGAAACAAAATAATATTTCTGTAACGCATATTACAAGCTCTTCCTAAGAGAAAATTTAAGCAAAAATAAACAACATGTCAACTGTAAATTTGATGGTTGATTTCTTAAGTGTGACTGTGTAATGTGCTGATAAAGTAAACCTAACAAATCAGAGAGAAAATTTAAAATTTAATGCTTATTGCCTACACTTGAACTTCACTATACCTTCTGTGCTAGTCATTAAGAGCTGCAAAAATCTTAAGTAATATAGGATATACCATATAATGCTGTGATCTAGAGCAACGTAATTGAAATATGGGATTTTTCTTTCTTCCACTATAGCTATTAATTGTCGTGTTCATCTGTTTGCTTTTTAGATTGCTGAAGGGGCAATGCTGTTCTCAACCTTCATAAGGGTCTGCAATTATAACATTCATAAAATCAGCTAGTCATAAACATGTCACATAAAGTATTTCACAGAGTTTATGTGAAAGGAAATTGAAGTCTCTTGAAAATGGAACTGAATCTTGTTCAAACAACCTTCGATACACTAATCCAACTTTATTGTTGTTATATATTACAGGCTTCTTTATCCATGCATACTATCATTAACCGTACAGTATGTTTTGATAAATGTTCCCCTTCCTGGACACTCGTGCAGTTCTTTGACCACTGTCTCTGTTGGTGGTGTTTTTTTCATTAAGTCTAAACTGGAAAAAGAGATGACATATTTAGGTGAAAGAAACTGATAAAATGAAAAAGTAATTACCTCCCAAGGTGTTTGTGTGGTAGAACTATCTGTCTGCACTTTGAGACTCCTAGATAATTGGTTAATATTTGAGAAATAATAAACAATTATACCTAAGGCTAATAGTGCTACTTAATTTTTATTAAAGATCTACAATGACTAGGGTCACCATGTAATTCGAATTAGTCAGGCAATAAACCCAAGCAGTACTCAGGATATGAGTTACGATACATTCTGGGGGAGCCATTCCTCCATTTTAACAAATGGAACAAGAAAAACAGTTTGTTGTATGACTTTCAGGCTACCTACACTTCCACCTATACATATCTTGGTTGTAAAATCCACCTAAATGTTGCTTTGATCCTCATTGCAGTCCTTCAGCGTTTTCTTTTTCCTCAAAGGCGGTTAGTTATGTGCACATTGGGCCATTCACTTGTGAACGCTACTCTTGGTCAGAATCCACAGTGTGCATTCATAGAGAACGGCTCATGGAGTAACCTCAGAAAAGTGGACTTGTCCTACCCTCACCCTTCCCAGGAGCATGTACATATGTGTCTGCATCATGACTTAGTCATCAGTTCACCACTATCTTGAAGTTCAGTCTTGTATGTGGTCATTACTGTTATGCACGAGTGCACGCTCTAGCAGAGATGCTTCCAATTCTGGAAGGGAAAAGCTGACTTGTGTCATCATCGTGTGTGTATAAGGTATCCCCTCTACAAATGATATAGATTAGGCTATGAATGCAATACCAGGCATTTCAAATTTGGTGCCAAGTGTAATGTTAATGATTTCAGTCTGTTACAGCTGCTTAAAATCCAACAATAACTTCAGCAAACCTGTGGATTAGATCATGCATAAATTCGATTTTAATGTCTGTTACTGAAGCTTCTTTTTCTTTTTATTCCCCTGGGCTTTCAGACCTGTCTGGTTCTGTCTGTGATGCAGCCATTTAGTCACACAGTACACTGGCTATGTGCCCGTGTGTGTTTCTGTAACTACAGCTAATCAGGCTAGCAGGCTCCCATAGACATAAACACCCAGAGGAGGTAACTCTAGGAGGTGGCAGATCACAGCTCTGCACAGTCTGTGCTCTGCTGTCTTTGGCTGTTTGTCGCTCCTGAGAGTACAAACACAGTCTTTAATGTTACGTGTGAAGTATGAGACTGAGGTCTCGGTACCAGCAGCAACTCTGATTGTGTTCTGTCTAGCTGGTTTATATAGTGGACTATTCAAAGGAGCAGGGTTAAAGCTCCCTCAGCCTTGTGACTAACTTTGTCTGCTACAATGAGATGAAACTCCTAAAGAGAGGTTTTGGAAACTTCTACAATTATAGTTCGGAATTTTGCTATAGCAAACCCAAAGCAAAATGAAAATTTTAACAGAATTGTCTGCTTGAAGAATGTTTTGATGGTATAGCTGACCAGATGCATTTATGAACTTTAATCAGGGAACTTCTGAAAACCTCCTGCTAGTCTCCCTTTCCACAGGGGGAAGAGGAGATCACTGATGCACCTGCTCAGACTTTTCTCGCTGATCTTAGCTTTTGCTGTGGTAAGTCATGGCAATATGGCCAAGAAAAGATATTTTCATCACCAATTTTCTGAGAAATTGTTCAAGGTTCAAACCTGGAAAATGCTAACTCCAGAAAGATTTATTTTTTTAATGTTTTTAGGAATTCTTCAATGGAAAGTTGAAAAGTTTCCAGGTGTTTCTAAATGGGGGTGAAGGAAAAGTTCAGTAGAAATCCAATTATCAATTGAAAAGCAGGATGATAGAAATTTTTTGAAGATCTACAGTTAATTGTTATTATTATGCCTCTCTTTCTTAGCCAGAAATGCAGGATTTTGCTTTCCAAAATGGTACTGTCTATCATGCCTTGATTAGTTTCAGTTGCCTGAATTTTGAGTCTGGAAGAACTCGTTGAATATTAGCTTCTGTCACATTTGATATTTGTCAACCTTCTTCAAACTCTTTCACTCTTAACACTTGAAATTATGGAAGAGAAAAGCAAGCTTTAGCATTTGTAACAATTGCCACAAAGTGGTGAAGCTTTGTGACAGAAGGAGCTCAATAGTGAGAAAATGAAGTGCTGTTTGGGACGAAGTGGATACATCTGACTGTGGTTTTCACTTTTCATTGTATTCTTTCTCACCTGTTTGAAGGTTTCCTCTCTACATGTCACTTCTATGCTGTTAGAAGTTATGTCTTTTGTTAAATAATTCAGACTTTTTCAGTCTGCCAATCAGAGAAGGATTAAAGCGATGGGGTTTTCTTTCTTTCTTTCTTTCTTTCTT
>VZRE01014503.1:9611-28766 GCA_013396775.1 Cephalopterus ornatus
AGTGCAAAACAAGGGAGGGGGGGGCGGGGGGGGAGGAGAGGGAGGGGGAAATCTAATCTGTAGGGCCAGCATATGTTCCCAAATTAGCTCTTCTCTATTTCCATTTTTTACTTTAAGGAGTTCTGCAGTTTTCAGATGAGCTTCCTGCTTGGTTCGCTACTGCAAATTTAATTGTCTTCTTTGTGTCCCTGCCAAAAGAACCATTTTCTTTGTCAAATTTCTTCATCCCTTTCCCATACTCTTTTCACTACTTCATAGTGAAAAGATGTAAACTTTTCAGTAGAAGATTTTCAGTGGAGTGGAACATTTTAATTCTGAAATCCATAAAACTTTGAATGTATCAAGAGATTTTACCAATCTCTTGTTCTTTAACTGCTTCATTTGTGCTTCAGTATCAATATTTTCTGTAAATTATTACCTTCATTCTTATGATTTTATTTTTTCTCTATGTTATGAATAAGGTCAAAGACAGTACTTTTGGACAGCATATAGAACACTTATTAAAGTTTTCTAAATTAAAATTAATTTTTGTTTTAAAATTACTGCGATCTTTCTCATTAATATAATTCTTTCTGTTTAGATTGTTAGTGATCTTTCTTTAGCTCAGCTTGTGCATGGTTGCACAATATAGTGTCTTCTCCCTTTCTTAATAGGATGATCTATGAATCTAACCAATACCATGTAAATTGCAAATATATGAATTTTATGCAGAAGCTACTGTGTGATAATAAGTACTAGTGAATGTTGCATGTGTTAGTTCTACTCTTTCTGCTTGCAAGTAGACCTGAAATGCTCCACTGCTCATTAACTCTTAAGTAGGAAAGTTTCTACAGTCAGATGAAAACACTTCAAAATTTTAATTAACAAAATATTATTAATAGTTTTTCCTCCTATTTTTTTCATTTCTTGATATTAGATGAACTGTTATAGGTCAGATCTAAGAGTGACGTAATAAAAAAACAATCTTCTCCCAGGCAACTAGCTATAAGACAAGGCCTCAAGTTGTACCAGGCAAGGTTCAGGTTGGACATTAGGAAAAATTTCTTCACTGAAAGAGTGATTGAGCATTGGAACAGTCTCCCCAGGGAAGTGGTGGTCAACTTCCATAGAAGTGTTCAAAAAATGAGTAGACATGACACTTTGTGACATGGTTTAGTAGACATGATGGTATTCCATCGAAAGTTGGACTTGATAATCTTGGAGGTGTTTTCCAGCATTTATGATTCTATGGTTCTGAAGCACATTTTTTGACTCAAATAGTATTTGTTTGTACCAGAAATACTTTGCTCATATCTTTGGAAATTCCCATAATAGCAGAACAGTCAGATTCTTTGAACTGGAACTTTGAGGCAATTAATTTTCTTTCCTGACTCTGGTATTTCTGTTTAATCATTTCCTTGCCCCTCTGTTGTATGTCACTAGGATATCTTCTGCAGCATTTGTCCAGTCTTCACAGGGAATGGCTATGAAGTACTTTTACTGCAGTTATTCTGACTTGTCCTTGAATCACAGAATCACAGATCTGTTTCAATTGGAAGAAATGTCTTGAGATCGTGTAGTACAAGATCCCCACTGCTCAAGAAGGGCTGGCTAAAGCAGGCTACCTAGGGCCATATCCAGTTGGAATTGAATATCCTCATGAATTGAGACTCCGCAACCTCAGTGGTCAACCAGTTCCAGAAATTTTTACTGCGAACATTTTACACTCTCATAATAACTTCCATGTTTTCTAGTCTGTTGCTATTTCTTTTAGTTCTGTCCCTGGATGTCATTGACTCCCTCTTTTTCATTCCTTGCAATCAGGTATTTGTACACACTGATAAGATCCCCCAAGCCCTTCTCCATGCTGAACAGTCCCAGCTCTCTCAGCCTCTCCACATATGAGAGATTCTCACAGCCCTTTATAATTTTCTTGTTTTTTTCCCAATTTGCAAATTTTCTTGCCCACAATATAACCCCTGTCTGAAAAATCACTTCCTACTTGTTTGCTTTTTGGAATCAAGACTTAAACTTTTTTTTTGAAGTTTGTAATCAAAGCCTTGAAGTAGACAACTATTTGTCCGCAGATACATGGTACATAACCAGATGCTGTCAGATTTTAAGTTTTAAAGCTAAAAACCAAAGTTGTGTTTCATTTACTTTAACCTTTTGATTACAACTTGCCTCTATCAAATGTCACATTGTTAATGGAAAAAAATAAAGCTTATTAGATTGATAATTTTAGGAAGTAGAGTACTTTAGGATGTTGCATAGCTAAACACACTCTTCAGGAAAAAGAGGAAAGAAAGCATTTGAAAAACCTTGAAGAGTGCTTTTTCTTCCCTGAAGAAGCGTAATCTTACTAAACCCACATAATTTAATTAAAACTATTATTCAAATGTGCTATCTTTCCATGGAGTTAAGAAGATGGAACGTAGCTGTCTTTTTTTTCGGTTTTCTTTTCTTCAGAATTAACTACTGTACTTGGGTTATGCTGATCAGATAACTGAGCGCTGTACTGAGTTATTGTGTGATCAGCACTGTGGGATTCATTACAAATGTACTGTATTTCTGCTGGAAAAGCTATTATCACGTGTCTTGAAGTACAGTGGCATCCAGAATAAATGCTTGGCCCAGCCTGACTTCCACAGAGTTTGAGAACTACGTCAGCTATAATTTTGTCATTTTCTGCTCAGACTGGCCACTGGAGAACAACCTGTTGTGCACAATGGAGTGTCCACCACCATCAGTTAGAAATCTGTAACAACGGGCTGATGCCAGGATAGAATGGTCAGACAAGAACTGCTGCAGGGCTCTGATGGCAGTCTGCACAGATCCTCCTTGTTTCTCTATCAGGTTTGGGGGATTAAGAACTGTGCGCAGGCAAGAGCTTAACACAGGAAATTGCACATTGACATTTAAATTTACTTGTCAGAAACAGGTGATCCTGCTTTGTCAAAACAGGAGCATGTGCAATAATCATTAGCAGGAAATATCTATCCTCCAGCTAAGCAGGCTTCCTAACATGTATTCTGCTGGATGAAGGGTAACTATTGCAAACTCATTTGAAACACACTGACTTTTCTGAGGTAAGTCATTGTAACTGGAGAGCAATGTAAGTATCTGTAACCATCTCAGTGATTTCCTGGGGTCTTGGGAAAGACTTCAAGCAGTGAGATATCATTGCCTTTTTTTAGGAGGGGAACAGGAAGGAAAACTGGCAGATGCAACACAGACTTTTAGGAACTGTGCTTCCTACAGCACTTGGTATGATATGAAGTCTAACTTGGAATTAATAAATAGAAGTGTTTATTATTTGATAGCTTTACAGTTTTTGCCAGCATGAACTGAGTGAAAAAACCTTTAACTCTGTTCCCTAGATAATTTCTGTTTCTTTATCCCTTGCTCTTAAATTCCTTTAAAGGCACAATATTTCTCTCCAAAATTGTTTCTTTTTTCTGTTGTGTAATTTTTCATCTGCATGCACTCACCAGCTACTGTTGGGACTAAGAAAATCTCCATAACTGCAATTGTTCCAATCTATAGCTTTTTGCAGAATTTTAAAGAGACATAAATATACACTTGTACACATATTTAATATCCATTGTGGCTTTTACATCAGCATAACTCTCAATCAGTCATTGCTTCCCTTCCACTCTACTACATACTTGTATTTTTTTACAGCTCTCTTGTTATGGCTCCACTGGAAAGGTTCAGCAGCTGTTATAGCCAGTTCACAGAGCAACAGAGGTTAAAGAAACTAGTTAGCATTTACATCGCTGTATTCAAAATTGTGATGCTGGCTTTCAACACCTAATGAAAAACACCCAAAAGAATTCCCAGGAAAAATCAAGTCCTGGCAGTACTAACTAACTGCCCATCAGAAACCGTCATTTGGCATTGCAAACAGTTTGCAGAAAATTGCTTCTCAGACTAGAATTGAGACAATTTTCCTTCTTCTGAATGTTATTCTGATTACCTTGATTGGGAGTAGACACATGAGCTATATATTTCTTTTTGTCTCATACAGATAGAAATATGCTTGCAGTCAGACATAATTTCATCTTTGATGAAATATGAAGTGTTTAGAATGAAACTCACCTAATGAGTGAAAATAAACTAGGGTGAAAACAACTGTAATGGATTTTTGTTTATTTATAACAACAAAGCAAGATCATACTCAATAATTTGGAAAACACTTAGGCCTCTTGAAACAGGAGATTGCTTAATTGAGTCAACACATTTATTTCCCTTTCAAAGCATCCTGGTGGAGAATATTTGCATCAAAGAAGATCCAAAACCTGTTTGTGTGCTTTTCCAATGCCTATTACAGGGCAATTCACAAAGAACCAGCTAGACCTAGACTTTTTTCTCAGACAGACTGAAAGGATGACATCATACTTGACTCTGCTTGTACTAGTGATGAGAACTGAGAATTCAATTCTCCCAGATGGCTGCTGTTTGTTAGGCATTGGATTTTAAGTCAAAACAAGTCAAATTTTCTGTAGATGTTGCACAGTACACCTAGACAGTCACTTCCAGAGTTGCATGCAGTTAGATGTTTATAAAGTACAACTTCCTTCCTGGTGCTGTTACTTTATTGAGCAGTTTTCTTATTATTCCTCTTTCATGGACTGTGTTTGATTACTATCCTGTTAGTAACCAATTTCATAATAAGTAGGAGACTGATGAATCTTTTTTTGTAGATGAAATACACTCAGTCCTGTCAACAGCTTTCCAATAGGCTACATTTGCAAAGTCTTTTAGCACTCTTTCTCTTTTCCAGGCTCTCCTTTATTTCCATATTTTTCTTATGAACTTGAGGTAATGAAAACTAAACTCAAAATTCTGTCTGAATTCTCACTAAAAACTAACTGTTTTGTGGCTTTTTTAGTGCATCCTTCAAAGAGTTTTGTCTGTTTTTTTCCTGAGAGAACTACGAGTTGGTAAATCTCATCCAATATGCACCTTAAATCATTTCCTGCAAAACTACTTCTTGAATAGCTGAATGCACTGTTCATTCAGTTCCCCTTCCATTACTACAATTACCTTAATGAAAATTTTGTCACTATCAGACTCTAGTATGTTAATATCCTCTGGTGTTCTTAGAACATCTTTGTAATCTTCTAAATTTTCATGACATTTGCATATTTTGCAAGTGTGTTGCCCAGTTCCTCCACCAAACCATTACCGAAAATAGTGGCCGTGCGTCCTGGTAGTAGCTGAGTTCTGGGTGGATCCCTGGAGAATTCTTCTTTGATATGCCCCTTATTTGACAGTCAAATGCCAAGAGCACTTTAGAGAGTAATCTTCCACCCAGTTGTGTTCTCATTAATGGCAATAACACCTAACTCAAAACTTGTCACCTTGATTAGAAAAATATTACAGGAGAATATTGTGTACCAAAATCCTTGCTTAAGCATTTACTGCTTCTCCCTAAACACTAGGCCATTTATCCTGTCCGAGGAGGAATTTAGATTATTTTGCTATGACAAAGTCTTGTTAGCTTTTTCTATTGCCGTGTTATCTTCTAGATATCTGCTTTTTGATATCTGCTCAAAAATATTTCAGTGGACAAAAGTTATGTTGACTGATCTATAATTCCCTGAGTTGTCATTTTCATTTTTAAAGGGTAGATTCTACATTTATTCTGCTCATCTGGGACCTTATTGATCTTCCATGAATTTTCAAATATAATTGACTATGGCTCAGAAGTTACTTTGGCCAGTTCTAAGATGGATTTCATCAGGCCTTGCTAACTTGAACATACCAATCTTATTTGAATGTTATTTAATTTGTTCTTCTATTCTTCTGTCTTGAATTTCTACCCCTTCATTAAAATTAATTGTTAAAATTCTGGTCACAGTTAACCTTTCTAGTGAAGATCGAAGCCAAGAAACTAATTTTCAGCCTTACCTGTGACATTTGTTTTCCTTTTTCTGTCTTGCAATCGTGTTTTCAGTCCCTTTTTCATACTCGTCAGACTTATTTCTAAAACTTAGCTTGGTGATTTTGCACTCCCACTTTCTTCTTCTTTAATTTGATTTTTTTTTTTTTTTTTAAATCTTGAGGTTCCCCCTGAGATTTCATCTTTGTGTTTCTAGGAGTATTTCTCAACAAAAAGGTAAAGCAACTATTTCTAGGAGGTTTTTTTTTAATATTATTTGTAGATCTTTAAATATTTTTCAGTGAAGACGCATAACCCTGGTGTAGGAGAATGTAGATTACTGACAAAAAGAGAGGGTGACCTTTCATTGACTCTCTAGAAGCAGTCCATCTACCTCAGGGCTGAAAATCAGTCATCCAAAATTATTGTATATATATAGACTCCCAGTTCCTTTGACTATCAGTTGCAGTGACACTTGAATATATATAGCTATATCTTTCTGTTGTCACTTCCAATACCAGGAAAAATCCTGTTTTGTGTTCACTATCCAAGTACATTACAGTGCTGCTCAAGCTAGTATAAGAATGGATTAAACTTGCTGTAATACTCATGCTGCACATTTTTCTCCACTGGCAAAGGCTTTCAGCATTTTCATCTCTATTTTTGGAACACGTCATAATGAACTCTTGTATTTTACCTTTCAAAAAGCCACTACTTGCTATAAGTTAGCATCATAGCTCCTGACTAGCATTCACATTTGCAAACACACACGCGCGCGCACACACACACACACCTACACCCTTCTGTCTTTCTTCCTTTGTTTTTTCTTAACATCTTGTATGGGCTTCGACTACCTGTCTATATTTACAAGTTAGTGGATGATGTTTTTCCTCATAAACTCAGCTCTCACATTCTGATTTTCCTTCTAAAGAGGAACTGAGAGTATCTGGAGAAGATTACAAGCTACCCAAAACCCTTTCCTTCTGCATAAAACCAGCCCACTTGGCAGTAAAAGACTTCAAAGATGAAAAATTGAGGCAACAAATCATGCAAATTGTACTCCCAGGAGTGAATGAAATCAATGTAGTCTTACAGGAACATTTCTTTCAAAGTTCCTCACCATCTACCTGGATAAAGGAACAAGAGAGCCCTTTTGACAAATGATACTTGTCTCAAAAAATGCTACAAAGAGTGACTCATTACTGTATGAGTTGCTTTAACACTGGCCAAAATATATAATGATATAGATATGCATTATATGCTGGTCCTTGGAAACAATCAACTAAAAATCAGAAATGCAGCAGAAAAGTTGACAAAATAGGTAGTGTTCTTGGGTGGTAACATTTCCTAGGTATGCTATTTACTAAGTAAGTCAGGACATCAAAGAATAAAGGTTATGTCAATTCACAGGAAACTGCGCCTAAGAAAAACGCAAATATAACACAAACCTTCATGACTAACACACATACACAAGCACCCCTCCACTTTGAAGAAAAAAAGTACACTCTATGAGTGGGAAAAAAGAAGAGTTTGAAGCCCACAAGTGGGCTTCATGTATTAGATGGATTTTGATTTTAGGAGAGACTAAGTGTGTAAACTGTTTTATTCTCTGGATTGACTCAGATGTTCTTGAGAGAGAAAACATTTTTTTTTTAATTGTTGGAAGAAATTTGATTTTTACAGTCTACTGAAATATGTGTGTGCTATTATCACTCATAATAAGTTACTACAGCTTATAAAACGCAGTATGTTATTTATAGAGTTTGGTTGGGATAGGTACAGTATGAAGACAATGCCACAGATCTTCTCCCAATTACAATATGGCATTAGACTCCAGTGATTCAAATTGACAATATAAGCAATTATTTGGAATCACTCAGAATCCGTCAACATCCCATGCACACAAATCAGAATTGCAAAAACATGCCTCCAGGGAGACTCAGATGAGTCTTTAATTAATTGAGATAATGTAGAAACTGATAGATTTTGGAAAGTTGTTGCAAACTTTCTTGGAGAGAAAGTAAAATTTTATTGTCCATATAGAGGATCAGGAGGGAGTTTTCAGAATTATATATTTGGAACTCAGAGGGGCTCTTTCCAAATGTATTGCTGAAAAAAATGAGCACAAACTGAGGGGGATAACTTGGTTAGTAGCAGACCAAAAAAAGAACATCAGTTGCAATTACAGAAGCACAGATCCACTCCATTGTGTTAAGTTAAAGTCTATAGTCACTTTACAGTCACTTTTCTAGTTTAGGTATTCAGCTTTTTAAAATTTATTCTGTGGTAATTGGTAGTTACAAGTCTGGTATATGCAATGGAGGCTTGAAACTCTTCTCAGGCTTGTTGTGTCTGAAAGGTAGTTTTCTCCAGCTGCATATTAACATATGATCTCTCATTAAATTGTACCAAAAAAGATAAGCACTGATGAAAGACATCTGCTGACACTTAAAAGGTCCTATCTTTCTGACTTCTTATAACATTCAGTGTAATAACAGTAATAAAAATGAATTTGTGGGGTATTCAACATCTTTTATATAGGATTTGCTTTGTAATTTAGTGTTAATTAATGGACATGTTGTTACAGAAAATCCATACTGCACTGATATTCTATATGCAAGAAACAGGAGACATTTGGTCTTTTGAGCTGGATATTTATTACAGGAGTCATTGTAATGTAAATAAATTCTTTTAGAGGCATAAAAAAACTGAGTACATGCATATGAATAACAGATAATCTAACTACCATAACATTCAGAATACAGCTGAAGAATACAAATACACCTGTCTCAAATCAGTTTTACATAAAGAACATAAAACCTGGTGAATTCAGGACTGATGTATGTGTATCAGGACAGACATATAATCTAGGATGATTATGGAAGGGTCTTTAGTCTTATGACAAACCTTATAGAGTTAATTTTTGAACTAAAATAAAGAGTGTTTGGCCTTCAAAGAAAGAAAAAATGTCTGAGGTATTACACACTATCCTGTTCCACTCCAGCACATTGGGCAGGATGGTACGTGTCTGAGGCATTCAGAGCTTCCAAAGGCCTGATGTGACTAATCTAATCACGACACCACACTGCATTTTTTTTATTTCACGTTATGCAAGTGTCCACCTGGCTTTGGATAGCTGCTGGGAACTGTGACTCTTGTTTTTAAGAGGGAGAGATAACATATAAACAAGATCAAGTCACAGGGTAGCTGGACGAGCTGAAATGCTGAAGGGGTACTCATTTGTCAAGTGGAGTGGCCCGATATGCTGTGCTTTCAGTGACAGAACCTGAGGCACAATTTTCATGTAGCCAGTAGGAATTTACTTCTCCCACATACCAGAATTTTTGTAACATTACTTGAAGCCTCATGCTGTACTATCTTTCCCTTTCCTTTTTTTCCCATTCATTAAATATGTGCTGGGTGTTTTAAAAGTTGGATGTTTCCAAATGCATATAATTATAATACACTTGGGGACAGAGTTTGTGTCTTCCCTTGCTGCCACTGAAAAATTTCTATCTGCAAATGACTGTCAGAGGCACAGATGTATGTCTAGCAGAGACCTGAACCTGACATCAGAAACTGATTCTCAATCAATCTAGAATACATAAGTGGTCTACAGCCAGCTTGGGGCTCAGCAGTTAGCTTTCTGAAATTGTGCTGGATTATTAAATAACACAAAGGTCACACGTTTTCCAATATAATGGAGATTTTCTTTCTATTTAGTTCCTAAAGCATCTTATATATTGCCTTTGCTGTGATTCAGACTAAATCCTGTTTGTCTACCTCTGTCTTCTTTACGGAGCAAATAATACTTTATTAACTTTGCAGCTTTTATTGGTACTTACCAAGCACTCCTGATTTGTTCACCCAGTACTCAGTGACATATAACTCCTCATGTATTTGCAGATTATAGATGCATAATGATCTGGATATTTTTTTTGTCCTTTTTGACAAAGTCATAGCACTTCCTGTGAAAATAAACCCATACTTACGGTGAGCCATTTTCAAACTATTAGGATAGGCAGAAAGATTAGATAGTACAACCTGAAATTAATTCAAAGTTGAAGATCTATTATGTTTTAGTAATTAGGTGAACTGGGCTTCTGTGGTTTACTATATCTATTCAGTCCCTAAACTGGCTTACAACCCCTTGCTCCACTGAGATCTATGTACTGACTAAACAGTTGTCATCATTCCTGGGGAATAACAAAAAAGCTCCACAGCCATATATTCAAATATATTAAATAATTGTCTCATATAACTTTAGCATTTGCATCCAAATAAAAGTCTACAAATGCATTCTGTGGCTCTGAAAGCTGCTATCGTACGGCTCACAGAGAGATGCTGTGGGTCTCAGCTGGAAATCATCTTGTCTGGCCAAGTGCCTTTCCTGAACCCTTTTCTCTCCACAGACTTACTTCACCATCAGTGATTGTGCTCTTAGAGAATTATAAAAGCAACAGGCCAGAGAACTAGGCTCACACAATCAGAATGATCTACTCAGATAATTATAACACAAATTGCTTGGACAGGGCTAAACAAGTTTATTTTTTAATACAATATTGATAAGTAAGAGAGCATTTGAGAACACTTTTTGGAAGACCAGCAGTATAAGGTTTCTGTAAAGTTCTTAGATTTTGTCAGTTAACTGGAGAATTCTACACAACACTTTTTTACATGCTTTTTTTAAAAATAAAAAATGAAGTTTAACCTGAAGGAAAAATAAAACACTATGGTAACTACAAAATACTCAGATTTACACAAATTCTAATATTTCTTTTTCTTTCTAGAATCTAAGGAAGTGAATAAACTTAGAAATAAAAACCTGATCCAAGGAAGGAGAACAAATTTTAAAATGTAGCAGTCAAGACTGTTCCTTGCGACATGCATCAAGAGAGTAAGACAAGAGAAAACACCTTGGTGTGAGAGCTGCTCTGTCACTTTAGGAGTTTATGAGCATGAAGATTAGCGTACTGTCATGTTCTTTCAGGGCTACATTTTACAGCATTTTGGGAAGGATTTAGCGATTGTCTGGGTGCTGACTTAGATGTACAGATAGAGGGGCTGGGGGAAAAGCTTGAACTGAGGAATTGCCATAGGGAGATTACAAAATGCTGGACTTGCACAAATGTAGAAATCATTATAGATAGGCTTTTGGGCTGCTGTAGTTCTTTCTTTTGATACTTAAAGCACTTATACTAGGTCTAAATTTTGCCTTGTGTAATTTGCACATGCCATTCTGGGCACATAGTCTAGTATTCACTTATGAAAAGAGAATGTACCTTCTGATTCTTCATATCTTTCCTAATCAGTTATGCTTCTGGAAAATTAGACTTTATTTTTCTGACATGTTGCAAACAGCATGCATTTTTAGCTTTTCTATCTTTTTACAAGATTTCTGACAGATACATTTGGGACATATATACTGTTCTCCAGAAGTTTTAATTACAGGGTAGATGACTGGAAATTAACTTACTGTGAGTTTCCTACATGTGAGATTTTCAGCTTATGTGTGTGCTCTACAAACAATTTGCTCCTTTGTTTTTGTGCACTGTGCTTGTGCAAAAGACTGCTTTACTAGATCTCAAAAGTGTCACTAAGGGGTAGAATTTAAAAACATCAATATTACGTCAGATGAAGCAGCTGTTTGTATTAGCTATGGTATAGCAGCTAAGAGCTTTAGGTTGTCATATGGCTAATTTATGAGTTCCACTGTATAAAATACATGACTCATAGTGTCTTATGTTACGCATCTGTAGATATAATGGCTTTGTAACTCATGTGGTGCTTGTAAGGAGAGTTCGGAAGTGCTGTGGTTCAGTCAGCTGTTGACCAGATGTATTATTGTCATTACCTTTGGCATAATGTTATAAAATAACAGATCTAATTTCCTTGTTTTACAAATATCATCGTTTGAGGAACTGCACTGATATTGTTGGGGGCGGGGGGTTGTATCAACAGGATATTTATTTTGAAAATTCCAGCTTTTACAATGATTATGTGCAGCTCTATTTCACTCTCTTTTCTTCTAGCTAATTACCAGTCTGACCTTCCCTCAGAACCTTGTTGTTCTTCTCCACTGAGAGCCAGAGTCTTTGTTGTTATAATCCAATATGTCTGTAGCTGAAATAAATAAGACAGTCATTCATTGATGACACATAAACATTAAAAATGCTAAACCAATTGTTTTAAAATTTAAAGGAGTAATGATTCACTGAGATACATTATTAATAAGCATAAATTATTGAGTTGGCTTAGTAGTGGAGCTACAGTTTAGAGATGGGCTCACAGTCCCCCGAGGGTCTGTGGTCCCGTGTAGAAATGTGCTCTGCCAGCTGGCCAAATAGCACTATTGTGTCAGCTGTGAGAGCAGAGATACCTATGCCAGGCTGTAGGAGAGCAAGCAGGAGGCAGCAGACTGCGTGTGCTTGCAGATGCACAGTGTACATGTGGAATAAAATGTGAAAAAAAGGTTACACTTATTTTTGAGAATTTGGAAGAAGACCGCCACAAATAGTGATTTCTTATTAATGGAAATAAAATTAACATAAACCAATCTTTTCTGTGTCTGTGCCTCTGTCTTTACTTTGTCTTTTCCCTTCCTCCCTTCCAAATAATTTTATGTAGCTACTTACTTAACTGTCTTCTTTTTGTTGATGCAATTAGTCACTGAGAAATGTATTGTGCTTCTACAGTGTTCTATGCATGAAACTAGCCTAAATTGCACACTAAGAAACAGTTTGGCCTCTAAGGATGAAATTCTGTCCCAAATGAAATCAATTGGAATTCTTGTTCTAATTGTTATTGAGACTTTACCAAGAATTGTTTTCTTTCAGTAACAGGAGTTGTTGAAAAGGAGTTCATAGATCATAATTCAGGAGATGAATGGGCCTGATCTAAATATCATATTTAGACATAATCCCTATAGAAGCAATGGAAGTTATGCTCGACTAAGGATGGGTTGGTAATTTATAATTTCAAGTCACACCTTTCATATATCACTGGTATAAAGAGTATCACATGGTTTAGATCCAAACTGAATATCTGTTTTCCATATTAATGTAGAGTCCCTTGACTTTTAAAGAGAAATAAATAACCATCAGAAATGCAAAATAACGTAACTGAAGGTGTGGTTTCCCTGATGCACTTGGAATGACTCCCACAGGGTGTGCCATTTTCTGACTGCGTGGTATTCTTCAATTCTTCATTTTAACCAGTTGTCAGACACAGCACCTAACAGCTGATCTGCAGAATAGAGAAAAGCTGAACTTTATATGTGTTTCAGGTTTCAGTAACTTCTCTGGAACCTGTCTTATGGTTGTGCATAACTTTACAACTGTTAATGAAAGAAATCCAGTCCTGTGATCAGTATCCCATTTTCATTTGCAAATGAAGTTAAATTCCACTAGCTACTAATTCTATTTTCGCACTGATGCAACTGAATTTAACCTAAAAATGTACATAAGTTTGTTTCAGTGAGAGACAGATGCTTTGATTTTCCCTTTGACATATTGCCCCAAAAGCTGGAATAGTTTAGATGATAGAAAGATTATTGTGATGATGCATTTTGCTGCATGTCATACACATTAAAGCAGAATATAAGGTGCAATAGACTACAAATCTCTCCTCTGTATCACTTAGCTATGCATCTAGTCATATTGAAAGCAAAAAATATTGATTATAGGTTAAAGGCAATTAAAATAATGGACCAGAAACTGCCAAGGGGTTCTTGGCACTGACAACATTTACCACATAAGCAATGACTGTCAACTTTAATGAGCAACCATATTTTCCAGGAATAAGCATTTAATATTCATTCAATTCTATTTTAAAGAACACAGTTTTTATTAAATTTGTGAGCAGACTTATTTTTAAAGGAGAAAAAATAGGGATAAGAAGGGCTCTAAGTACAATTGAGTGATTCAACATAAAGGAATCACACAGCCACTAGATAACAATGTAGCATAAGAGAAGAGACACTGTCTCAGTCTGCCAGTAATGGAAAGTCCTTGCTTTCCCCAGAAGTCTCAGGACATCAGTGCACACAGTCAATGCAGCTTTTTCATTTTTGTTGTGTCTGTACTTGGGCTAGCCCTATCAAGCGCAAGCCAAGGCTTTTAGCTGAGCTTGCTGTCAGCACAGCTAACTGAACACTTAAAAGTGGCTTTGTCACAACCCTTTGGGTGGCACATAGCCGAACTGCCTTGGCATAAGCTGGAAAGCAAGTTTCAGTTCCAAGTACTGCAATTTTCCCCTGCTTTTCCTCTGATGCAAGAACGAACCCTTTGTCAGAGCCGTGTATTACTCAGCCTAAATGCCTAGGTCCCAATAAGACCACACTGCCTGTACTAGCTAAAATGTGAAAGCATGTCTAGGGTCACTTCTTGATCTTTCTCCACCTCCATTCAGGGTATGTGTGGCAGCAAAATTTATTCTGCTCTAAATGTCTCTTTTTCATCCTGAGTTGCTGCCTGACTATGCCAGTCATAAGGGAGAAGGAAAAGAACAAACTGCACATCTCTGCACCTCCTAAACATCATTGCAAGCTCACACAATTGTCCTCCACCAGGTCTTTACAGAATTGGCCTCCTGATGACCAACTGCTACAGTTCTAGAGCAAGTTTAAAGAGAGATAAGCAGATACTCACATAGTCTTGGTTTTGCTCCATTGAAGACATCAGTGTGGCAGGGAAAGGAGAAAGAACAGGGGTTTGTGAAAAGCACTTCACTGGCACAGAGGGAGAAGAAAAATACAGGGAATGTCTATGAAAAATCTACTCGTTGTGAGGTATATTTAAAAACATTTTGTCTCATAATTAATTATTTTTCTACTGTGGAAGAGGGGCTAGTATCTTGGCTATTTTCCCTGTATTATGGTAGCGCATGAACAGCAACAGTTTCAGCAATTTTTGGAGCCCTGTTGAATACAGATCCAAGGTTCTACAGCTTCCATTCCAGTACCCAGAGGATGAATTTTTATGAAATTTCAGAAGTATTCCTTCTATTTTTTTGCAGACTCTCTATCTCTATTTTCTTGCAAGACCAGTAACTCACATCTGGATTCTTCTTCAAGACTGACAATTGCAGTGCTTCCAACCACCTTAGGAACCTAAATATACATATGTGTATGGGACCTGATGAGATACATCCCAGAATCCTGAGGGAATTGTCTGATGTAGTTACCAAGCCATTCTCCATAATATTTGAAAAGCCACAGCAGTGAGGCGAAGTACCAGGAGACTGGAAAAAGGGAAACATTACATCCATTTCTAAAACGAGTAGAAAGGAGGACCCTTGGAACTGCCAACCTGTCATCTACACCTCTTCACCTGGGAAGATTACAGCTTTCTCCTTGAAGTCATGCTAAGGCATATGGAGGACAAAGAGGTGCGGAGGTCAATAATGCTAATACGATCCCAGGTGAGGCAAGAAACTAGAATACTTTATTGGACTTACAAGTTCATATTTAAAGGGTTGAGAGTTTATGTATTCAACAAGGGGTTGTAACTATTACAATTTATTACAAACAGGGGATTTCAGGGAGGGGGACAGGTATTCGGGTCTACAGAACCCAAGGATTCAGGGAACACAAAAGGAGAGATAAGGTATAATAGATCTGCAAAGGTTTGGTGAGATCAGGATGTAGACTCTTCGGCTTGGGCAGCGCATGTGATAACATCATTGAAGGAGTTTCTCCACATCCTGCTGCAGGAAAAATCCACAGGGATGAGGCCAATGAAGATGGCTTTTCTCAGTTTCTGTAGACCATGGCCTTTTACAAAAACCACTCAAATTTCTCTCTGCAGATATTATATTTTGGAATCCAACAAGGAGGTGATTTGGGACAGCCAGCACAGCTTCACCAGTGGAAAGTCTTGCCTGACCAGCGTAGTGACCTTCTATGATGGAGTGACTACATCAGTGGACAAGGGGGAAAGGGATACAGGTGTCAGCTATCTGTGTTTCTGTAAGGCCTTTGACATTCTCCCTGCCCCCCCCCTCCTCCCCAAATTCTTCCCCCTAAGTTGGAGAAAGATGGATTTGATGAATGAACTGTTAGATGGGTAAGGAATTGGTTTGAAAGTCACATCTAGAGGGTAGTCATCAATGGCTCAGACTCCCAATGGACATGAGTGACAAGTAGTGCCCCTGAGAGGTTTGTGTTGTGACCAGTCTTATTTAATATCTTTATTAGATGAAGGGATCAAGTGCAGCCTCAGCAAATTTGCAGATGACACCAAGCTGAGTGGGACAGTTGACGCACCTGAAGGAAGGGACTTCTGAGGGACCTGGACAAGCTCAGGAAGTGGGCCCATGAGAACCTCATGAGGTTCGACAAAGCCAAGTGCTGGATGCTGCACTTGGATAGGGCCAATCCCAGACATGAGAGCAGCCCTGAGAAGATGGACTTAGGGTAGCTGGTGCATAAGAGGCCCGACACGAGCAGGAAATGCCGAAAGAGAACTTTATCCCAGGCTGCATCAAAAGAAGTGTGGCAGCAGGTTGAGGAAGGTGATCTACCCCATCTGAAGTACTGTGTCCAGTTCTGGGGTTTTCAGCACAGGAAGGACATGGACCTGCTGAATAAATTTTGAAGGAAGACCATGAAGATGATCAGAGGGCTGGAGCACTTCTTCTATGATGAAAGGCTGAGAGAGTTGGGGCTGTTCAGCCTGGAGAAGAGAAGGCTCTGGAGTGACCATATAGCAGCTTTCCAAAACCTAAAAGGGGCCTATAAGAAAGCTGCCCAGGGACTTTTGACAATGATATGCAGTGATAAGGCAAGTGGGATAATGACTTCAAACAGAAAGAGGGTAGATTTAGTTTAGCTATTATGAAGAATTTCTTTAGTCAGGTGGTAGCAAGGCACTGGAACAGGTTCCTCAGAGAAGCCATGGATGCCCTATCCCAGGAAGTGTTCAAGGCCAGGTTGGATGGGACTTTAAGTAACCTGGTCTAATGGAAGGTGTTCCTGCCCACATTGAGGACGTTGGAGCTAGATCAGCTTTAAGGTCCTTTCCAACCCAAGACAGTCGATGTTTCTGTGATTCCTCAAATGAAGGTAGTCAACACCTGCCTCATTACTGCTTATTTATTCTGCTGTAGAACTTGGCTCCTTCATCCCTTCTTAAACATCTGAAATCTATCTACTCAGAATAGTGCCTGCTCTGAGAAAACATTAAATTATACGGGTTTTAGTGTACTGTGAAGGAATTTGATAATTATTCATGATGCAATAATTGTGTTACCATAACTCGCTGAACTGGCTCCTGAGATTCAATTTAGTAACAAATGAGTTCATGTCTTACGCCATTTCTGATCAGGCCAAGCTACATGTCTTTCTTTGCAAAAACACCTTATGTCTTTGGGGACAAAAAATATGAGACTTACTAAATCAGGCAGCAAAAGTGTTACCATATACTATTCATTATTTTTTCATTTATCTGTGCGAGAAACAGTAAAATTGAGTTCAGCTCTGCAGGAGCCAGCAAAATTAAAATAAACTGCCCAAAAGAAACAGAAAGAGGTAGGTAGTTAGTTCTGAATTCTCAGCCATAAAAGTTGATAGTAATTTTATCTAAGGCAGCATCATGGAAACCTATTTAAACAATCCTCCTTGAGGTTTATTTGCATGCAAAAATATACTGAGTGTAAGAAATATATGTTAAAATAAAATGTCTTGTCAAAGGGAAAGAGGTTCTGGAACATGATCTATTGATAAAGAGAACAGACTGATTATTTTCGTTTAGTTTGAGTACATGGAAAGACCTTTCATGTAAAGTAAATAATTCTATTCAAAACACTACTGTCTCATATAACCATAGCAACCTTGAATTACACTCTAAATAACAAGTTTGAATGGAACAAATGAATCCTGGGTAAAACCCCACTGACCTCAGTAGTTTTACACTAGGGATAAATTTTAACTGATACGTTTAGGAGATATATGCTATGTACATAATCAAAACCTGAATGAGAGGCAATTTTTTCTATAATGCTGTGATAAAATGTAAAAGGAATCTTGTAATGAACCTTACCATACCGTATAGCTAACATTATTAATAAAATATTGTTCAGCTGTATTTTTCTTTATTGTGTTATTTAGACTTTCTTTAAACAATAACTTTATGTGTCTATGAAATGCAAAATATTGAATCATAAGATGCTTCCTGAGCATTACAGCTGGCAGGTAAATGAGAGCAAAGAGAAGCTAAGCATAACAAATCAGATGATTTCAAATTCAATTATAAACACCTCCAGAAACCATATAGTCACAATATAATAAAGGATAGGCTTTATTTTAAATAAAAATACATTTGGTTCTCCAAGATATGGAGATGAGAGCTGGGATAATGGACTTTAAATTTTATGCTGTCTTATGAAATGTGAGCAGTTGGATCAGATCAGAGCAGAGAATAGCTGACTTTTACACCTGTAAGTTCAAGTTCAGGCAGCTACTTAGAAGCGGCTCTGTTTTAAGCACTTGGACAAAGTAACTGCTCTAACTACACTCTTGCCAATCTTTGTTGCATTATCACGGGTGTTTGTACCCAGCACTTTTCTAAAGCCACAAAAGCTTCTGGTTTTGATTGCTTAACAATCTTCACCTTCATCTGAAACAGAAAAGGAAGCTGCTGACCTGCATGCTTTGATAAAAAAAGGTAAATCCATTAAGATGGAAGTTTAGCTATATATTTTTAAATTGGATTTTTTTAATCTACCTTTTTTTTTTTTTTTAAAGTCTGACATCTGATTTTTGGCAACAGTTAAATAGGACCTTGACATTTGTGGCTATCCGAATGCATCTTATGTGGGTATAGCCAGATACTGCCATTGCCACCTGTGATGGTTTGAACCCGGCTTCCCACCAAATGCTCAAACACACAGTAGCAGCTTTTCCCTGCCCCTTCTATGAACACAAGGGAAAGGGAGAAGCCAAAGTGATAAAACCAAAGCAATATATTTGTATATTTACACTATATACAGTTACAAAAAGAGAACTATGTACATATTAACAAGAGAAATTCCCACCCCTCCAAAGCAAATAAAAAAAATCAGAAAACAAAAAACCTCCCGATATATGCAGATATACACAGCTAATAAAGAGCTAGTAAACAAAAGAATTTTATACTTTCCTCAAAAAGACAAAAGCTACTCCACCAGATTTCTCCACCTGGATTGGGAAAACAACAGGCTCACAGCAGGCCTCACTCCCAGATAAGTGAGACTGACCGCAGGGATCCTGTTGTCTCCAAGTCCAAGGGAAGGGAAGGTTTGGGAAGGGAAGG
>VZRE01014512.1:0-24088 GCA_013396775.1 Cephalopterus ornatus
TGAAAGGCCTGTACTTTCCAGGGTCCTCCTTTTTGCTCTTCCTGAAAGCCAGGACAACGTTCACCAGCTTCCAGTCAGCTGGGACCTCTCGTGATTCCCAAGACTGTTCAAAAATCATCTGTGATGCCATCAGCCAGTTCTTAGAGTATTCTCGGATGAATCCGATCAGGCCCCATAGATTTGTAGGGAATCCAGCTGGAGTAGCAGATCCCTCACAAGTTTAGGGTCAACTGGGAGTTAATTATTCTTGCAATCATGGTCTTCTAGCTCAGGGCACTGAGATCCCCTTGGTCTGTCATCCATGTTGAAGACAGAGGCAAAGAAAGGGTTAAATACCTCTCTCTTGTCTCTGTCCCTGTTTGTGAGGTGACCATCCGCATCCTGTAATGGGCTGATGTTACTTCCGCACTGCCTGTTGTTGATATATCTGAAAAAAACTCTTTTTATTGTCCCCCTCAATTCTGACTAGTTTCAGTTCCAGTTGAGCTTTGGGTACATGAATTTTCTCCCTACAGTGGCAAGCTGCATCTCTGTGTTCTTGCAATGTCATCTGACCATGCTTCCCCTGGCCATACATCTTCCTTTTTGCCTTATTTCCAAGAGAACATAACATCCCTGTTCAGCCAAGCCAACCGTCTGCCTCACCTGTATGACTTCCAACATTTTGGAATTGCCTCTTCCTGTGCCATTAGGAGGTGATGTTTAAAAAGTGACCAGCACTGAGGAACTCCAGCACCTGCAGAAATGTTTTCCTAAGTGACTTTATTCACGACTTCACGGAGCAGCCTGCAGTCTGCTCTCCTCATGTTGAGCATTTGCTGGCACTTTTCCTTTTGTCAACAGAGATTTTAAACTTGACCACCTCATGGTTGCTGTGACCAAGACAGCCACCAGTCTCCACTTAACTCATGAGATTCACTCTGTTGACAAATAAACAATCAAGGAAAGCATCTTTACGATTCAGCTCCCTTAGGACCTGTTCCGTGAAGTTGCCATCCAGGTGTTTTAAGGATCTTCTGGCCCAGGTTGTACCAGCTTTGTGATGCTCCTGGTTGATTTCTGGCAAGCTGAAGTCTCCCATAAGGACAAGGTTGACTTTGAATTGTCCTTTATTTCCTCAAAAAATAATTTTTTGGTGTCATTGTCTTGGCTGGGAGGTCTATAGTAGACTGTGACAATGACATCCACATTATTTGTTTGCCCTTTGATTCTCACCCAGAGGCTCTCAACTGTGCCATTGCCACCTGTGAGCTCCATGCGTTCTAATCACCCTAGTATATACAGTGCCACCCCTCCACCTCTTCTGCACAGTTTATCTCTCCTGAAGAGCTTGTAACCATCTAACATGGCACTGCCATCCCCAGACTCATCCCACCAGCTTTCTCTTATGTCAGTGATGCCAAATCTCTGGGACTGGGCCCAAGCTGCAATGTCTTCTTGTTCGCTCCCCATGCTGCATATATTAGTGTAGAAGCATTTCAGGTGTGGTTCATTGTAGCCAACACCTCATGAAACAGATTGAGAGGTCACATTAGTGCTCATTTCTTCAAGTTTTGGCACACTATCCCGTGGCTCATCGCTTGCAAGCCTGATTTTGTCCCTTTCCCCCTTCCAAGATAGTTTAAAGCTCTATCAACAAGCCCCACTAGCTCCTGTGCTAGAACTTTTTCCCCTTTGAGAGAGGTGAGTCCTGTCAGGTATTGAGTAGATCATCCCATAGTGAACAAACCCAAAATTTTTCCAATTGCACCAACCTCAGAACCACAGAATGACCTGATGGATCTGCCTATTTATATCAGTATTATTCCTTGTTATCAGAAGGATCAAGGAAGTCACTACTTGTGTTTCTGATTCTTCAACCAATTGTCCCAAGACCCCGAAGTCTCTTTTGATTGCCCTCAGACTTCTCTTTGTTATTTTGTTGCTGCAAGTTTGAACAATCAGGAGCAGATAGTAATCAGAGGGCCTTACTAGACTGGAGAGTTTGCCAGTAATGTCCCTTACCTGAGCTCCTGGGAGACAGGAGACTTCTCTGTGAGTTGGGTCCTGTCTGCATATGGGGGCCTCCATTCCCCTTAGAAGGGAGTCTGCTATTACAATTACCCTTCTTTTCCTCTTGACAGAGGAGGTCTTGGTGCAGGGTACAGGTGGTGGTGCTTTAGAAGAGTCCACTACCCCAGAGGGACCTTCACCCACCTCATCAGTTGTCTGGCCTTCTAGTGCCAGAGCCGCATATGTGTTGCAGATGGTGCTGGTCCTACTTGTCAAATTTTCAGAAAGAGAGGTAACTTTTCAGAAGTGGTGGTGAACGGTGCTGCATACAGTTGGTGTCTGGTCACTAATGGTCCCCCAGGGATCAGTGTTGGGCCCAGTCCTGTTTAATATCTTCATTAATGACCTGGATGAGGGGATTGAGTTTATCATTAGCAAATTTGGGCGCAACAACAAGATGGGTCACTACACAGCCTGGAAGGGACCTCTTCCCACATCTCCAGAGGATAACGTGAGGTATAGAATAACCTTCAGGTCCTAGTCATGCCTCCTCCTGGCTACTGCAAAAATTAACACTGTAGTGGCCCAAACCAGGACAATGTGATAGGGCTGTCACCCATTCTGTCATACAGGTTGCTTTGTAGGTCTGGATTTTGGGGGAACAGCTTTCTCACTGAGGAATCCCATAGACATAAATGGGCTTGAAGACTTGGTGATCAGGGCTAAGGAATAAACAACTTCTTTAGTGAATAGGCTCCAGCAGAATCATAGAACACCACAGTTTCTCTTAGACCCTTAAAAGTTACTATAAATGAAAATTGACTATAAAGAAAATCGATACAATTGTCTCTAACTACAGTAGTGGCAATAGGTTCTTGATCTTAGACTTTTAAAATCTAACAGGAGGATCATAAGCCTTGTCAGAATTTGCCATGAAAAGGCTGAGATATAAACCTCTTTGAAATCTATGCAGTATTAAACATGGTTTTGAATATTTTACTCTTCCTCAGCTACTATTTCAAAGGATCTGTTCTGTGTGCTACCTAATCTAAAGAATATGCTAAACAAATTTGCACATTGTTCTCCATTGTAAGTCCCAAATGTAAAGTGCCTTACAGTCATCTCTGCTGTTTTAAGGTATTCAGTTATTCTGAAATTCTGACAGCTTGCAAACTTTTATCAGATCTGTTTTAAGTTATCATATCAGTTTAGTTCCATCTGGAAATCACAACAAAATGAGCATGTAACTATTTGTTGCTTATGTAGATTTCCTGTATATGAGGAAATAAGATTAGTAAACATTTTATATCTACAAAGACAAAAATGTCTTATCTATCTCAGGGACACAGTCTCTTTGGTTGTATGTATTCTTTGTTTCTTCAAGACTGGTAAGGAAGCTAAATCTATCTGTAAAACTCTTATCTTCTGAAATGAAGGTGCATTTTCTGCGTGTCTGTGAAAGGGCAGCCACAGATAGACAAACCATTTATTGCTATCTTCTAGCTTTCTGTTAAGAAAATTCTAGTAAGAAACCTGGGTTTTGAGGGAATCTGTTGGAGGTTTTCTATTTACAGAATTTCATCACAGGGTTCACTTATATTCTTGCTTAAGTTTAATCTGTCTGAGAAATGTTTATGCAAACACTGACATTTAATTTTGAAATAGGTTAAAACCTTGTCAATGGCAATGTGATGGACAGTATGATTGGATTTGCCAATAATCATTGACTTTCCATCACAAGTAGTGCCAGAGTGCCATTGTTTTAACTGGAATGAGCATGCCTCTGACTCATTGAAGTGCCACACGGAAATAACACTTGCTTCTCATAAAGTCAACCACAAAATGGAAACATAGCCTGAGGTTATTGTTATTGCTGTTTTAAAATTACAGACCCTAGATTTACTTGTTAAGACTTGATATTTGCATTTCACTGTAATAAAAAGGATGTTTATTTTATGTCTTTTAAATGGCTGTGCTGCTCATTTCCATGAAATTTGGCAATATAAGCATGCATTTGTAAAGCAAAATGGGAACTAGAAAACCATCCATTGGAAATGGCATCACAAACACATGATTTCTTTTTTCATTTATTTTATTGCCACTTATTTTGGCACTTTTTTTTTTTTTAATTCTGCCCATTCTCATTTCATATACATTTATTTCTGTCAAGGCAAGCATGTCGTCAACTGGGTGGGTCAGTAAGCACTTCTTTTTGAGAGGATTTTAATACCTTCTTTGAGTCAGTAAATGTGAGATTAGGGAGAAATGTGTGTTGAACACCTATAGGGAAAGACAGAATTTCTTTTGCAAAGTGTATTGCAGGTCATTAGTATCTGAGCTTCCCCCTACTTTTAGAAATTCCATATATTTATGAATTTTCAGATGTAGTATGATAGAGCTCTGATAGAAATATACAGGGAATAACACAGCAGTGAATAGTTCCCCTTTTCTGTTCTAGGAATACACCAGAGTGTATTTTGTAAGAGTACACAAATATAACAGGTCTCTGAGCTTCAAATCACTGAATGCTGGGATAGTACACTGGGGAAGGTTCACAATACATTTGTCCTGTTACAGTCTAACTGCTGCATCTGATCTTGGCCATTGACAGAATATATGTATTAAGCTAAATGTTTTTTTGGTTCACACTGTTCACTGTTTTATCTTAACAAGTAGCTGTGCAAAAACAGTTTCATAAACTGTATAACATGATGGTAGAATAGTTTTGATAGCAAGCATCTGACATTTCTGCCTCTCTTTCTATAAAAAAAATTAAAAAAAAATAGTTAAGTAAATGGCTCTGAGGACCAAAAAAATCCAAAACACCAGACATAAAAAGCATCCACCAAAAAAAAACCCTGAAGAAGTTCAAAACAGAATTCCCTTAAAATGAAGATCACTGGTTTAGTCCAATTATTTATGGCACTTGTACCCTCCATATATACTAACCTGTCAGGTTAAAAACATGCTAACTAGACCTACATTAATGGCCCATTGCTTTAATATTTGTTGAGGCACATTATTTCTAATAAAATGATTTCTTGAAGAAGTTTTTGACAGAAGAGATTTCTTTAATGATGCCCAGAAAAAAGAAGAATTTGACAGCTTAACAAGTTGTTTCCAGATATATTGCCTAAAGAAAACACACCTTCTTAGCAGTATTATTTTTAATGATTTTGTATTGGAAGTCACAACTTACTTGCTGAATGTAAATTTTATGTTAGAACAGAATGTTCCTAAGCAAACAATTTTAATTCATTGTATATTTAGGGAACAGGATATTTGTGCCAATGTTTCAGTAGCTAATTCATAAGACACCTGGATATATAGCTGTTTAAGGGAACCGGGTGATGCCTCATGAAACTGAATGACAGGATTTCTGCAAAGAAAGGCAGCCATATTCTGGGCTGTGTGAACTGTGACAGCGTCAGAGGATCAAGGCAGGAACTACTTCTGATGTGTGCAGGTCTGATTAGACAACATCTGGCTTATGGGTTACAGTTTTGGTCACTCTAATTCAGTAAAAATGCAGCCAAATGACTGGAGTTGATGGAAGGTCACTGAGGCAGTGAGGAGAGACCATGGCCTTGGCACTGGTTCAGCTGAGAGAAGAGATGGCTTTAGGATGCATGCAGCAGCATCCTCAGCACCAAAGGGAGGGATGAAGGAGAAAGGTCTAGGCTCTTCACAGCAGCATGTGGTGGGAGCGTGAGAGACAGCAACACAAAGTGAAACACCAGAGCCTCAGTCTGGAGATAAGGAAAAGCCTTTTCCCCAGCAGAACAACTGGGTGGGGCTGGGCCCAAGGCAGGTTGGATGGTCTCCATCCGTGTGGTTTTTATGTTTCAGGTGGGTGAGGCCCTGGACAGCCTGGTCTGAGCGTACGGATGAGCCTTTTTGGGGCAGGGATCCTGAGAGTCCAGGACTGCCAGTATGAGTGAACCCCTGATTGTGTAGTTTAGACAGAAACACATGTCAGAGCTGAACTGCTTCTCCAGCTATGTTTATAGACAGGTGTTACTGACAGTGCTCCTCTCCATTTCTTGACTTTCATTAATTAAAATCCAAACCTCAATATAGAGATGCAGTTCTATTTGATGAGGGTACACAGTATACATTCTATTTCAGAAACTTGATATGACGTCAATTTCAAATTCCTCAAGAACAATTTTGAAAGAGAATATATGATTTAAAAAGATAGTATTATTCCTGATGAGTAGGCTGAGTTTAGACTTGAGAGTTAGGGACTCTCTGTAATTAGCAATACAGATAAAGATAAAATGAATTTTAAAAAAAAGTCTGCCCCCTGCACTGTATTTGACAAAGAGGAAGCTTTTTGGTTTTTTTTTGGTTTTTTGGTCCATGTATTATTTATAGTTATATAGAATGAAATAAACTCCTCTAAAATCTGTTTAACTTTTTGAAGTCATTATGATTAAGCATGCAAGTATATTTGAATTACCTCTTAAACAAAGCCATTATAAAGAAGCTGGAATATCTTCACATGGCCTACTAAATATACAGATGATGTAATTTTTTTATTAATTTGATAAAGTATAATTTTGGAGAAAGTCTGTAGCTGCGACTTTCTCCATTTCTATGTCTGATTTTTCAAGATTGACAGATTATTACCGTACTTACAATAAGAAAATCAAATAAGAGTACTAAAGACAAAAGTAGAAAAAAGACAACACAAATTTTCCCAGATATTTTCTTATCTGTCATAGTGTCTCAGTGATATGCCTTTGATGTCTCATAGATCATTGAATTTTCATGTACAAACAAGACACCAGAAGTCAGCAGATAACTTTGCTTTCACCACAGTACTTCCTATGCACATCTGTTTTAAGGAAGGTTAGGGTTTATCAGCTAAGCATAAGCACACATGATTGTTCTGGTAGGTGGGTCCAGCACAAGCTGTAGACTTCATTGTTTAAAGTAGTTCATTGTACCACATTGAAGCTTAAACTGAAATTGTTTGTTCTCTCACAAACAAGATTCAGACCTACTATAATGGTTTTTTCCATCTTACAAAACTATACCACACTATCCTGAGAGGCAAAAGGCTTAAAGAGAAAGGCATAGAAATGTGCCAACATTATTCTTCTACATTAATGAAATTCCCCCTGTGAAGTCCAGATATGCAGTGTTCTGAGTACTGGTATTTGCATTTTTATATGCAGATTTGCATTTATAGTCATACATTTCTTTAATTGTTGTCATCCAAAGAAGCTTGTCAATTAAGAAGAACTTTTATGAAATCATTGTGAGGAAAAGTATACACAATTCAGTGGAGTAAGTACCCAAATGGATGAGAGAGTGAGTCAGGGAGCATTCATACTTTATAAATCTTCTACCCTATACATTTCCTTTGTGAAAGAAGCCTCTTTTGAAAGAGGCTTCAAAATGATGTAACAGTGCTATAAGACTGCTATAAACTGCTGTAAGACTAGCTCACATTCTCATACTGCACAAGTCACAGATCCTAGTAGTTAGTTTTGCTTAAAATTTTCTGTGAAATGCGCTTTGCAGACCTGATGGTAATAGTTGTTTCTGGAAGATACTACCATTTTTTTAAATGTGTATCTGTTAGCTTGATAGTTTGCAACTAGATAAATTCTTTAAATTAGTTTCTGTATTTAAATGTTGTGGGGGAAAGAAGGAAGAAAGGAAGGAACTCAGGTAAATTCTACTCCCACTTCAGAAAAGAAATTAAATACGGGGATTTCAGGAAATGAGGAATCACTAATCACAAAACAGCTGGTCCAGGTTTTGCCTCTGTGATAAGAGGGAGTGAAGACTGCATCTTCAGTGGTAGGAGTGCTTTTGTTTGATATTGACGCATAACTTAACATAAAAAAGATAACAGTGTCTGGATTTTCCCCTTCTTACCTGATCATTCCTGGTCTCTGTATTGAATTTACGTATGTCAGTACATTCAAACATTTAATACATTTTTTAAAACAATTATGTTAAGCTGTATATATCACCAGCACAGTTTTATATTTTATGTTATTTTTAAAGTATGGACAAATTCATGAGAAGGCACCAGTATATCAGGCAAGACAGAAGAGTTGCTGGCTGAAGTTCAGTATTTTGTAAAGTGCTGAAATCTGTCTATTTTATAATGATTTCCAAACCCTGTCTGAATGTATCTAACTTTCAAACATACAGAGTAACAGAGAAAAAAATGTTTTTCACTTCCTTCAGCTGTTTCTTTATAATTATAAGTATTCTCTTAATTTATTCAGTTTGTGTATGTAAAGTAGAATAACAGATTGATATCAACAGCCATATAGAAAATAACTACAGTGAAAGTCACCTTCGAATTTATAAACAAAAACATGTCATGCTATCCCATAGTTTCTTTGAGTAGGTCTGCCATATTTTCTGAGTAATGAATAAATACCACAAGTCTTGGTAGGCTATTCTGTTAAAGAGCACAACCTTACAGGAATTTGGGATTTGACAAGCATCTCGGTAAATAAACTTCATAGAATTATTTAGAATTTATTTCCCCAGGGCATTAAAGAGTGAGTTTTAAAATTCTCATTAACAAGACTGCAATTTTTAGTGGGAATTATTTTGGTTTCTTACATTGGGCGGGCTTCTATATTTGTTCTTTATACAAAGAGAGTTTTTTCATACCAAGTAGAGTCAAATCTGGTCATTTGACAATAACTCAATATTCTATATATTCTTTCCTTTTACTGTGCAGGAGGCTTTGTACCTCCTAATCTGTTTTAAACTTTTGTTAATCAACATTTCAACCTAGATTTTTTCATGTTCTCCACACTCAATTTTAACTTATATTTTGGATTGGGTTGAAGATTTATTTTTAGACATTTGAAACATAGCATAAAGCCAGTATGCTTTACAACATCTACCCAGAATTTGGTAGCATTATATATGAGAGTTGGTTTCTGTCTCAGCAGTGTGGGTTATGTCCACAGTGTTTCGTAGGAGGAGATGATACCACCGATGGTAGCATGCTGTAAAGTCCATACATTAGGGGCAATAACAGAATCATAGAACGGTTTGGGTTGGAAGCTCCAAACCTCCAACCATGGACAAAGAACTTTCCATTAGACCAGGTTGCTTACCCAGCCTTGTCTTGAGCACCTCCAGGCATGGCACAACTACGGCTTCTCTAGGCAACCAGTGCCAGTGCCTCACCATGTTCACAAAAGAATTTCTTCCTAATATCTGATGTAAACCTGCTGCCTTTCAGCATCAGGCCCTGTCCTGATGCATGTAGTGACATGCATTTTGAAAAATCCCTCTCCAGCCTTCTTGTAAGCCTGCTTTATATACTCAAAGGTGTTACAAGGTTTCCTTGGAGACCTCTTCTCCCGGTTGATAACATCCAAATCTCTCAGCCTGTATTCATAAAGCTGAACATCAGTTTCTGCATGTGTCACAATATCCGAGTCTTGTTGGTCCTTCCCCTTGTTCAGGAAGTGTTTGGACAACACTCTCATACAGTGTGATTCTAGGAGTAGTCCTGTGCAGGGCCAGAAGCTGGACTCAATGATCTGTGTGGTCCCTTCTAACTCAAGGTACTCTATGATCTGCAGGAAGAATCTGTTTGCTGTGGAGATTAGTGAATTCTCAAGTGTGCTCCATCGATCTGATGGTATTCTCCCATGAGATTATGTACAATCAGTAGATTTTGCGGAAGGTAAGTCTGTGGATTTGAACAGGAGAGACTCTTTTGCAGCACTTCAAGAAGGAGAACTCCGGTCTGATCTCAAAATAACTCAGTTCAAAAAATAGGAAAAAAAGAAGTATAGATGATGAATTTATTGTTGATAGATGTATATCTACCTACAGTTATAGGCTGACTCATCCCTCAAAGTACTCTAATAAGAAAAATGAGTGAAATATCACTGGACAAGATAAAGACCACTCAGACAAGGACATTTTCCTTGTCTTCCACAATGGAATTACAATACTTCGCTTCCAAAAAGACTCATGTACTTCAGAATGAAGAAAAACATAGACATAGTTCTTACAAAAATGACAGGCACCCAGAAACCCTTTTTTCCAGCCCATCTTCTTAAAAAAGATGACATTATGTGACTAGCAACATGCATTTATTATTTAACTGTATTGCTATGAGCCTCTGCCAGTCTTCATCTCTGTCTTTGTGTCCTTGCCCAATCTTTTCTTGGTATGTGTTCTCAGTATTATTTAAAATAAACATAAAGAAGTCTGTTCAGATTTCTGCCAGCTTTGTTTTTGTTCCATCTGTCCAATTCCACTTTTACCGCCATTTTAAAAACTGTGTTACAGGTTTTGATTTTTTATTACTATACCTGGACCCTGTAATAACTATTCTTAAATGAAATAAGCACTTGGAAAGCTGTCCATAAGTCCAAAAAACATCCTTCCTGCCTAAATAAATTTTATGATCTTGGTGTTCCCACAACACAGTCCAAATTGTTCATCTTGTCCAAGAGCTGGGAAATGGCAGTGTGCCGTAACTTCAAGGGCTGGCTAACCATTGCCAAGACCTTAGATGCCAAATGCTTAGCTGCCAAGGTTTTCAAGGCTCTTGGAAGTCACCCAAGCTTGATTTTTTTTCTGGAGAATAAGTGTTTCTTCTGGTAAAGTGGTTGCTGTTCTGTTGTGATGAAAACTTCCATGTGACACTGAATCCCTCTTTTCTAAAGATGCATTGAATACTTTCAGAGTGTTAGAAAAGACTTTCTTTCACTATTTTTTGTCCCTTTTCTCCCATTCCCATCTTCTCTTAGACAAGCACTGCTGTCACATAACAAGAAAAATAAAATACATTAGTTTTTTGTTTCTTGTTTCTAGTAGGTAATAGGCCCCTACCTGCCTGCTGCATTTTGTCCAATTTCAGTTTTGCTAGCTGTTGTCTGTGCTCTGATTTCAGTAACAAAAATGTTAGATAAATATAGAGAATTTTTGAAGTGGGTATTGTTACCTTTTTGCTCATTTGCCTATCACTTTGCTGATGTCTGTGCAGAGAAAACAAAAGTTCTGAAGGAATCCATGGTGTAGTTTGGTTTTTTGGGTTTTTTTTTCATAAAATTTCTAAATCTGCAAAGTGAGAGAATCTCTTTCACAGTATTTGAAGACAAATTTTACTAGAACTGCTATGGACTGAAAGCATAATTTTGTGACATTTCAAAGGAGAGGTACCAAGATGATCTGGATTACCTAATCCCTGTCTTTCTGTTTATTTTGGTTCCACTAAACTTTTGTATTGATTGAAACTGAGAAAAAATGAGCTAAAATTCTTGTTAAAATGATAATCTGCTTGCCCAAAACTAAACTACATTATACCCTCTGGGTCAAGAAGACGTAGGTCAAACTGTAGCAGTTTCAGTGATGCTGATCTTAAAATTACCTTTAATATATTTATTATGGAACATCAGTTGCTGGCACTGATTCAGTGGAATATGCTAAATTAAAGTGTTAGGCCTTTGAGTCCTAAATTATACTAGTATTTTGGTGCATAGTCACTACTGTTTAATTTTGTATTTCTGACTCTTCCTAGCTGACCATTGAAAGCCAACATAAAACAAGAATTTATTCTACTGTCTGTATATTTTAATATATCTGTTCTGCGTAATTATTTTGAAATGTTCTATACAGTGTGACTCTGTAAAGACTTCTGAAGTAGCTGTTCTTGTCTCTCATAAAGGACAGGCAACTTGCTATGAAGCATATGGAGAAAGAAGAAAAACGTATACAGGGAGACAGCAGAACATGATTAAAAGGTGTTGAGATAATGATGAGAATGAAGTACAGCCACACAGAAGTTAGCCATGAGGGTTGTGAGTGAAACAAACAGAGTTTTACATTTTTCTTGTTAGATAGTGAGATATGGTGGGCTTTGTGTTTTGGAGTTTTTTTTTAAGAGAAACAAGCAAACATACCGAGAGCAGTTAAGAATTGATAATTATTGCAGATACAATTAGAAGTGCAAGAAATGCGGAATTTCCAAGGGTAGTTTGTGGCAATAAACATTGTGTTTGCTGATAATATGTTTTTCTCAGTGTGGAATGTGGAGTTCATAAAATATTAATTAAATTATGCTTTCACTATGGTAGGAAAAATGGCCATTGCAAACAACAAAAATGGTTTTATTTACACGGAAAAGATAACTTGTTTCAAACTAATATGTGAAATTGGTCTCTTCCATTATATATTGTCTGATTTTCTGCTTTATTTGATCACAAGTAGGAGGAGAAGTCTAGTAAATATAGTGCAGTTTTCTGAGGTCACAAATTCATCAGTTTAGGTGTTGCCTAGATTTTTAACCTCTTTGTGAACAATTCTTGGGCAAAGTCAGTGTCCTGGGAGACAATAACACCTTGAAGAGGAGAAATGAATTAGTCTAAATTAATAGGAAGAAAGAGTGAAGATGCAAAAGATGGTAAGGACAAAATACAAATTATCAGTAAAAATTAATACAAATATCTGAAATGAAAAGAAGGTGAAAACAACATAGCAGTGCAGAGAATCAATACAATGTTAGGTCTAATTAAATTTGGTATAGAATGTATCTGTGATCAGGTTTTCTAGTATCAATAATCTTCTGGAATGTGTATGTGGTTGATTAAAAAAATACGTATGTAATAAATACATGTATTTATAAAAAATTAATAACTATCTTTTAAAAAAAGATGTTAATTACCTATGGTTATTTCTAAAGAATTTCTAAGGAATACGAGGTATTGCTGAAAGAGAAAATTTAACCAGCCTAATACAGGTCTGACATGATTTAAAATTGAACAAGGACTCTTAATGCATCATCCTTATATGTGATGTGTGGTGTTACTTCCGTTAGGGAGTTGTGTAGTGCCATGAGACTATAGCAAGTGTATTTTTTGCTTGATGGCAGTAAGTTGCAGATATCAAGTGTATGTGTGTCATACATACATCAAATATATGTTATGGGAATAAGATCTGGATGGTTTGTCATTGTAATAAATGCAGGTTGTCAGACTTCTCAGCCTTTTGAGGCTTCTAATACTAAGTGAATTGGTGATGTTCCATTCTTTTCCCAAAAATAAAGTTATTCCCATCATTTACTGAAAGAAAGAAAAAGCATCTCAGTCCTTCATAATGATCATCATTAAATCATTGCTACATTGTCATCTGAATCGTTGAGTTCTGTTTCCAGGTCAGGTAAACCTATTCTAGCTATTTCATATACATCAGTACTATGCTAAGTGCTAGTATCTGTATTTCTTCTTGCCAGAGAGATGTCAGTATCCAGGAATGAAAGTGAAGTACCTTCACCAACCAACCAAAACCAACAAAACCAGCAACAAAGGAGAATTCTACATATATATATATATTTACTTTTGCCATTACAAATATAGTACGGTTTTAAGATAAGGTGTAATTATTGGAGCTTTTTGCCCTAACAGGATTTTTTTTGTTGCTCAGTAACAGCTGTTTTGCAACAACAGTTACAAAAACTGTCAGCAGTTTACAAATTAAATGTTTTTTGACTGCTTTGCAAACAACCCCTTTCATATTACTCACGAATCTTCACAACATGAAGCTTTGAGGTATAGATGACAGAATAAAGCAAACATCAAAAAATCAAAGTCTTCTTTACTGGCTTTGTGATTAATTTTAAGATATGATGACATGAAAGCCTCCATCTTACACAGAAAAAAAAATATTGGAGTTTCTAGAAGCATGGCAATGTGTCAGTAAATGTTTCAGATACCAAAACGGCTAATAATGTCTGCTTCTTTCTTACTGTATGGATAGCAGCTGTCATGTGGGGCAATAGGAGCAACATGAAGTGCTCTTTTTGAGCGTGACTACACAATTGAGGAAGGCAACTGATGGCATATGCACTGAGGATGCAGCTGATGATGCATGACATTTTATTTCAGCCTTTGCCATGATAAGTTTTTGACTAGTCTGTTGAGAAAGCAACCCTGCCCAACTTTCATTTTAATTCTGAACTTAATGAGTTGTCTTGGGATCGTATGAGAAAGCCAGGGAGACCTAGATGAGAAGTAGGATGAATAAAGTCACCATGAGTCTTTTCTCAAGTCTGTTAACAGTTATCTTCTTAGTGCTATATCTTGGTGTTTTGCCCATCTTAGACCATAGTACTTGCCAGTGAAGTGAATAAACTTTACTTACCTATCCTCAGCTTCCAAGTGCAGTACTGTTTACTAAAATATGTGGTTGCCTTTAACTAACCAGCCTAAAGGAAATGCAAAGGAGCTTCACAATGGTAGCCATCTAATTATCCTTAAGTATCATGATTGAATTTTAGAGTTATTCTGACTATAAAATTTACCATTTAAATGTAAAACTTGCCAAGAAAATAATCCAGAATTAGCTTTGACTTTATGTGTTCTCTTCCTGATGTCATTGTGTTTTCTAAAGTAAAGGTTTCAAAGATTGGCAGATAGGCTCACAGAGATATGTTCGTAAGTGGCATAGCTTTAATACTGTTGGATTTTGTGAATTAAGAAAAAAATAAAAGTTTAAAACATAAATGCTAAGTAGCTTGAACACAACATCTTTAGGATTATCAGAATGCATTTTAGAAGCAGAAATACTAATGGAAACTGTTCTGTAATTATTGGATGAAGGTATTTTTAAGCTTCATCTGTTTATTTTTGTTCTTTGAAATATAGTGGTCCAGATATGTGCTGTATCATTTCTTTCTTGCTGCACTGTGCTCTTTCCATTATTAGCAACTCTTTGTAGCTATCCAGATAAGGAAGGCTTCAATAAAGATATGAGCAATATACAATACTTACAAAATTAACTTATGCAGGTAAGAACGTGACTGGGGGGCTTGTAAATTATGCCAGATTCTGTGGGAATACTGAAAAACACTCTTGTGAAATAGAATTTTGAGTTTAAATACTTTGTTAGAAAATTTTAGTGCTAGCTAAAATTTGGGAAAGTCCTCCTTGCTACAATCCAGCCGAATCTGTCAGTGATTCTTCCTCTGTATAATCCAAGCTATAGTTATGCATAACTTGTCAGTTATGTCTTCACTTTATGTTCCATAATGCTTTTTCTTTAGAAGTATTCATATATATGTAACAAAGGAGGAGGTTCTACAGCCTTGTGAATGCAGTTATAAAAGAGGCATGAGAGATCACCACTGTTACTAATAAAAGTGTCAGTATTGTTAATGAAAGTGGTGAATACTGTCATTTTGGAGGTTTTCTGTCAACCAAACCAAAAGAAACTAGAAAGTCTTAACTAGTAACACTGAAGTCAGTGATGCAGTCATCAAGAAACAGACTGATGTGAGTCTGTACTATATATAATTTTTTTAGCCCTAGTTTAACAGTAATCTTGACATGAGTACTCTACTCAGCAGAGTAAAACTAAAAGTTTGGAGAGTTTTTCCCATGTAATATATTTCAAAAAATATTTGAACTGCTCAGGAAGCCTAAGTCTTACGTATTACTAGACTTATAAGTGAAAGCCTTTTATGGAAGTGCTAGAGAGAGTGTAATCCTAGGTTTTTAATCATATGCTGATACTAGAATGTTGCGAAGCAAAATATCTATTTTATAGCTAAACTTGCCATCCTCACTCTAAAAAGGACAAAAGAGGTACAAAGAAAAAGCCTGAAATATTCAAGATAGCTTTATATATGGTCTTATTCACAACAGTTTCTCAACGCTACAGAAAGTCAGACTAGTTAAAAATTATGATCTCTGCTTTATCACATAACAAATTAGAAATTTTATTGATAGGAGTAAAACCCATGTTGTCTGTTGCTGTTTAAGACAAGGCTAATAACTGTTCCATGGTACCTGTAGTACAGTCTAATATACCCATGCATTATTCTGAGTACTCTTTGACAGTGTGGTTATTTTAGATTAAGAATTATCATTAAAATACATATTTAATGGTCAGAGAGATATTAGAGCATTTCTGTAGACTTAGCTAGAAATGTTGAGGTAAAAAGCTGCCCTGTAGAAGCATGATGGAGAAAGGAGATTAGAGGACATTTCTGTGGCATTACTTACCTATGAAAAAGGACAAGCATAATGGAATAGCTTGTAATCCTGAAGGGAAGAATAGGGGTGGTGTTGCTTAGACAAGACTTCTACACATAGAAACATCATATATACTCCTGAGAGATGTGTGGTCATATGGATCATGGTGTGAAATGTAAATAAACTCTAAGTTTAAAAGTCATCTGAGAACTTCTGCCCATGTAAAACAGAATATTGAATAGTGTTTCTTGCGTGTAGGTGTCTTCATATACATACTATTCATGTTAATGAAAAAAGTTTCTCTTAAAAAGCTTACTATAAGCATATAAAAATAGTTTCCTGCTGTCACTTTTCTCCTATCTTGGACATCTTCTTTCTTCCATTATATATATTATTCTGGGAGCAGCTCTGCTGGTCAGAGGTGAGGTTGTTATCTGGGATACTTAGAATATTTGTAAAATTAAATCCGGTCCTAATAGAGAAGAAATCTGAATATAGTAGTAGGACGTGCTTTAAGTTGAAGATAGCTTTGCACAATGAATTCTTTTATATTCTCTACTTTGCGACAGTTATACCACAGGTGTCACGTTACATCTGCGCTAAGATAGAAGTAGAAAACAGTGACCTAAAGAACATCACTAGGATCCATTTGAACCTAAAAGAAACATAAAATACCATTTTTTTCTAACCCTTTGCGCTAGTAAAAGGTCTCTCTGCATAGAAGAGACTGCATGTAATGTACTTGCCAGGGACCCTCAGGAAGAAAAAGTCCATTTTATCAGATCCCATTGTGACAAAGTAAACAAGGAATAGTGGACCAAAAAATGTAGGCAGACTTCCAGTCACTTCTCTTCCCTCCCTAAAGCCATTCTTACAAGGAATAGTATGATGTTTGTTTTTCATCATCAAACAAAGGTGGAAAGTGAGTGTGTTAAAGTGGAAAACACACCATACAGATACTGCGTGCTTTTTGATCCCACCCTCATACAGGACAGGTGAGCGTGGTGGCCATTTGATTAGGATAGGACAGTGCTCTGACTCTACTACTGCATGTACAGTGGCTGCCAGCAGAAGAAACAATAGACTAGGTGTGCCCCATGCCTAGCTCACCAGGTGTGTTTGCAGCTACATGTGGTTTGTGGTAGTTAGCTATTTCCTTTCAAGTGCTTTGCAAAAACGCTGTTTCAGATGTTACATGGAGAGAAATTGATTTTTTTTCTTACTGTATGTATTGCCATAATTTTTGTAAGTTGAGTCTTTTTCAACAAAAATACCTCAGGTGGTTTGTCCCTTGCCCATTCATCTGAGTATGCACATATATATCTGAGCTGGACAGGGGTAGGATATTTTTCTTTTTTTTCAGGGAAAACTCGTTTGTACATGTTTTGTAGATTCAGATACTAAGCCAACAATGTTCCAATTCTTATTGCTACATCTCTTTCATACCAGATTTTAAATCTTTATCGCCAGAAAGTTTAGAAAAATGGCTTCTAGGTTGACATTGGGTTTTTACAGTTTTCATTTTAACATTACTTTTAATCATATTGATGAGCCATAACTGAATACTGCATACTGGATTGCAAGCTTACTTACTTTTTTTTTTTAAAATGGTGATAATCCAGCCAGTGTTCCTCATTAACAATATTACTAGTTTTTAGATAATTTGAAATGCACCATATAATGGCTGTTTTTTATGTCTTTGTGAATGTAATTCAATAAAAAAGAAATGCCATCATATGCTTGCAGAATTTCTTTTTCAGGATTTTTTCTTTTTTATTTCTCAATGTATGCAGCCTTTGGATTAGCTTGAAGGAACCTTCAGTTAAACATACTTTGTGTTTCCTAAAAACATTTCTAAGATATCAAGTGAAATATTATTTATTAATGAGACAAAGGAAAAATACAATACTGGTGAGTGCACAATTCATATGTTCTGAAAATACGAGTTTGAGACATAGTGCATAGACATGATGGCTTGCATACCAGAATATTTATTTCACATAGTTCAAATTACAGAGCTGCAAAATATAGCTCTTGTTTAAACTGCATGAAAATCTACAGTATCAGGGTGTGACTGTCAGCCATGTGCTTCTAAATTCATGTTGTTTGAAAGATGGCCCAAATGCTAAGATTTTTCATGGCCACCTGCACAAAATGAAAACCATGTCACACTCTATGGCACAAATGCTGATAAAATAAAACTGTGTTTCACCATTTTCCACAATTTTCTAAATTTTAGATTTTGTAATTCAGGTTAGTGTTGTTAAATTAGAAATTAAATTTCAGTATAAATATAGAAGTGTTTTGATTGTTGTTGGTGAGGTTTTGGCAGCGAGGTGGCAAGAAAGGACCAATGCCAGACGCAGCTGGTTCCAGCAGGTTCCAGCAAGCTCTGTAGCAGATCTGCCGCAGGACACAGCTGAGCCTCTCGGTGAAGCTGGTGGAGGCTCTTGTGAAAGCGTATTTGAGAAAAGACAAAAATACCAGACAGGCAGAGGAGGAGAGAACAAAAGCAGAGTGGGAAACAACAGAGGGATCAGCTAGGGTAGTGGAGGAGCTCCCTGGCAGAACAGACATCCACACGGCTGATTGTAGGGACAAGAGGAAAGATGATGTTTTAATTTTTGTGTTTGATGCTCACTGTGCAGATTCGTTTTAATCAGCATTAAATGACATTAATGTTTCTCAAGTCTGTTTTGCCCACTAGAGATGGCCTTTGCATTGACCAAGCTCATTCAACATGTTTTCTCCCCATGTCCTCAGTGCTGAGGAAGGGCTGTGAGGGAGCAAACAGCTTGGTGGGAGTTCAGCTGTTAGCCAAGGCTAAAGTAGCGCAAGAGAGAGAGAGTTGTATCAACTATTGCATATCTCATATAATATCCTTGATAGTGATAGCCTGGTTGTGTTGGTAAATCGGGAGTAAGTTCTTCAACATAACAGAAGCACACCAGTTAAAGCAAATACTGAGAACAGAAGTCATGTCCAAGTGTGTGGTTATTTTTTAGGATAGCTAATAAATAGCATAATCAAAGCATTGAAGGGATTCTTTTTTAGCAGGCTGTAATTTTGATCTGACTAGTATAGTTTTTATAGACTTAACTATAGGCAGATTTAGGCACTTTATATACCTTACTGTGGTGTATATGAACAGAGTCCTCTTGCTCTAAGCGCTTGAACTACTATAGTGCCAAACAAAGATTTGTCTTCTGCCTCCTTTACTATACCATCTGTCTTCAGTGTGTCTTCTCAGTGCTGTCTTCCCAAGCTTCTATTTCAGACTTATATGAATTTTTTCATCAAATGTATTACTAAGAAGTATTAAGAAACATATAGAGAAATACAATCACTTCAGGAGATTTCCTCAGCTACTCATAATGGAATAAAGATACTACTTCATTAGCAGTTGATATTCAGCAGTAGATGCTTAAAAATGGTTCATGCAGCTCTCCAGATAAATGAAAGACAATAGGTTACCAGAGAATAAATTAGAGTATTAAATGACCTTTGCAGACTTTGCTGAAATTCATCCACTTTTTTTCAGCATAGTATGAAAGTTCCTACAGTTTCCACTTCAGACCTCTTTCAGTGTATGGGAGGGGGTGTGTGTGTGTTTATCTATCTATTTATCTATCTACTTATCTGTTTATAACCCATGTATCTAGATGTGTTTAAATTAAAATGTCGAGTTCTTTGGACTTTGAAATTTTTACACCTTGATTTTCTCTACAACACAAAGTCGGTATTGACTGTCTAATTCAATCAGGGACTCCAGAAAAGTAAAAGTTTTAAGCTTTTCTTAAAAGTAATGAATTTTTAAAACAAGCATTTTAATTGGCAGATTTTATGGTTTTGTTACTTTATAAAAGTTGTATTACTTTATGGCTACATCTGCAAATTTTTCTTTGTATCTTCAAAAGTTTTAAAATATTTTTTCATAAGTGAAAATTAAATTTTACAGGGATTTGTGGAATTAAAAAACCTTGGGCTTGGGTTTACATGTAAATTAAATTTTACATGCATTCACAGAATTCTGAAAGCTTTCACACCTGTGAAAGGGGAAACTGGTCTCTTTGAAGTGTTATGACCTCGTAGTGGGAATTAAATTTCTCGTATTGCTCTTAGACTTTGGTGGTTGTACACACCATTAAGGAAATACATCTTCTTTTCCTAATTGAATCTCTGTTCACCTTCTCTTTTAGTGATTTCATGTGTATTGGATTTTTAGGTTAGCCTTTGTTGTCTGTCAGTGTTTTATTACAGTTTTGTGCATCAAAAATGACAGAATTATCTTAGGAAACAGAGCTCAGAAATAAATGTATAGGATGTAAACTTGTCAATAGTTTATGCCATTATTCCTGCACTCAGTTCGGTGTTAGACAAGAATGAAAAACTGAGCTGGGCTTGTTTAAATTGATATTTTATTGATAAGATTTATATCCTTGCAATTATTTAGTATTTCTTTAAAGCTGCATGAGTTGAGGGGGATTTTTTGGTGATAAGACCATGGTTGACTACCTATTCTCATTTACTTCAGCAAACCAGTTTCAAGATTAATGTTCAGTGATTTGTTGCTCCTCCCTCTGAGGATAAGACTGGGTTTCAACAGCTCAGGTCAGATGCAATTGTGAGAAACAAAAACACTAAGGAAGGGTTAAAAGGAGATAAGTAGTCAGGGTTTTCACCTTGAGCTGACATTATAGTGCAGAGAAGAAAGATGGTTGTCTTTGAGTAGAATGTTGATGTTTATTATCCCTGTTTATTATAGGGAGTTAACCTCTAGCAGGGTGACTGACACAGGCAACACCTCAGTAACTGTACAGTTGCTCTGTTTGCCATATGAACACAGTTATTTCCTTCAATTGGTTACACACCCACTATAGAGACCTCCTGTAACATCTCTGGAAGCAATTTTGTCAAAGTGATGCTAGTCAGAATGTTTATACTTTCATGCTGTTATTTCTCTATTACTCTGCCTGCTCTATGTAGGAAAAAAGTAATCTTGAGTATTTAAAAATTAGAGTGTATGGGTTTTGAAAATAGAAATCACTCTGCGTGTAAGTGGACCTGCCTGTATAAAAGAGTTTGATATAGTCAATTATAATAGCCTTTTGATGCACAAACCATAGGTCATCAGAGTCCTATAGCTCCAAGGGAAATACGACTTCTCTTTAGCATTCATGAAAAGTGCCTAAAACAAGCCAACAGTACTGAAACGTCAGCTTATGTGAGACAGGATCTGAGATCTTTCTGTTTTATTTGCCACGTGATGCAAAAGTAGTCAAGATGGTCCATGAATAACAAACTGATAGTGTGTGCTCACAGCCCAGGAAGCCAACCATGTCCTGGACTGCATCAAAAGGAGCATGGCCAGCAGGTCAAAGGAGTGATTCTCCCTCTCTGCTCTGCACTTGTGAGACCACCCTGCCAGAGTTCCTGAACCCAGCTCTGGGGTCCCCAACATAAGAAGGACGCAGAACTGTCAGAGCAAGTCCAGAGAAGGGCCACGAAGTGAAGAAGACTGGAGCATCATCCCAAAAAAACAGGTTGAGGAAGCTGGGGCTGTTCAGCCTGGAGAAGAGAAGGTTGCATGGAGACCTTGTAGCAACCTTCCAGTGTCTGAAGGGGGCCTACTGGGAAGCCAGAGAGGAACTTCATCAGGAATTGCAGTGATAGGACGGGAAGTATAGGTACAAATTGAAGAAGTGGAAAGTTAAGTATCATATTAGGAAGATATTCTTGACTGTGAGGGTGGTTAAACACTGGAAGAGGTTGCTTAGGGAAGTTGTGGATGCCCCAACCTTGGCAGTGTTCAAGGCCAGGTTGGATAAGGCCTTGAGCCATCTGGTCTAGTGGGAAGTATCCCTGTCCAGGAGGGTCAGGACCAGATGATGTTTAAGGCCTCTTCCAACTCCGTAATGTTCTATGATTCTGTGATAATAGAGTTTAGTAATATTTTGAACTCATTTGACATTTAGTCAATTCCGACAAGAGACTTAAGTCGTGATTGGATAGATTGCTTAAGTGTGTACAAATTTATTTATTTGAATAAGACACTTCTTGCATCTGAAACACTGTATAAACAATTTTTCCACTTCCAGGTTGCCTCCCTCATTTACATTTACTACAGCAGAGAACTGCTGAAGTCAAATTGGTGCAGGAAGATCTCTGGAATTAATTAGCTTTAACAGTTGTTGGGAGGTACTGTCAGTCAAAGCCTGGAGTGGAAAAGATAATTGGGTTTGGTAGACAAGAAAAAGGGAAGAGAGAGTAACCTGATGAAATTTTACCATGAACCCTTCCAGTAATAATGTAGTTACAAAGTTCATATACAAGGACAATGCCTTCTAATTGTGAAATAAAAGAACAAGAAAACAGAATATAATGCTCATCTAAATAAATTTCTTGAGAATGTCAAGTTATACTGTTCTTGTTAATGGCATTCTTTTACAAAACTAGTATGTTTTGACTTTAAATTCTGTCATCCTAAATTACAGTTTTCAGAAAGCATTTGAACACATTTATTTCATCATGAGTCTGCAGAAGGAGTACCACTGAAGATGAAGGTTCTCCAGAGGTGCCTGCCTTTCTTGTCTGCCCGAAAACGTGGAATTTGCATTATTTCTAACTTCTTGTATGAGGTCTTTAGCTTCATTGTATATCCTAGAAATGTTTGCCTTATGACTGTTCTGTAACCTGGCCTTGGAGGTTGCATATCTCTCTGCTGAAAGTGAATTGACACATAAAAAACTCAACCAGAATAGATTTCCTGGGTTCTACTAGCAGTAAGTGAAATCTGCAGGATTTGGCAAAACCTTCTTGTTCTGAGGAAGTTAAATTTTTCCTAACATGCTGCCTCAAGGCTTTTGGTTTTGTTATAAATAAGAAGGTCATAATTATTCAATGAGCAGCACAGCATGGTGCTATAACATTGTGAAGAACACGTCAACACTGTTATTACAATATTTATCAGGGAAAAAAAATCCTTAAAAAATTAAAGAATTACAATGTTTAAAATTATTTTGAGTAATGTAAATACCAAAGGCAACTAATACAATATTTTGATTTTGCTCATTGGGATTTACTCAATAAACAGTTAAATAAACAATTATCATTGCATGCTTGGCATAAATAAAAAGTAGCAAAATAATAGCCTTATAACATGAAGAAGGCACAGCTGATTGCAGTCTAGAAGCTAATGTCAATCCAATTGGTTTTCATGATTTAGAGGCCTTCTGAAAATGTTTTATTTAAAAACAGTGACACAGCTTACTTAGATGCACTGTGAGACCAATTCACATCAGTGAGAAACATGAGTGTACTATCCCGTTCCGATCTTCAGATTTCTTATTCTTAAGAGATTCAGAAATAATCCAGAATTCCAAAAGTAAGGTTCAGCTACATCAGTAGCATTTTTCTTTTTGCTCTGCAGTTTACTGTAGCAAGTAGACAACACACAGACCAAAAACTGATAAAAAGGTGGCATGTAAATACATTTTACCATAAAATAAAACCCTGTTTGTGAATATGTATTTCCAAATCTGGTAAACTTAAGCCTGTACTTTGGCAGAACAAAATCATCTCTACCTAGGTACAGGAAAGATGTTTGGATATCCAGCAGTCCAACACCAAGTATATAAATGTATTAGTTGCGTGTTTGGTGCGGGCAGTCCAATTTAACAGCAGCCAAGTTATGTGAATGCTATGGAGTAATTTCCTTCTAAAATATTTGGGTGAAGTGCTATAATATTGAGGATTTGACATGGGTGTCTTATAGTGTGATCACTGCAGACTTACAGACGTTACCTGTGTATTTCTTTGTGGTTTTGGGGTTGCAGTGTCATGGTTTTACCCCAGCCAGCAACTAAGCCCCATGTAGCTGCTCACTCATTCTCCCACCTGTGGGATAGGTGAGAGAATCAGAAAAGTGAGAAATCCTATGCATAGGGCGACAAAGACAGTTTAATAGGAAGAACAAAAGCCATGCACACAAGAAAAGAAAACCAAGGAATTCATTCCCCCCTTCCCATGGGCAGGCAGGTTTTAAGCCCTCCCCGAGAAAGCAGGGCTCTATTGTGTATTAATGGTGCCCTGGTCCTCTCCTTCCTTCTTTTTCCACC
>VZRE01014518.1:0-42339 GCA_013396775.1 Cephalopterus ornatus
TCAGAGGTCCCTTCCAACTCATATGATTCCATGATTCTATGATTTTATGACAGAACTTTTGAAATTTTGAAAATTTGAATTAAAAAAATAAATTCCCATCAGTCTTTTAAAGTATAACCAAAATCACTGCTGAAAGGGCTCAGATTGAAAATTGTGTTCCTTCATAATTGTGGTAAATCTCACAGATTAGATGGACCTTCGAAATGGCCCATGAAAAGTGTACTGATGAAACTGCAAAACTGCTTTGTGAAGCAAATGCTGAAAAAAATTGGTCTCATCAGTGCTGATGCAGAAATATGTTTCAGGCCTGAACCATAAGGAATGCTCATGTGGAATTGAGACAGACTGTAAAACACAAAATTCAACCTCACCCTTCCTCCCTCTGCTTTGTTTCAGGCAGGGTCGTTTCTGGTGTACACCCTGGGCTGGAAGGAAACTGTAGTTTGTTTTTAGAGCTTTTGCCTTGAAATCTTTCTGTCCTTCCCCAGCTCACTTTCCTCTTTCCCAAAGCCATGTCTGCAATGAAACGAGAAGTTCAAAAGACTGGTGACTGACAGTGTCTAAAACAGGTGGTGTTTATGATAAAGGCCTGGCATTTTGTTTTCTCTCCTGTATGCCATATATCAGCAGTCGGTAACATGCTTGGAGTCAGACATGCAACTGCTCATAATATTTGTGGTTAAAAAAAAATGCTGTGATGACCTTTTGCATGTAAGGACTTCAAAGGAATGTAAAAGAAACCTAAAACTGTTCAGCATGTGTGAAACATGAGTTTAAGACATCAGATGGGCTACCCTGTAAGTTCATTAAGATGTTAATAGAGCAGTGCTATTTATCTTTTCAACACTCCGCGTATTCTAAACATCAGGATTCCAGCTCCTCAGTTAGTTAAAGAAAAAAGATTTTAATCATGTGTCCATTCAAAATACCAAATTATGCCAAGTAAAACAACTTTTTCTGGCTCTGGAAATGGAAATCTGTGTAGAATGCTACAGAAATGGTCACCTTTGGAGAGTGATTTTAAATACTTTAGAAACACAGATCAACATATAGGAAACATGCATTGTTATCTTTGCTCTTCTAATGTTTACTCTTGACACAAAAACAGTAAAAGAGGTACACTAGACTTGCAGATGGTCTGAGGAGAAAATGTGCCCTCAATGGTCACATTTTTAAGGTAGTGCTTGTGCTTGGCCATGTTCTGTACCCACCATGGGGTCGAAGAATAAAGCATGAGGCAAGTAAGTTTTAAACACGCAAGAGGTAGGAAAAAAGAAGAGGTAGGAAAAACCAAGCAAAACCAAGGAACTCATTTAAAAAAAGGTGATAGTGTGGTACAATAAGACACTGTAGCTTTTGAGCATCCCAAACACTGCAATTCCACTGTAACAGTTCACTTGACAGGCACCCCATCAGTGTTAACCACCATGTTTAAGGACATGACCAAAGAACCCTTCTGTTTGTCAGTGAAGGCAACCGTTAGTTCAAATCATGTGTCTCAAGGTTTTGCACAGTTCATGCTTACCTTGTATTCTAGAAACTCCACACCTCCTGTAACTGAAGTGGTTAAAATAAAAGAGAGAAGTTTTTTTCTGTAAAAATATTTTCTGATTTTCTTTCCAGAACACTATTGTTTTAATGTAAATTAAATGTCTGGGGTTTTTTTTCTTTCTCTTTTGCAATTTAGTGTGTGGCAGAATAGGTAACTCTCAAGCTATAAAAATAGGAAAATTGGAGGAAAAAATACACTTAATCTGTTTCTTTCACTGAAATGTCATCACTTTGTGTCCTTCTTTCTGCAGGAAAGTTTGATTCACAGAGCACTGTATGTTAATTCTGAGTGACTGGCATCCCAGGTGTGCATGCCTCAGCCATGTGCAACCCATTGAGTTTTCTGTAATGAAACTCACAGTGATGATATTTAGAAAGTTAATACGGTCCAAGCAAGGAAGCCATTGATTCCCATCCAAGAATTTAATCAGCAGGACACATTTTCTTCAACTGTGTGATGTATCCACGAATTAATTACTGCAATTCAAGATTCTTATGTGTTGAAAATGTGCTCGGTTATTTACAGGCTAAAGCAAAACACTTCCCAAAGAGGACAGATGACTTGCTTTGCTACTCTGGGGCATGGTTAACACAGGGTTTCGTCACTGAAAATAAATACCATTCTAATAACTTCCTGCACAGAAGGTCAGGAAGAATATCTCGTTTTCTTTTTTGAGTCTAGTACCTTAATTCCAGAAGCACAGTGCCTTGTCATCCTGAGAGAAAATGAAGGTATAATAAAACATGAAGTTACAACTTTTGTGAATCATGGATTCCCTTATTTTTCTGTCTTAATTTTGTGGAAAACTCATTTTTCCAGACTTGCTTTCTCCTCAAAAGGCATAAGGCCAAGGACAACATAAGGGATTTTAACTTCTAATTTTTGTAATTTTTGCCAGCTGCACAGGTCTGTCTGGTTTATCTTTCATGACAAATGAAAGTCATGTTCCAGTAATGCTGCAATAATGTGAGAGTTGTAGGACTCATACAGTACTACTCTTAATACGTTATTTAAACCTGACCTCAATGTTTTCAGGCTTTTTTTTTTTTTTTTGCTAACAAGCATGGATAAGCATCTTTTAATTTGGTATCTGTAAAACAGGTTAGTTCCTTTGACAGTTGCTGCTGACAAGAGAAAGTTTGTAACAGGTCTGTAATATAGACAATGCAGGTTATTGTATTGGTAAAGTTTCCACAGGCGTGGTTATTATGTATGGACAATATATATAACAATATAACAGTGCAGCAAGTAACAACTAAGCTAATGAGAAGTACATAAACACATTAATCAAGAGCTGGTCATATAACAATTAAGATATTAAACTTTTTCTATGACCTTTTGTCTTCTCTTCATGGCTCTATGGCATTCTCAGGTTAGACCAGAGGTTTTCAGTGGATAGGTTGTTTTTTGCTATGTTTGCACAACCTGCAACAAAATAAGAACTCAGCACTTCATAAAGTTTTCAAATACTGCTGTCATATTAAAAAAACCTCATGAGTATAAGCAAAGATGATTCAAGAAATTCCACTAGTGCTTAATTCATAGTTATAACTACTATATAACTGTCCTCCCTCCTCACTACCATATTTAAGCTCCTCAGAGTTATTGGGGTGATCAGGTCTCTTTAAATTACTTTCTGGCCTTTAAATTAAACTGGTAAAACAGAATATGCTCTTGATTCAAAGGTAAAAAGAGAAATCTGGTACCTACAGGAATTAAGAATGAAGTATTGTAAAACATGGAAACTACTCCATTTCAAAGGAAATTTAGAAAAATTATTCTAAACTTTGTAGATTTTCACAGCTAAAAAGGCAGAAATTTTGGAAAAACATGACCTTAAAATAAGACATTTGAACTGAATTTGGCTGACAAGCTTCACCTTGTGAGAATTTAGAGGGTAAAATAAATTCTATTCTCGGAAGAGAAATTTCAACAGCACCTGACCTTTACAAAGAAAGCTGTACCCATTTTGCTCAATCTCGTATCCTGAAAGTTCACACGGTGGTAAGAGCTCCTTATTATGACTAAACTGTTGAATGTATTTATTGATAAGCTGATTCTTTTCTTTATTATCCTTCTCATTAATTAATTAATGAGACCTATTGTTGTTTCAGCTACATGGCTGAAAGTACAACATAATCCATGACATTTATTTAAGGAGGAGAATTCATGAAATACTTGGCTTAAGCAGGACTTTGGCTCCATGTAATTGCATTTGCATCCAGATATAAATATATCTTACACACTATTCAGAATTTTGGAATTAGAGGTGAAAGTTTACATAAGTGTATTCAAAATTAATTATAAATAAAAATCATCAGATTGTCATAGTTTTCAAACACATTCTAATAATGGCTATCTAACCTGATAGCAGAAAAAAATTATAAATATTATCCAAAGGTAAAAAGTCCAAGACCTAAAATGTTTATTCATACATTACAGGAATGTATTTATGTATTCATTAAATGAATTCATTACATGTTTGACTTACTGCATGTAACTAAGGAAGAAAAAAATCCAGAAAAACCCGAACAGTTTCACATTCATAGTTCTCGAATGTCACCTTGAATAATAAGTTAGGATGCAATGCAGACCAAGTCACATTTTCCCAGATACTGAGCATTTCTTGCATTGTGAGGGCTTAAAACATATAGGGCCTGATCTGCAATACACTGCAATGACTGTTGCTGTTGAAGTCACGAGTTTGACTTTCCAATGACCTATAACATGCTAAACCTTTTAAAAAAAAAGTATCTGATAAGTATTATAAATCTGTCAAATCTGAATTAATTTAAGTTTAATGTTTTCCTACTCTCCTCCCCAGTTAAGAAAATTGCCAAACTTCATGGTTGTTATTAGGCAACATTTCTAAACAATTGATATGCAGATCATTAATGGTAATGAGAACTCAAAGATGAAATAGAAATATTAAAACCTCGTGACCGCAAGCAGACACAGGACTTTGGAGAGTGATTAAATCATGTTAAAAGAAGTCCTAAAATCATTAGACTACTAGAGGAAAATCTAGGAGGAAATTAATCTCTCTGCATGTACAACATAATATCAATGATGAACAGTAAATAATGCAAAAGGTCTCACACCAAATGATTGCATAACATTATTGGCTGGTGATTTATTTTGTGATTATCACCTATTCTGAGGACTGCAAGAGAAGGGATTGAGCTGTTCTGATATAAAAATACAAAAAATGTTCTGATATAAAAATATAAAAAAGTATTTCTTTTCCATTAATAATACTTAAAAGGGAACACAGACTACCTAAAATATAGGTTACATACCTAAAATACTTCTCTGCAGCTTTGGGAAGACTGAAATAACCTAAGAAGAGTATAGAGAACCAATTAGGTAATTTTCTGTTTTCTTCGTCAAATCATAGTCTAGGACCATCACAAAATAGTTAAAGTCATTTTTATGTTATTTTTATGCCAGAGCAACTCTGGTTTTAAACATGCATTTTGGGGAGCAACAGCAAATATAATCACAACAATTTAACCTAAGCAGGCCTGTGTTAAAAAAAACCCCCACAACAAAACAACAAACCATCCAACAAAAAAGCAACCAAACTATTAATCATCCATGTATCCTTTTTCTTAGTATATAGAAATGCACTGTTCTGTAAAGCCTGTGCTGCCATTTGGTCTGGCTTTTTTACTGCTGACATGTATAGCTGAGGATGACAATAAAAATAAGTTATGGGTACTACACAAAAAAGGCCTCTGTATGTGAGATTTGATTGACATGTACTTCTTTTTCCAGGGAATCACCACCTTTCAAAAAGCTTGACAATAATGATTCAGAGCTGTGATGTTGGTGCTCTCTTGGAGCTAAGAGAAGGAGATCAATTCCCCGATTGACTTAAGTGATGGATTTGTGAGCTTTGAAGCTATAAGCTAACCTGTTAAATTGAAATAAGGATGTCAGACTGGGGCTGATTAATCTTAAAGTTTTAAAGCAAATTGCAACAGTTTAGTTGAAAAATATCCACACCCCTTTCTAACTTCCAAATCTTGAAAAGGCCTTCAAAGCAGCTGCTCTCTGTGGCATGGAAGCTCCTCTACACAGAGGAACTGACCAACTTCTCTGTAGGGCAGTAATGATTTTACTGCCACTATGCCTGTAAAACTTGACCACGTGGACCAGTGTGGTTTTTTTAAATTAATTAAACTATATGGAAAAATGAGCCCTTTCTCTCTGGGTTCATGTTCTTGGAATCATAGAATCATTTAGGTTGGAAAAAACATCTAAGATCATTGAGTCCAATCACTGACCCTGCACTGTCAAGTCCAGCACTAAACCATGTCCCCCAGTGCCACATCTACAGGTCCTTTAAATACCTGCAGGGATGGTGACGCAGCCACTTCCCTGTGCCGACTCTTCCAATGCCTGACTACCCTTTGAGTGATGAAACTCTTCCTGATAGCCAATTTAAACTTCCTCCAGTGCAATTTCGGGCCATTTCCTCATTCTATCACTTGTTACCTGGGAGACTGACCCTCACTTGGCTCTACCCTCCTGGGAGTTGGAGAGAGCCAGAAGATCCCCCCTGAGCCTCCTTTTCTCCAAGTTGAGCACCCCCAGCTCCCTCAGCCGCTCCGGCTGTTCCAGATCCTTCCCCAGCTCTGTTCTCTTTCCTGGACATGCTCCGGGCCCTCAATGTCTCTCTTGTCTGAGGGGCCCAGAAATGCTTCCAGGACTCAAGTGGTGGCCTCAGCAGTGCCCAGCACAGGGACGGCACTGCCTTGGGCCTGTGACACACCATGGCTGGGACAGCGCAGGGGCCATTGGCCTCTTGCCCACCTGGGCACACCTGGGCTCATGTTCAGTCAGTCACCAGCACCCCCAAGGTCATCTCCCACTGGGCAGTTTTCCAGCCATTCTGTCCCTAGCCTGTAGCACTGCAGGAGGTTGTTGTGACCCTGTGTCAGGAACCAGCACTTCCCCTTGTTGTACCTCACACAGTTGGCCTCAGCCCACAGATCCAGCCTGTCCAGATCCCTCTGCAGAGCCTTCCTGCCCCCAAAAAATCGACACTTGGTGTCATATTCAAACATACATCTCATAAGTGAGAATTTGTCTCACTTGTTTAGTAAAACAGTGCCCACAGTATTCTCCTGTCCTTCATCCACCTCATATTTCTGACTAGAATGCAATTTTTGTCATTTGGTCCCAGCAAGAGTCTCACAGACTCTTTAATATCTCTTGGATACCAAGGCAAGGGAGCGAATGGAGAATACAGAAAGACATCCATCTCATTGCTGCACGCAAATAGCAAGTCATTCCAAAAGAATGTACTGGATGATGCTATTGAAATCTTGTGTTCCTCAACTCGAAAGCCATTTCTTTGAAATATCAATGTTTAAAGAATGTTATTCAGTGATTGTTTGCGCTGATACCTTCCTTATTCTTTCCATGAACAGTTTGGATTCTTCTGAGCATGCAAAACTGTAGTTACCACATACCAACTATTCTATTATTCTGCTTATCATATGACAATGCTTTCTGCATTGCATATGAAAAGCTCCTGAAGCAGCTTTCAGAAACCTTTTCTGTGCAGTGCTATTGATATTTCCAAAGAAATTCAGAAGCAGAGCAAATTACTTATTCAACTTCTATTTGGCATCTGCATCAAGGAGCCTTTAATATACTGAATAAAGCTAAACAATTTCTCTTCTTTGCCCATTGGTGCCTAGCACTAGAAGTTTAAGACAAAGTTGGTATGCAGCTAAGAAAGAAGTTAGGAATTTGTGATTTGTAACTCCTATTGATACATTTCCCCTTCCTTTCTCCATCTAAAAAAAAAGCTTTGGACATTTTTTCAGATGCCTGTAAGATAGCTATTTTTTCCTGAGAATCCTGACTCATTTCCTATCTTCCTGTAAATAATTTTGCCCAAGAATCTGTCATCCAGTGTTCTCCCTACTAACAAATCTTCAGTCTGTTTACATTCAGAAAAACTGCAATATGCTAAAGCTTGAAAGTACAGAGATAATTAACTTAGTCATTCTTTCTGAAGTATTTTATTCCATGTGCTTTTCTGAAGCAAAATGATTCAGTCCTGGAAAAGTAATGTCCTTAATTATTTCATTATACATCAAGATAGGGATTCTCTCTGCTCACTTGGCTTAGTGTCAACAGCCATCAGAAAGCAAATGATGGAAAATAAGAGCCTGCACTGTAAGGTTTAACTAAGGTCATGGATGCATTCAAGAACACATATTACATGACTGTCCACATGAAATAGAAGATAAGCACAGCTTTGATTATATGTGTGTATATAATTTTTTTTTTAAGGAAGTGGATGTTTAGAGACTGATCATACTTCATCTGGTGATGTGAAGCATTGTGTTTTACACCATTTTGAAAGGAAAATGCAGAAGTACGGGAAATTTTCTGCAGAGGAATCCACATGTTGGCAATATTTCTCTTTTGTGATAAATACCTGTCATAGCCATTGTTATGTATTTTGGAAAGTTACACATGAAAAACAGCTTTTAGAATTAGAAAATAAACAAAACCCAAAATAATACATATTGTGCCTTTTATATTTTAGCTCTCTGTCTTATGCATAGAAAAAACTACCCCAAAGAAGTCTCTTATTCACCATACCACATCATATCTCATTTATTTACTGCCTCGGCTTCTGCTCTGTATCAAATCCCCTGCTAGACTGCTGCAGCAATTTTAACCTAATATAAGCATTAAGTTACTTAAGGAAAAAATCTCAGTTCACACACAATAAAGCAATTCTGGATTTTTGTTAAGTTACCCTAGGAATTATGTTTACCTCTGTTGTTGCAAGAATGGGCCTAAAAAACAAGAATTTAGCTTTGGAGCAGCTTCTTGCATCCTATGGTATGTTTTCACCACATGTATGGAAGTGGTCCTTAGTATAGAAGCCTTGTTTAAAATACATGACAGATTTTCTTACAGTCCAGGTACTTGAAAGTAACTTTTTATATCCACAAAAATAGCCAAATCAATCTAACAATTATAGAGAGAGGGGTCCTTATTTTCTTATACCCTGTGTCTTTGTTGATCTTGTTTTTGAAATGGCTTGTGAATGGCTGATCCTAAATCCACGTAGAATAAATCTGATAAACCTGATTAATTCAGAGGATAATACGACTTAAATAAAACACAAGCCCAGATTGCTAGCAATGCCATTAGTTTTAGAAAATGCATCTCTAAAACACGGAGGCTTACAAACATGCAGACGTAACCCACTTCTGTAACTACCACTTTATTTGAAACTACTAATATAAAGTTAATATATTCTGATATCCCTTTTGTGGTGCAGACAATTAGAGATGTTATTCTGTATTTAAAGATGATGAATGGAGCGATAATAAAAATCAGAGATTGCGCCACACAGAGGACAGAAGTATCAACACGACTCACCCACATTAGAAAAATCCTATGCTTTATATCTGCCTCAAACATGATTTAATTTCCCTGATATACAACAGATGCTGGTTTAAAAAAAAACAAAACAGGCTCAGAACAGCTACAATCATAACAACAATGACCTTGGCTTATATCTCGTAGCCATGGTAGCAACTGAAAGGACTCTTCCCACACTGTGTTAGGAGGCGGGGAGCTTAATCGCAGTTTCCCATGACTGGGGGTCTCAGCCACGGAGCAAGGTTGAAACAAAGAGTTCTGCAGCAAAGGAGGTTATTCTGAGGCACAAAATAAGTTGTGATCACACCAGAAGAATTTTGCTTCAGTCCTGCAGGGAATATGCCTGCTTAAGAGGTTCAGCTCCTTTTGTATTCCTAAAACTGCACCTATAAATGGTGGTGAAGTTTTAGTCTATTCATGTATATGTATGTTTGCCAAAGGAAAAGAATAATATGTTTGTGAGAAGGTTTTTCGGTTTTTCCTGTTCGTTTGAACAGGATTGTCAAGTCAAAGTCAAAACTGGAGCTTGTTCTCAGTCTGACTCTTGTATGTATTTCTTTGTGCCCTTTTCATTAAAGGTAGGAGTGCTACAACTCTTTACTTACAGGAATGTGGAAATAAAATAATTAGTCTCTTTCAAACTCCAAAAAGTATGAGGAGGCTTTTCCGACTTTGCCCCTGGCAAGTTAAGTGAATGGCTCACTCTTTTAAGTCAGTTAGCTGGTGCATTTTTTCTCATATCCTCAGGAGATGCAAAAAGCACAAATACAATGTGAAAAGCTTGATTGCCACATTCATAGCTGATGAAAAGAATTTAAAAAATGGGAAAATAGCAACTGGAGAGTTGCACAGAAGTTTACATAACATTAAGTGTGGAATTTATTTATTTTCTAAAAGATCTGTTTATTCCTGTTCTAAAAGATACTGTTGGTCAGGCAAGAAAACTTTCAAGCCAATGTGTAATTGAGAAACAATACTGCACATACCACAGGTTGGCACAGATACTGGTGTGCACATGTCGTGCTTGAAACACCTAGACGCTCACCAGTTACCTTGGACATACTTTCAGAAGTCTTTCCTCAGCCAGTTGAAGGCAAGCTCAGAAGCTTCCCTGTGTCTTCTCTCTGTCTTTACACTCAGTAGGTTTTGGTGTGTGCATGGGAAGTGGTGAAGGCTCCATGGTATAAGCTACCTAACTTTCTCATTTTGCAACTCAGGGCCTTCCTCTTTCCAGGATCCAGGGCTCCATGTAAGCACTCAGCTGAGGTGAGCATCAGCATCAGCCAGAATTTTTCTACTGACAGGTGCTCTGTCACACAGCTTATTGTAAAGCTCACTCAGCCCTCCTGGCAGAGTAAATTAGTATGATCACAATAAATACCAAGTTTAATTGGACTGAATTCCATGGTAGCCTCTCAAACTGCTTCCCTCCAGACTGTTAGGAGTGGAGGCTGCCAGCAAGAAGCAAGGACATAAATTCTGGATACACTCCACCTGCAAACAGGAGAAAACCCACTGTGTAATACGTAAAAGGAAATGGCTGCTTACATGGAGTCTTTTAAATAATCCCCTAAAAGGTGTAAGAATAAACATCCTAAAGAAATTCAGCTTGATTTGTTGTGAAGGGAAGCTACTACATAACTGGCAGTTCTTGTGTGCAGGGTTTGCTTTACTGATTTTGCCAGATAAGCATAAAGCAGACAAATATAGAGCACGACTGGCGTAGCAAAATAGAGGAGAGAAATGGCGACTTCCCAGTTACTCTGAGGGATAAGGATGGTGGTTGCCGAAGGAGTCGAGTGAATCAAACCTGCACTGTTGGGAATCCCTCCTGTTTGGGAAAGAGTGTGGTATTTAGCATTCCTGCAGTGACAGAGCACAACAATCACTGTGGTAGATGTAGTGATACTCAAGGAAATTAAAAAAGAAAAAAAATGGACAGTAACAAGAAGTGTCAGTGTTGTCTTTTCAAAATCTGCAGAAAATCATCCAAATAACTGGAGTAATAAAGGAAATTGCCGCCAACACTGGGTACCTAAAATAAGAACAGAAGACCCCTAGTAACAATACTTTCCCAGAAAAGTCAGGGCCTCCAGTAATTGCCACTCCAAGGACTCCTCCACTATATTTAATCACTCTTGCTGGATTGTTCTTCCATTAAATTTTTATGGTTACTTTCTGAATACATGACAATTTTTATCTTCCCTTTTTGTTTTAGCTGAACCTGCAAGACCACCGTTTTATTTAGATGTGTTGTTAGATGTTTCCTAATTCTTGTATTTGAAAGGCAATCAAGCTATTGCATTTTCTCTGTCTCAAGTGATTTTTATGGAGTGCTGTTTAGGCCCTTTTTCAGACTTTTTCAAAGAGAAGAGCTCCAGTGTACATGTTCCCACTTCCATGATACTCCTGTTCATGGATCATATGCTTTATTTGGATTATGTGAACCTTTTCTTGTACCCCTACTTTGCAATATGAAGCACTCAGAGCTACGTATAGAATTCAGTGTGTGGCGGCTCCTGGCTTCACTTTGTAGCACCACAAAGCCTTTCATGAAAGCAGAGAATGGTGGGGATGGTGCTGGGGGGACCAGGCTAATAGTCCCAATTGTTTACTTTTAAACTCATAGCTATGATACTCAGTTCCTGGATTCAGACTGCCTGAGAATTTAATGAGTAAGCAATGCCACTTGTAAACATTTGCCCTTAAAACTGGTTTTACAGCCAGTCTTGCAGAATCCAGCTAGGCAGGACCATGCATTGTCAGTGAAACAAAGCTACTGTGAAAGCTAAATGAAAGGCCAAAGAATGTGGCTTCATTCCTTATTGGGAAATGCACAGCGAGTATGTTGTCAGCAAATGTTGTCAGCAACTGCGGGTGGGTGGTCTCTTGAGAATGGAAGGTGCATGGAAATTCCCATGTTTTGGGAAAGAAGGAAAAGATGGAAGAGAGACCTATTGCTTTGCAAGACATGTAGCCAAGAGGGAAGTGTCTTTATTGACTTCTGTGTGTGTGACTGAACTGTATAACACCAGTGACTGAAGTGAAAATCATTCACATGTATTAGGGAAATATGTCAGTGGGAAATGATCATTCATTCGAGGTGCTGTAGTACCTGCACTTTTCAAACACAATATATAGAAAATCCGTAACTCATTGAGCTTCATGTGTGGAGAAGTTTACGGAGAGACAAGTTGTTCTGAGAATTGTCAGACTGTAACTGCAGACCCACAAATATGACAAGGAGAAATGGAAGTCTCAACTGATGGGAGCTGTTTGCTTAGTAGTATTTCATCTTACACTGGGAAAAAATGCCAGGCTGAGCCTTTCTTCTTGCAAGAATTAAAAAAATTATACTTAAATACTATTCTGTATATTCTCCATGTATTGCCACATTGTTTTAATTTGCAGAAATGGTAGTATGCACATTTCAATCATTCATATTTGGCAGTAGTGCTTAAGTACTTAGATGTTAAACCACCTCTGAAACACGGAGTTTTTATTTTCTACATAATCTGCAAGAGGTAGCAATCATACAAACCTCTTTGTTTTTCGCACTCTAAAGCCTGAAATGACCTATCTGTTTTAGCCAGAAAGCATGTGCAATAAATGTCACAAAGAAATTAGTTTTGTTCTACACAGAAAGCTTATTACTTCCTGGAAGGATGTCCCTGAAAGCCGATACTGATATTTATCAAGGTGCTGGTATTTAAAGGTTTTAAGGGTATTTAGAGATTACATACCTACACAGAACTTGCAAAACCCCTGCACATCTAATTAATTTTAAGATGAATGTCAGCTTTTGAAAGTCAGCTTTGGAAAGTTGTGCTGAGGTTTCTATCTACATCTGGAGTTATTTCAGCGACTTAAAAACAAAACTGCAACACCCTGAGGTGATAATTGCCTTGAAAGAAAACCAGCAATAAAGCTGGCTGGAGTATGAGTGGTTGAAGGTACTGCATTGATTATTCCACCGTCAGTTCTATAAAAGCTGTACTTTTGTACAGATGACAGTGAGCAAACTACACTTACAAAAAGTTGTTGCAAACACCTGCCTCCAGAAGAGCGTGCACACCCCTAAACCAAGTTGGAAATGGTCTGGGAGAGAGCCTGTAATTAAGGCCTTTCTCCCGCATTTGCTCTTCTATCCTCCATGAGATGAATTCTGTGAATACAAAACAAAAAGGGAAAAAACTTTGCATCAGTTTCAAAATCCCTATTTCCTTTAATAAAAATACATAAATACGAATAACTTGTGTATTAAAAAATAATTCATACCATCAGTGGTGAGCAGAAATCCACCAATAAGAATCTGGTGTTTTCACAGAATCATACACAAGTTTGGGTTGGTCTTAAGGTTCTCCTAGTTCCAACCACACTGTCATGGGCACCTTTCTGTTAGATTTTGTTGCTCAAAGCTCCCTCCAAACTGGTCTTGGACACTTTGAAGGAAGAGGCAGCCACAGCTTCTCCGGGCAACCTGTGCAAAGGCTGCGGCACCCTCACAGGGAAGAATTTCTTCCTTATATCCATTCTAATTCTACTCTCATTCAGTTTACAGCCACTGTCCTGTCACTCCATGCCCTTTTCAAAAATCAGTCTCTCTCCTTTTTATAAGCCCATGAAGTACTGGAAGGGGCTCTGTGGTCTTCCAGGAGCCTTTTCTTCTGCAGGCTGAACAACCCCAATTCTCCCAGCCTGGCTCCATAGGAAACCTGCTCCAGCCATCTGATCTCCTTTGTGGTTCTCCTCTAGACTCACTTTTTTATACAAATAGATTATCTTTTACACTCCTCAAAGCAATTATTAGTCCTCTTCTTCCTCCTTATCTTGCCTTTGTTCTGTTTTCTCACAAATGATACATGCTTCTAATACTTTTCTGCAGGAGGAGCCAAAACACAGTAAAGTGCTGTTATTTGCATCCTTGTGCAAACATATCCTTTCAGTGACATATTCTTTAAAATTTAACAATTCTTTTATTCAAGGCCGAGGAAAAGCTTAATAATTTACTTTCTACATAGTTCTCACACTTATCTGGCAATTTATTTAGGACTTTAATATTAATGATGCTAATTTTTCAACTCAGACAACAGCCTTTAAGTTTTGGAGTGTCATATGTACTTGCTTGTATGTCTCAACTGCCTTTCCCGTATATTTAGTTAGATCTTTGGGAAACGGTGCCTTTTCATTATGCTTAAGCAAAAAGACTGGTCTAATAGTTTTCCAAGGTTAATTATAGAACACTCTCATTCTCACTCTTGCTCTCACTTCCTTGAAAACATGTAGGAATGAAATTAATGAGAAAAACATTCCAATCATGAGCCAAGGATTGATGAAAATTGGTTTTTTCCACAAAGCTATATTCCTGGCTACATTGCTGTAGTTTAGACCTACTGCCAAAGTCTTTTTTGTTCGTGCAACTTTTTCATTTGAGATTTTCTTCCTTCAAATGTTGAAACTGGTCATTACCATGTCTGTATGTATGTGTGATGTCATCTCACACTAAACATTTTTGAGGCAAACAGATACAAAAAAATGACCTAAATTATTAAGAGAACAATCGTTTATCCTAAATAGACAAAACCTCATATCATGTGTTTAGCTAGTTATAACTGTGAAATAAAACAGTAGTAGAAGTGCTCAGCTTAACTTTTATGTTTGTTACGAATACATTTTAAAGGTATTTCTAAGTGTCCATCTTGGTTGACGTTCGTATTTTCTATAGGAACTAAAAGGATGCAGGGGTTTATTGTGTAGGATTGGCTTGGGGTTTTTTTCTGTATGTGCTGCTAAACATTCCGCTTAACCTCCTGAATTTTTATTAAGTGAAGCAAATATTACACTAGACTCTGTGGCAGAAGCAATTACTATCACAAACTCATACATTTTGTTTCTAAATCATAGGAAAAACAGAATGAACATTTTTACATTTAAGTAGGATACTTCTTTCATGTAATTGCTCCGAAGAGGTTTCAAAGAGTTAGTGATACTCCAAAGCGTAAGTGATGTTTAAGAGCACCAAATTCCACTCAGGATCATATTGTCACATACATTATATTGTGTACAGAGGCTACCAGCCAATAAGCAGTGTGATATGATGATGCTTTGGATTCTTTGATCAAGTTTCATGCTTCTGCACTGGGTAACTAACCATATGAAACAACAACTACAGCATTTGTATGCAAGTAGGCAATACAACCAACTTAGGCTCTGTTTTGCATCAGAAAACACTTACAATAAAGGGTATGAATACAAAAAAGCAACTGAGTCAAAGCTCATTCAAGTCAAAGGGATTAGCAGTGATGCTTAAGCTCTTTGCCTGATCAGGACTTAGGTCATAAGTAGCGATAATCCATTCTAAAAATTTAAAATATTGCACTTTGGGATTTTTTACAGGCTTGCTGTACAAAAACTACAGAGCCTGTCCTGAACAGTTCCTCTGGTCTCCTACAGCTGGCTAATTTCTGATGGGAAACATCAGGGCTTTCAGAGCATGTGGGACCAGAGCTGTTTCTCCTGCTTCGTAACTGCCCCTCTAACCTGCCCCAAGTCATTATCTTTTGTGTCTGTCAAAAAAGAATCTTAATGCTTGCTTGTCCCTGTAGAGTGGCTAGAAATGTAAAGATCTGTTTGTGCTGTACATTTCACCACTGTACTTTGGGTCACAGTTTTTCAAGACTCCCGGTGGAATCAATACAAGACCCCTCAAATGAAGTTGCAGGTTATAGCCTTTTGTTACTATGAGTATCTAAATATAACTTTTGGCTTTGAAAATAATAATTTTTCACTCCAGAAGAACTGACTCTGAAATAGTTTTTACTTTCCTTTTAAAGTAAATTTACTTTGAATTTACTTTATTGTGGATTTACTGAACTCTTACATGACTACAAGGTATTTGTTACATGACTAACTGAAGTTACTCACTGCTTTATGCAAGATTACAAATCTTGCTAATTATTATAGTTCATTAATCAATATTTTCTATCATCATAAGCTTAATTATGCCTTGTCAGAAAATTGGTTTTCAAGCTCATGGATACTTTCACGTGTCTGGAATGGCCGAATTGGATCAACATAAGTGTTTTACTTTAATAAATGTGAAACATTACATTTGGAATTCAAATTCCTTTGAAACACTATAAGAAGTTTCAAAAGCAAATAATTACTTTGAAATTATTAATATAAATTTAAAATGTGGAAATTGGCTTTTGGCTATTTTTTAACATTTTCCAACTTTTTTTTTTTCTTAAAAGATCAAAAACGCTATGATTTGTTTAACAAAGAAGTTTCTGTCATGGAGTCTTCTCTAATGGAAAATCAATTATATCGTATTCCTACCAACCTTCACTTTGATGCCATACAGTATCAGCAGCCTCTCAAAGTCCAGAGGGAGACAATGGGCCTTATGGATATGTCATCTCCTGGCATGTGACAAAATCAAACTGTCACATGAATGGGGCCCATTCAATGTTTTGATATCTCTTAACATCCTTTGTCATACAACTCAATCTCTGTGTCCTAAAATGATACGAAGTCTACCTAAACATTTTTCGCTGTGCTATGATTAAATGGTCCGTTAAACGAAATAAGCTATGGGTCTCAAAGAAGTAAAAAATTATTTAAATATAATCCTGGGTGGCAGCTGGGAGAGACTGTAGAGGAGACTGTAGAGGCTGTAGGAGCCTCTCTAAATCATCTGGAACCTGTACAGCACAGACTGCAGCTGTGGTGAGAAAAGATTGCTCTTTGTGAAGATAATATCTATCTCTACAGATTGCACAGAATAAATGAGATTTCATATTGCAATAAATTTTATACTGCGCCACTATATGGTAGAAACAAGAATCAAAAGTCTTCCCTGAGCCCACAAAAAAAAAGTTACTTTGCAAGGAGTAAGATGCCTCCCCCTTCCTCCACCTTGAGCTGCTGATAAACTGTGGCCAGGACCATACCTCTGCCCATCCTGTGGGATTTAATCATCTGAGGAAGAAGAAGGAAAAGTGCTTAGACTGCAGCTTTGACTGATCCATAACATTTGTGAGGCTGCTGGTCAGCTCACTGGCGTCCTGTACAGGGGTCAGACACTGTGGTTCTGAATTTATTGAAATTCCCTTTCCATTTAAAAAAAAAAATCTTCCCCCCCTAGGGATTATTCCCACCATGCTGTATGACCAAGGTAGAACATTTATTAGTATTTCCATTTCCTTTTTTAGTCAACCACAAACATGAGAGAAAGTACGGATCTTGTGCTTTCTCATGCAGTTTTGTATTCTCAACATCATTACGGAATTTTCCCACTTGACTGGAATTATCATACCACAGTTTGCCCAGATTGTCTTTTTAGTATTATAAACATTTGTGAAGTATTAGTGAAATGTGTTCTAAACAAATAAAAAGCAACAGCAACAACACTGAGAAAACTGAGAGAAACTTCAGGCTAATTTACTGCTTAGCAATAATTTTGCAGTGAATTCAATATATAGGACACCCAAAGAGAAATGTGTAGTCTGATATTTCTTCTTTTAAATGCAGCTGCTGAGTAGTTTTGAACTCCAATATTTCTGTTTATTTTTCAGTGCTTTCCCTAATGAATGTGACTGCTGCATTCCTTCCAGTTTAACTGATATCCTGTCTCCCTTACCCAAGGTTATTCATACCTTGCTAATTATGTGATTAAACTTATCGTTAAGACTCAGTTTTCTGATTTGGCTTTGAAATTTGTCGGGTTCTATTTGTAAGTGATGTAACTAAGCAGGAAGAATTTGTATTTATTGCTGGGAAACATGGTCTTGTGTATTTTGTTTCTGAGAACTGTGTGGACATTGGCTGATTTGATAACACATTATAAACTCAGTGGTTTCAGTTAAGAAAGCCCCAGTTCTCAGAAGTTTCAGTGAGATTTATCCTGCCGTTATTGCCATTTGGTACATCTGATAAATACTTTCAAGAGATTTTAGCAATCAGAATAGCCTTGGACCCCAAATCTTCTACCAGCTGCTGCATCTTCTTCTCACTTTGCTCTGAAGTTTGTTGCAGTTGCTTTATCTTCTCATGCTACAGTGAAACTTGAGTAGATGATAGCAGAATACAACAAAGCCTAGCGTCTCTCTCCCTAACTGGTATGAGATCTCTACAGACCCATCTGGCAGGCTTTCCTCTAAAATAAACTTTAAAAAAAAGTCTGTTCAATTTCACTTGGCTTAAGCGAGAAATTTCCTCTGGTCACTATGTAACATAAATTCTTAGAAAAGTAAGTACAAACAGAAAAAAAACAGGTTAAAGAGTTGCAACTGATGCTGACAACTGTGGCTTCCGGCTGGAAAACTTCAGAAGTTCAACTTCTACCGGCTATATTTGAAGAGTTCCAATTTCTCTTTTTCTAAGTTTTTCACAACAGCTTATTTTGATACCAAGTAAGTGAAGACAGATTGCTATTACTACTGTAAACAGCTAACAACTATAATGACACTGACAGAGAGGAATTTGGAACAGAGCTTGAGGCTCTAGGGCTTACCATAGAATGAGGTAAAATATCTAATGATTTATTGGCTCCTTAAACAATGACAAATGCGAGGATCTTCAAATCCAGTATTAAACTTCTTTCAATACTCTTGAAAGTCATTCCTTTCCCTAGGGGAAAGAGATGGAACAAAAAGAGGAAGACAGCAGGAAGGGAAGCATATGAAGTAAGTATAGGATTCACAGAAATTATATATCCTGAAGAAATTCAGAAAGGAAATGCAAGCTGAAAAAGAATGGGCACAAGTGTTCTGATAGCTAAGCACAGTACACATGACTGAAGGACAGATCTCTTAAAGGATTTAACAGCTAAACCAATGAGAACAACACATTTTTTGGGGTGCTGCCTTGATCTGAAACATCCAAATCACCTTGAAAAATGGTTCCTATCACGGCAGGTTTTGTGAGTTCTTTTATTGGTTGGCACTTGTCATTTCTAATTTTTTACTTCCCCACCTATTCTAAAACAACTTTTTATTTGTTTCCTGAAGAAAAGTGAAGAAACCTGTCCTGACTCTGAGGCTCTTTAGAGCAGCCTCATGCTGGTGTCTGAGCACAAGAATACTGTGAATCTAATGTAACTAGCTGGTGCTACATTTAAGTGTCCCATGAACCCGCCAAATCAACATGAGACTACAGTTTATGTCAGCCAGGACAAGACTGGACAATCCACAACACTGTTAATGTATATGTTCCAGTCAGAGCTCTCACTCAGGTACAGTAGCAATACAAATGCTTGGGGAGCCTAAACCAGAAAATCCCAATAACAAGAAGAGAGCATAATCCATATTACTATTCCTTTTTGAAGTCACAAGCTACTAGAGTAGTCATATGGGATAAAGGAACAATGTCTTCAAGTATATTCTACAGAAGTACAGTTTCTCTCAGTGTACCAGATATTTTATTCTTACATTTGTATATGCAATTACTTCTACAATTCAATTCTGGTGGGTTTCAGTTTACCATTTAACAGGGTGGTTCACTAACGCTTTGTTTTTGTTAATACAAACAGAAAAACCCCATATACCTACATTTGAAACCAGCTTCAGTTGTAAACTCAATAAAGTCCATGCTTCTTGTGCAATTTATCTGTTTATATAAAGCTATCTTTCACATGGTATTTGAAGCAGATCTTCGTAGAAGAAGTGTTGAACATTTCACCACACAGAATACATGACAACAAACCATAAATAAAGGTCAATGACACAAAACCTCCTCCTAGAAAGCTCCAGGCCCTGCCAGAAGGAACTGGTTTTCTCCGTATTGCAAATCTGTGACCTTCCCAGCGTACACACCAAGTCTTTGTGGTAAACATGCCCCTATGTGGCCAACATTTCCTGTTTATATATGTAGCAATAAACTCTCCTAGAAGTTTTCTTCTTTGCCTTTGACACCTTTCCACCCTTTTTAAGGCCAATTGTTTTGGTTAGTTAATTAAATAATAGTAAAAATACTAAAATTAATTGAAAGAACAAGTGAAGATTCTCAAGTTACTTGGTGAGATTTACCAATTTTAGAAAATACTTAATCTCTTAATTTTATCAAATATGCTCAGAAGACTGTCTGCAGAGGAATACTCTTCCACAATTAACAATTTAAAAGAAAACATATAGGAAAAATCGAACAGTTATTTCTATAGTTTGGTGTTTTGTTATTTATGTGATTTGATTTTCCTTTTGTCTTGGTAAATGAAAATAGATAATTTCAATGGTTTCTATTTCCTATTCTTTGGCACAATGCTGAAAAATTAAAATGTCTGCACTAAAGCAAATACCAGAAAATATTCTCATAAAAATATTTAGTTCACATATTTCTATTTAGCTTTGATTTTACTAAAAAATAGACCACAACTTTACCTAACATTTTTAGAAAAAATATCAGATATAGCTCACAGTGGTTCTATACTGATCCACAGTTCATCTAAACAATATTTTTTCCTGAAACCTTGAAGCTGCAAGTGAAGGGCCATTTATTTCTTAGAGTAGAGATAGTAAATTGGATGATTACTTACAATACACTTGATAACAACTTGAAAATAAAATAACAGTTGCATCTAATAGAAAATTAATTTATGTCCATGGAAGGACCTCATCAAGTTCTAAAAATGTAAGAACCATGACTATCTCTTATTCATTTAATCTTAAATAAAGTTTCTTCTGTTGAAATAAAAGACAGTAAAACTGACACCATAAAGCTCCATTGTCTTCTCATTTTTAGAAACTAATACTTTTTTTCCCCAACCTAATTATGCTTAGAATAAAGTTATGGTAATAACAATTCACAAAAGAGAAGAGTGATGAACAAAGAACAAGACATGAAAGCAACACAACCATTACAGAATGGGTGATGTATTTCCAAGACAGTCACAATATGTGGCTTTATGAAAATGAGAGAGAAGGAGATGCCTGCTAGAAAAATATACAACAGTGTCAGAAACCACAGCATCACTACCTCCTCACCACATAAATGCTCTTATTTCAGATCCTTTAATGTCTGAGTTTTCAAATTCTGTTTCTCTGGCTTGGTTTTTTCTCTCTTTAATCCTTGTTAACTGAAAAAAAATAAAATAAGACAATGTTCCAAAACCAACTGTCAGAGAGGCTGTTGTTGTAATGCCTAGCCTAAATCCAGCTCCTCTGGCCACCTAAGGATTAACTCTTCAGTCAGAAAATAAAGAACTTCCACCCTTGACTAGTGCAACAACTACATTCTGCCTTCCAAAAACAGATTCCTGCTCTCTGAATCCCCGTCTGCACACTTCTCAGTCTGCTTCCTTAGTGGAAGCTGCAAGGAAGGTCCAGTTTAGTAGGTCAATGACCATTACAAGGCTGTAGAATTTCCAGATTTTTTATAACAGATGTATTTTAAAATTGGTGTAGCTATTTTATCTCAACAGCTTTAAGATTTTGCATCCAGAACCATTGTAATGTAGTTACTTTGGGAATCAGGACCAGCAATGCATAGGAGGTAATATTATGGTCGAGGCTCAAAAGCAAATCTCCCTCTTCAGAAGAGTCTTCTGAAATCCATGAAGTCCTGTCTGAACTGAGATCCTGAGGAGATCTTGAGGGAGATCCTCAATACTTAGAATTTGGGGAGGTGTGACACAAACAAAAAATTTTTGGAATTACGTTAGGCTAAACCCTAATTTTTTTCTTCAAAAAATATTGTTCTAAAGCTTGAACAAAGAACCACAGAAAGAAGCAGAAACACCAGAGTAGTTTCTAAGGCACCTCCCCTTTCCAGATGAGAAGAGAGGATGGTGGTACTGTGTGAACCTCCTCTCTGGGGAGCACTGATTCTCATACTGGCCTGGTGTAGCTCCAGGCTACATCCTTACACATCTGCAAAGGTAAGTTGTACTGATTTTGTGTTCCACAAAGCCCCTCACAGCACTGGTGCTGGAATCTAGCCTTTCAGGAGCAAACAGTTGACTGAATACTGCTAAAAGAGGAATTGGTGGTAGCAGGTTATCCAGTCTAATCCAACCTTCACCCTAAAATCATATGGGAGTCCCTTTGACTTTCAAAACATATATTTTGCATCATTCACAGTTAAGAAAAATCTACCCTGTGACTCCTACTCAAAGACATTTCCATCTGCACCTGCAGAAACACAATCCCTGTTTCAAATCCTTAGGGAATTCTCGGCACTATGAGAAGTTTGCTTTCCTGTTATTTTTTCATGTTGTCTACATAAAAATGTTTTTTTTCACTACTCAGCATGCTAAATTCCATATCCTGTTTCCCAGGTCTGATTCTGAAAGGCTAGGGACTTTGAAGTATTCACTGCTGTTTGAATTTAGATACTGTGAAAAAATAATCCTCAAGTTCTTTGACAAATTTCCCTCAATTAAATACACTCAAGGAGTGTTATACCAGGGCTTCCACATCATACTTCGATTATATGCTGTGAGTGGTGGTCATTCACCTGTAGTTCCTGAAAGTACACAAGTGCACACAATTCATCAATAGTAGGTACCTGTACAGAGTGTTTATTTTACCCCCTGTGTAACATGGTTAGACAACTAAAATATGGAAACATGAGTTTTCAGAGAATTCTTATTTGCCAGCTGTTCAGTTGCTGGTACCTATTTACAACAGATCTTGCTGCTCTAAACAGTCTCGCTTTCAAAGGGATTGCTTGGAATAAACAACTAACCCATGGGAATACTGACGGCACAATTTGGTCTCTAGTGATTATTTTAACTTGGACTTGAGACATGCAAGCGACACCTGGAGGTTTGTATTCCAGTGCCAAACTTCAATTGCTTCATAGGCTTCATAGTGCTTTCAATTAAAATTTTAAATTATTTACGTGCTTTACCAACCTACCCAATTTGTCCAAGCCACCTATCTGTTTTAGTGTGATCCACAATGCAGGTTAAAAATACTGAGGGCCTCCTCAGAACCACATATAGTATGTTTTCACAGGCCCAGGCCCTGAACAATAAGCAGCAGGACTGCCTCATTCTCCCCAGCCCCCCTCATACCTACCTTGATCTGCCTCCATCTGAAACGAATTCTCTCTACACAATTTATTTTGGAAATCCAGCCCCGTATTTAAGGTGTGATCCCGCCACTTAGCTTTACAAAAGAGTCATTAAAATCTAATTCATTCCAGTCTGAAACTTTGCCAAGCTCTTTCTGCTGCCCAAAATGATACAGAACCAGCTTCCTAAGGGAGGATAAAGACAAAAGGCAATGGCATTCCTGAAGTCCATCTGGGAGTGTGTGGAAAAGTTTGAGAAAGCTAAACTGTTCTTAAACAGTTCTGCGTAGGTATTAAACATTTCCCCTATTTTTCTTTCCTTATCACACATTACTGAGGATATTTACTTAAAGACAGAGTCTTTGTTTAGGTATTCATCTTTCCTTTTCTACTTACCAAAAATCTGAAATCCTAATCCTCTGCTTGTGACATCACAGCAGGACTGCTGTGGAAATTATTGTGCTGCCAAAACTTGGAGGACTGTGACACCAGGTAGAGAATAAACAGGAGAGGCAGATAAACTCTTAGGAAACAAGGTTCCCTTTTTATCTAAATATTTTCATTAATAAAGAACAAGGAAAGGGAAGGAAACTGCATGATATGTTTCTGAGGCCCAGCTATTCTTTTAACCAAGCCTTCAGGAGGACAAAGTGTGAAAGGGTCCTGTCACTCATAAGAGAAAGGCTACATTATAGTCTACAGTGTTTTTTTAATGTAGACCTTTGGATCCTATCATTTATTTACACACTTTGATAATTTTTTCTTTGAGGTCCTCAGGCACCAGTGTCAGGAATAGTCAGAGACAGGCATTTGCTGTGCTGGGTTGTTAAATAACCTCCAGAAACCTTTGTCAAGGACATGTCAAATACCTTTAGAAATACTGAGTTCTCCAAAAATAAAGTTATTACAAAAATCTTCATCCTTACACTTCTCTGCTTTTACAATCGTGTGCATGTTTCAAACTTCTTTTTTGTAATTGTGAACATATGGCAGATGAAATTTCATTTTCATTTGGTGTATAGCTGAAGAGAATGGGGACTGTAGTGAAAACATGAAGGTAAAGTGATAATGGGCAGGTTTTAACCCCGCAGTAGCAACTGGCTGCTGCTGTATGACAGTGTCTGTACTAGACTTCCATTCTATATCCATCTTGTTGGGAGAAAAGTCACCAAAAAGTAAAACTTTCTGAGCTGACAGACATCAAGAGTGGTGTGAAACAAGGATATAAAATGATAAAAATATAAACTTATTATTTAAGGTGCATAAAAGCCTGATTGGAAATGAAAGCAAGTTCTGAGCCAAATTCCTGACCCCAAATCCAGCAGACAGGTGGTATAAAGAAGGAACAGAAAAAGGAAGCACAGTTTTCCTTAAAAAAGTAAGGGAAAATGAAGTGGCATATTATAAGCAGAGTCTAAGGTAAATGGCACGAGAGATTGTAGGACATTTTGGCTATTACTATCCAAAGCATGAGAAAGAAAGAAAGATGGTAGGGAGGGTTTATGTCCAAGATGTAGGTTCTATGGCCAGGCCCCAAATACTATTAATCATACAGTGGATGCAGTTGCAGAGGAATGCATGGCAGATTTCACAGTGAAGGAGAGCAGCTGCCTTGCAAGGCAATATCTTCACAAGAAAAGATCATTATCACTGTCTGTGGTCCAGACAGAGCAGTAAAGAAAGGCAATACTTTACTCACTATTGCTCATAAAGTATGGGTTAAAAGATCAGATAAAATCGTTGCACGCAGGATAAGAGGCAGCACTTCACCAGGAGCTTTTGTCTTACATGGGATGGGAGTACACTTTCTAATTGAAAACACAAAGAAAAAAAAACTACAAATGGACACTTGAAAAATAATAAGCCTAAGTTTAAGTATTTGTCATGCAGTGGTACTTCCCAATGCCATCACTACTCTGTACATTAGAATTTGACCATATCAGGTTCATCAGAAAGAAACGGTGATGAAACTTTCTGAAATGCTGAATAAGGCAATAATGTTCTAAACACAAATGCCTAGATGTAATCTGGATCTGTGCTAGTAAGCCTAGCCCTGCCTTTTTTATTCACTCCAGCTTCTCAGGTACGTGTGCGGGGTTGGAATACAACTGCAATGTTTGCTTGAGTCAGCTGCCGTGACTTACAGATTCATCTGATGGTGAAAGCAGAGCAGAGCAAAACTAATCAAGAATGAGCAATCTGAAGCAACCAGATCTCACAGGCAAGAACTGCTTTCTTTTGCATGTTTAGGGCTCACTGCAGGCTGTGTCATGCCTGAGTGCCAGGGGGTCAGTCCCTCCACAGCTCTACTAAACACCATTTCCTTTACTCAGCCATAGAATAGCCAAGCAATCATTTGTCTCCAACTCCGAAGTCATATGACCCTGAGCCCTTGTGAAGGTCCACTGAAGCAGGAAATTCAAGGAACATGATGCAAAGTTTCTGTCTCTTCCCCATGAGCATTTATGAGGTATGAGAAGGGCAGAGGCCACACCTGACTGTTTCAACTAGGCACATCTGTGTACCCAGATTAGAGAATTGATATTACTGTGTTTTCATGATTAAGTCCTAATCACAGAAGAATAGGATATGACTTGGTAGATTCACTGCTGAGTTGTGCTTTGAAAAGTCTCAAAAAAAACCCCAAAAAACAGGCTTGGGCTTTTTTTTATTTTCTCTTTAGTCTGTCTCACAGAGGCTTGGTCTTTGAATTAAAAAGTTTCTTAGTTATCTCTCCAGTACCCTTCCTCTGCTCATGTCAGACCCTTGAGAAGACAGGTAAAAATATCTCTCTTCTCAAACAGGCTAAGCAATGGAACACGGGTTGGTATGTTTCTCCAAAGATGTGGGATTAACATTTCCATTGATGGTTGCAGAATACAACTAATGGGATTTAGAAGACTGTTCTGGAGGTGATGGACCAAAATTGAGAAACTTTCACTTGTTCTCCTTGAACTACCCTTGTTTAGCAGTGCTGCTGAAAAAAATATGTGATAATCTCTAAAAATACATGAAGATCTCAAAATCTTTGAGATGATTTGGTGGGAGTTGGACAAGGTGTGCCTCTTTGCTTCCCTGGTTCTTCTCAGTGGTAATCTCCAGGTTGGGGTGGAAAACTCCAAAGTGGTATTTTTCAGTTTGGAAGCCTTATGGTGTTCTACATCGCATCAGTAGTTCAGAGGCTGAACGTTCCCAGCTTTTCTCCTAAAGACAACTTGGGTTTCATCTGTGCATCTTCACCACACTCTTCCTTTTTGGGGAAAAGATTCTGGTGGTCTCAAGGTGTCATGATCAGGGAAGCCAGGTTCAGAAGCCCAGATCATAGCAAAATCAACATGGTTATTGAAGGTGGAATTTAGGCACTTGACAAGCACTTTCCCTACATGAACTTTTGCATTTTGATGGTGGAATGCTTTCATAGGCCCCAGAAATTTTCAAAAACAAATTAGAAATCCTTTTTCTACTGAGAAACTATGGAAAAACTTCATAGAAGATTTTCATCTAGTTGTAATAAGAAGAACGTTACTGGTAAAAAGCATAAAATACCTGCAAATATCAGTCCAATTAAATGGGAACATCATTTTTCAAAGTCACAATAAAACTACAGTACTGAAAACAAGGGTGTTATTCTAGGGTTTTGGCTAGGAGAATCTTAAAGTGTTATTTTTAATGAAAACAGAGCACAAGAAGTTCAGCCTCTGCAAGGGGTTAGGAGGAGAGTAGGGAAGCTAAGGTATTTCCTCAAAATGCATGTTCTGTCTTCTGAACAGGATGATTAGTTAAAATGCTTTCATAAAGCCATAAACCCCATCATTTCTTCTATGCACTGAGATTTGGGGGAAGAATATTCTAATTAGACAGTTATCAAATAATGTGATGTTCAATAGAGTTGAGCATCATCTTATTGAGTGATTTTAGCCTTTAAAGAATTTCCTCTCCTTCAGATGAAAACCTTTGATTATAGCATAATATACTGATCACTAGTAGACTTCTGCATATATTAATGAATTTTTTAAAAATAAAAATCTGATAGCATTCTCCCTGGAGCTCAGATGTTTCTCATTTCTTCAGAACCAAGGAATAAATTAATGGGATGTTGGCTCTAGTTTTCCCACTACTGTTCAGAACGCAAACAAATAAACCCCCTTTGAATTCTGGTGAACAGTTACACCAAGAGTGTTCAGTCATGAATTAGTGTCACATTGCATGACATGAAGAAGCACTATGGTCAATTCATGCTGCAGAGCTCACAGTGGAAGATTGTGAGTAGATAAAACTTGTCTAAATAAGGTTGTACTGGCTAGGGAAGAAGACAATAATAAAGGAAGGCAAGCAGACTTTTTTAGTATTTATACCAAGTCCAAGTAGTTTCTATTTAATTTACTGCACCTGGTGCAAAGAAAGAAGGAAACAGCATACTACAGGAGGAAAAAATACTGTGTACTAAACAGACTAGCTTTTAAGGGAGAGTAAATCAATCAAAATCATCTGTAAATTCTGTTAATAAAGCCCTGTTAGCTATTGCTCAATGACAGTTTTAGTCTGAAGCTAAATGAAAGGTTGTTCACAGCTGCATATACTTCATCGCATAAATGCAGATTAAAGCAGATTCGAAAACATCATTTTGAATAATGCATAATTTTTAAAGAACAAAGTGAATAAAGTGATTAACAGCTTGTGTTAATCTGGAATAGGAAAATTTTCACTCTCCAAAAGAAACAAAGGACAGAAGTTTCTGGGGATGGAGAGAATTGATCATGCATGAGTTCAATTCCTAAAAGGCTGCCAATGAAATACAAGGAGGTAAGAGCACTTAAAACTTTGGTTGAAGTTTCTGAGATGGCACTGTGACTGCTTTGTCATGCAGACTGCATCTTACCTTTTCTACTTAAAGCAAACCAAGTTTTATTTAAAGAAAGACAAGCCGATTAGGTCCTTGCATTTGAAAATATTACATATATGTGTGTGTAATTTTAAGATATACATATTATATATAGATATAAATACAACCTACAATATAATAATTATAGACCTGTGTGAGTATGTGCTTTCCATAGAATCATGGAATTGTTTTGGTTGGAAAAGACCTCTGTGTTCATCAAGTCCAACCACTTACCCAGCATTTCCATCTAAATCATGTCCCTGAGAGCCACATTTACAGATTTTTGGAACATTTGCAGGGATGGTGCTCAACCATCTCCCTGGGCAGCTTGTTCCTATTTTCAGTAGATATATTTTTATGTATATACTTTCATGTTTAGGTAAATTTACCTGCACACGTTTATATAAAATATATGTATAATCCATATATGTGATGGTGTAGTGGTTGTCAAATTGGAAATAAGTACTTGAGAGTATTTTTTTATGATCCCATTCACACAGTGTACATTGCAATGAAACAGTTTGACTGATGAGAACAATCATTCCTAATGTAAAATTCTGGGCATAGTTTTCATTTCTTTTAAGATGTAAATCTACAGGCATGTAGTCCAGAGCAGGACAGCCTATCCCTGTGGCAAGAGTGCCACAATATACTTCAGGTATCTGAAAAAAGCAATCAGAGCAATTAATCAGTTTGGTCCAAAAGAAGATACTCTTTTCCTCTTTAAGTCAACATTTTTTGAAAGAATATATCTTGAGGTAACTTAAAAATTTCGCATCAACATAAAATTCTGTTATTTAGGGAAAAAGTATTGAGTGCTACAAATCCAGTTTTGCATCTACCCTGTCATTGATCAGCCAATGACCTGTGTTAGTGATAATGTCCTTAGACCTTTTCTGTGAACTCTGAAATCGATGGTTTATTGCATAACTATTAAAAAATACAATAACTGCATACTCTGCCCAATTATTGTCTAGAACTTTCATGTCAAATAGTTAAAACAAAGAGAAAGGGTTACTGTCTGAACACCTATAATGGCCAAGTCCTGTAATACTGCATAAGCCCAGAAAAGATACCTTCTCTAGACCTCTGTGAAGGACATTTAATCTTATCAGCTTTTCCGTACTAAGATAAAGGGGTTTTCATGTATACAAAAGTTATGCTATGGAGTGTGATAGTTTAACTGTGTTTCATGCACCTGGTACAGCTTTTGCAGTATTTCCAGCTCTCAGGGCCAAATATGATGAGTGTTTTGAGAGTATAACATTTCATAAATTTAGGAGGTGAATTTACTCTTGATATCACATTGGAGTTCAGAGTCAAATAGGTTGTGTCTATGTAAACAGAGAGAAGAGGACTTCATAAACAGTGCTTAAGGAAGTGGAAAATATATTGCTGGGGTTTGGGGGTTTATTTTTATAAATCTCCACCTCTCCTCTTCCTCCCATTTGTCACTCTTTTTACATGCCAAGGCATCAATGCGTGTTTATTCCTGTAGAATAACAAATAAAGACTTCAGGATCTGATTCTTCAATATAAGAACATCTTTTTGTTCAACTATCAAAAAATAAGAATCAGAAATCTCTGATTCATGTGTTAATAGCTACCACAATACAGAATATTTTTTGTATATATAAAGAAAAAGCTTTTCCTTAAATTTTCTAAATTTAATTTAAACTACTAAAATTAGGCACTTTTTTTTAAGCCTTCTCTTCCCTTCTCAAAGAAACCACATGCTATTTAATGATCTTAATGATAATTCATTAGCCATGGTCCCTACTCCTTCATCTGCAACAACTCAGAAGATTGCAACTGAGCTCTACTTTAACTCATTTTCTGTAATCAACGTGAGAATCTGCCTGGGATATCCATATTTATTTTAGCTATTTTGACCAGTGCAGATCTTTTTTTGATGTTGTTCTCCTGAAAAAAATTGTATATAAATATGTAATTAAAAAACATAAATTAGTAATTTGAAAAATTGCAGAAAAATTAATAATCCCTTATCACTTCTATCAACAGCATCATTTTAGCACCATCAGTAGGGCTGTTTGGACTCTTTCAATCATAATATGGAAAAACACAATTCCCAGATGTTTTGAGAGGATTTGTGTTTGTTTACTGCTATCTGCTGCCATCTGATTTTTTCATTCCCATATAAAAAGTAGTTCCCAGGAGTGTTTGGACAAGCAGTCATTAATTAAATTTCTGCTGTTTTGAGAACATTTACCCTAAGTATTTTTGCTTCTAAGACTATTATTTTTCCTGAGTTCAGTCTTGAGCTGGACACCTTAGGTACCTATGGTGTCTCTTTTACCTTTGTGTTCACTGTGCAGGTCCAGGAGACAGACATTTTCTGAGAATTTATTAACCCTTGATTTATACAGCAGTAAGCAGTATTTCATTATCACATTCAGCAGTAATAAGGCTTGTTCTAAGCCTTGCCAGACTTGCCTGGCCTGAGTGTTTAAGGCCAGGTTGGATGAGGCCTGGAGAAACCTGGTCTTGTGGAAGATGTTCCTGCCCATAGCCGGGGGTTCTAACAAGATGATCTTTGAGGTCCCTTCCAACCTAAAATACAGGAAACAAAGCCTCTGCTTTAGAAAATTACCAATATTAAAGAAAACATTTAAGCATCTGTTTAAATGCCACTATAATAAGTTTAAATACCACAAAAATAAATGGAAAATAGGTACATGGCTTTATATGTCACATCCATAGTGAGTGTCAACACTTTGCCTTTTCATGGGCTTGTCTTTGTTCAAAAAACCAATTAACAGTTGCCAGACTTAAATGTTCCTAGGCCTCTTGCCTCAGGCCTGCTCAAATCACTCAAAGATTCTTCTTTCTCACCTCTTTACTCACCTCTGTCTTGTATTTGGCTCCAGTGAGGCATCATCAGTTTTTGTCAGGCAGGAAAAACACACTTAATTCTTTCTCACCATGGCCAATGCCTCAGAATTGGTGACTGGTTCAGCTATTCAGGACTAACTTTTGCCATTTCAAAATAAGTGTATTATCAGATTATCAGATATGAACTGAAAACTTAAAATATTGGTAATATGCCCACCTCTCCTTTAGTACCTGCACTTTACAGCTTCCTTTAAGCTGGTCCTAGACCTTACAGTAAGTCCAGAATTTGGGATATAGGATTTCTAAATTCATATTGTTTAATAACCATCCACAAATATAAGTTTAAAACTGACAGTTACAAAAACTCTCAATGACAATTACAGCAGTGATGCTGTAATTCTTTTCAGGCCATTATCCTACCAAAGCAGAAGGCTGTATTGAGGTTTCTTGAGTTAGATGCCCGTTTTACTGGGAAAAAAACCCCAACCAACCAAAAAACTATGCAATTCACATTTATTTCACTATCTCTTTTAGTGCTGGGATGCTGAAACTTGGACAGACAATTTTTTAAGTCTACTTAGATTATAGTTTTTCTCAAAATCTCCTAATTTTTTGTATACGAGAAACATTTTTTCCCCATGAAATTAAGAAAATAATTTGGCTTGAGTATCTCTAGCAATCTTACAGGGATTTTTTATTAATTATTCTTGGCATTTACCAGGTACCTAAGGTAAATATATATGAGTCTATCAGCTTTCACCTTATTATCCGGTATGGTTATCATGGGCCAAGAACTGCACTGCTGTGGTTCAGCTTAACCTACTTCAGTTACAACCTGGTTTACCTTAAAAGAACTACACCTGTCTATTCGTTCTTCAATGACGTAAGTGGGAAGACACATAGACACTTAAATCACATTAAAATTCCCACAGTTCTTCCACTAAAATAAATGAACAAAAATTGGATTTTCACATGGCACATCTAGATTTAAAATGTCCTAAAAGAAAAATTTGCGATTACCTGCTTAGATGATAAAGGCAACTGAGTGTTTCTCTCAGTTACCTCTTGTGCCAATTTTATAAACATATTATCTCCTTTCTTCTTTTTTTTTCCCAATGGAACATTTCATTATCTTACAGTACTGTATTATATTACAATATATTACAAAACCAAACAAATAAGGCATTATTATTGTTATCATCACCCTTTCTTCTTCTTCTACAAAAGAGAACAATTTTAGCTGCTGGTGTAATCTACCTTTTTATGATTACTTATATATATGTGTGTGTGTGTGTTATTACATTGATCAGAACATTTTCAAGGTTTGAATTAAATTTAAAAATGAATAGCAGATCTTTTGAAAAGAAAGGCAACCTGAACAAAATCTGGTTCAAAAGACACACCTAATTCAAAGCTCAAAGAAGAGAAGGGTCACCTATTATCTTTTCAAAAAATGCAAACAGACATAAAAAATTTATTTCCTGATTCAAATGAACATAGGAATTCTGAAAATCCTACAAGCTTCTATCTTTCTAAAGATTCTAACTCAGCTCTCAAATTTTTTAATACCTGTCAACAAGACTCCAAATCTTGCACCTCCTGCCCAAAGTACAGAGTTCAAACTTCATACGAAGCAGCTGCATTGTAGTTTCTTTGCAGCAGAAAACAGAAATCAGAGAACAGAGATGGCAAAGACTTTCAGAATAATTTTGGAGTTCTTGAAAAGGAGTAATTTAAAAACCCAGGCCCCAGGCATTTGGACAGTTTGAATTTTTGAAACATTATTGCACTGCTAAAAATGAAGCATGTTGGTTTCTGGTTTTGCTTGTTTTGTGGTTTTTTTGGTTTAGTTTTGTGAGGAGGTTTTTTTTCTTGTTTGTTTTTCAAGGAAAATAAATGTTTGGAGGAAGGAGAAGACTTACATTTTCTGTCTTCAACATTAAGAACTGTCTTTCCAGGTTATGAAAACAGTTCCCTTCTCCTCATCCCACCATCTGGTGGAAACTCATATCCAAACCTTGAAGTTCACTGCTTTTATTTTTCTTCAGGGCTTGAAAATTACACTTTTTGAGGATTAGATAAGATGACTCAAAAGCTTTTGTTACTCCCTCTGTTCCCATGTAAAATCATCTCTATAAAGTAAGCAATAATAATTGCTGACCTGCGCAAATCAAATACTCTAATGTAGGTTCATCAGTTTCTTACAGTGGTAACACCTCTTTTCTGGAGCCCATTTTGCTGCACTGCCATGCTAACCATCTTCTCGACTGACAAGAGTGGAGCTTAATTCAGGAGTGCGAGGCAACTGGCTAAATTGGTAGGATTTCAAATGCATTCCGTAAGGTCCCAGTCCCTAACTCTTGTTCTATGCTTATGAGTATCTGAAAGAAGGTTATCACAGCTGGGGCACATGGAGTTTTAGGCAGTCCATGCTTTTCCTCTGGGAGATTTCCTACAAAAATTTGGAAAAAAAAAAAAAAAAGAATGAGCAATTCAGTTTCTGTTTAAAAAAAAAGGAAAAGAAATTAAAAAAAAGAAAAGCAGAGCTATATTTTTTCTACTCTAAGGGACTCTCAGGAATAATAAGCTCAAGAATCCTATATGTTGTGCACCCTCACCTGTTCTTTTTCCTGTTCAACAGCTGATGGCAGTCACTGTAACAGCATAATTATTACTTTAGAGATTTTGAGCCTGTGCAGCAAACTTCTGCCTTAAAACAGGTATAAGACAAACAAGTTACCTCAGCAAAAGGCAAACTTTCAGGGGAGCAGAAAAAAATATCACAGATCCATCCAGCAGACTAGTTCAGGGACTGAGGGGATCACTCTGCTCATCTGCAAGTACCCCACCACTATGAGCTGAACAGTCAGTCCTCTCCAAACACCTGAATTTTCTGTACAGCTAAATACCTATATAATATCTTTAAAAATGAAGAACTGAGATTTTTCTCCCTGAAGCCAATCAGTTCCAAGCTTCCAAGAGGAAGAAATTTCTAACACCATTCAACTCTATAGAAATCTCCAGAAGAAAGACAGTAAAAAAACACAGATTGAGCATCTTCAGTGCTGCTTCTGGGTTTTATTTTGACTGTATAATATAATAAAGTCTGTCTTTCAGAGACAAAACCTAGTTAACCCCTCAAAACCAGTCACTGAAGGAAGTTAAACAGAAGAGGCAGGGGAAATATAAATATTCTAAAAGTCAAGTTCTACTTCAGTGTGGCTAAAGTACAGTTCTTGGGATACTGCACACAGGAGAGAACTCAAGTAAAGACTGCAGTTTCAAATCTGGGGAAAGGCTTGTGTGCCTCCAAGTTTGATGGTCTTTTCTAGCTGAACCAACTAGCTCTGGTCTAGTAAAAAATACTACCTTACTTGGAAATTTTGCTCTGCCCCATAGTTTTACAGTATCATGGCTCTAATAGCTGCATTACTAAACCAAGGTTATTCAGACCAGTTGTTTCATTTGTGCTCAAGGGAGAGTTCCATCTGTCCTGTCTAAAGTAAAAGGGGTCTGTGTACACTAACAATGCAAACTCATCTGTATTTTAGAATAATCAGCAAATTCTTCTGCCTTGATTTCTTCTTTTTTTTCTCCATTCGATAAAGGTGTCTACAGTAAAAGGACATGACAAATCCTCAGTGGGGAACTTCTGGAATTCTCGTTTCTGTCTAAGCAGTATCACCAGTGCTGAGATAAAGGAGAAAAGCGCTGTGGATCCTGTCAGATTTGACTGTTCCTGCCAGATTTGCCAGTCCTCCACAGTGCAGATACAGACCAACAGGAAAAAAAATACCAGCCTCCCCAGTCTGGCTTATACTATAGTCGTGCTAGAGCAGTACTACAAAAATTACAGGAAACCCACAAGGAATGCAGATTCTATATGGTGAAGACTTTACAGTTTTTGCATTATTTAACCAAGGACAAGTTGGGATAAAGGCAGAAGAAATAGCACAGACAAACAGAGCAGAAGTCTCTCAGCTGTCTCCTTGTCACAGCTGAGGTCATAAGCTCAGGAGAAGTGGCAGGAGCAGCAGGTGCTCCTGAAATCCTGCTGGCACACGGCCACTGTCACATGTTTGCCGGATCATGCCACATGAATCAATAAAACAACTCGCCCTGCTCATAAGAGACACAATGAAATAAACCTGTACCAGTCACAAATGGTTTCTTTTGAAACTTGGAGGACTTGACCTTAGACACAGCGAAGATAACTGTACTATTCTCAGTGATTCCATGGGCTTGGAATCAGCTTCATTAACTGTGGGAATGAAGAGCATGGAAGAAATGTCACCCAATAGGCTGCCTGGGAAACTGCTACCCCAGGCACTGTGACTGTCACTGACCTTCACAGGGACAAAAAACAAAACCAGTTTTCATACATCTGTTTTCAGTTCATCTGTTTTCAGTCAATTTGCTTCTCCTTAGGGCAAAAGTCTTGAGAAATAAATAATGGCAAAACATGCAAGAGACACACACATGAGAAAGGGGCTTCCACAAGAATCACATACATAAAAAATACCACATCTAAATTGCTGGAAACAGAAACCTGCTAAGATGATGGGCTTCATGCAAATTGCAGATGACCCGGGAAAAGTCAGGACCTAAATAAGAGGGACACAGACTGCTGCCTGGGACAGAATTTCTTGTGTTGACATATCAGGAGCAGGCTGACTTCTACCTTTGCCAGTTAGATCTATGCACAAATTGAAGTTTGCAGTTCATTGGAATCACTTTCTGTTGCCATTGCGTTCATATGCTTTACTCTGAATCCTCTTCTAATAGAATGGGGCAATAATAATTTTGTATCTATATCTCTATAGATTATTATATACAGTATCATTTATTAAGAAAAATAAAGAAGGCAGAATCAATATAATGCTACTCTCGTAAAAAAAATGTGTGTTTGTGTTTCTGGTAGAGAGAGACAGCTCTCTCTGATTTATATATATACATATCAGTGAAAAATTTAAGATAATTTTAATACATATTACACTTAAACTATTATATTTGTTTCATACCTATTAATTTTCAGAGTGCACTCTATAGTATATTAGCTAATAATGTATAGCACCAATTTACAGGCAGACATTAAAAAAGATTTTTTTGACTCTTTGGTAAATACTGAATGAAGAATCAAAAATTTTAATCAATGTCTTTCTCTCATTTCACTTTACCAGGCAGCCCAGCTACAGGATCTAAAATAATCATTGTTTCCTTGCATAAATTTCTGTATATAGAAAGGACCTTGTTGACAAAAAATGTGAATTACTCTATTGTTAAGTTATTTTGTATATCAAACTGCTACAGAACATTATTTTTTGCTCCATGAATATACAGAAATCCTGCTGACACATGTAGCTCTTTGTGTAGGAGAGGACAATATGCAACTTTTTCAATCAAATGGTTTAATTAATACTCACAACAAACACCTGTTTGTATAGTGAAAAATGAATCTATTAATAAGCAAATTTAATCAGTAATGTCTTTTCAGTCTCATTGACATGTGTTCTCCAAAAATATAAGTAGCCATACTAAATAATATTTTAGTCTAATCAGTTATTATTTCCTCTTTTCTAGCTGTTTTTTCCATAGTTCAGTTGTTGATCATCTCTTAGTGATATCATATTGAGTTGCTTTTGAAACAAGTGTTGTGTCGTAAAAACAGTATTACTTATTTCAGCCACAAAAATGGAAAAGAGAAAAATATCTTTCTCAATACAAAGAGTTTCCTTTCAAGTACGTTGAATGTAAAAACAATGTACTTTCAACAACAGACATTAGGTTATTTTAAAATTTTATATTTTAAAATATCTGTGAAGTAAATTAAGTGGCTTTTCCAGTATCATGCACAGGACCTGTTCTGCTGTCAATTGCATCAACACAGTCCTCTAAAAGTCAATGTTGTTACAGCATTGTAAAGGTATAAGGGATCTTGTGTGGGCCTTTTTACTCCTTTTGACTCAGATATTATATTATTTAAATATATTATTTTCTTTCCATCCTTCTTTTTTATTTTAAACTCAGTTTCAACATTTTTTTTTTTTAAGCTCATTTTGCCCCAGGCTTAAGTTCAGTTTGGACAGTCTGAACAGAGGGAAAAAAAAGCAAGACAAACACTGTTGTTTCCTTTTGAAAGTTATTCAGGCACCAGGGGCTAGGTCTTGATTAATGCTCTCTTTTGAAGCCATTGTTATCTAAGCTCTTATACAATTTGTTTTGGAATATTCATTGTTTTCAAAAGTAGTGTTGAAAACTTAATGAAGTTAACACAAAGAACTACTGTAATGGGGTAATGAGATAAGTCCATATGAACAAAAGGGATAAAAATGAATTATTTCACATGCTGCCCGTGAGCATCAGTGTTAAGAGACTATATGAACAGTGAGAGTTTGAATCAGTTGCCTAAACACATGCATTTGGTAACATTTGAGATACCCTAGGATTTCTCACATGGCATTCTTATGCAAATCCAAAAAGGCATAAGTCTTCCTTATTTTCTTGAGGTATCATATCTGACAGGCCCATACAAATTCTCCAGTGTCTGAAATGACATGAGAGAGTTTTGCTGAGGCAATTGAACCAAGCCCTAAGTGTCTGTATATTGCCTCACTTGTCAACACCACAGAAGAATTAGCTTTGCACTTCGTTGATAAAGGACACACCTATTAAATGCTTTAAACACATTCTGGAAAATCTGCTCTATATGAATTTTACACAGTCTGTAAAGCACGAACATGAGAAGAGTGAACTCCCAGCACCCTTACTGCACATGCTTTGTTCTCTTGGCTGCCAAATGGCACATTCCCCTGGGTTCCATGTTTGCAGAACCTTAGCGAACTACGTAAAACCCAGAAGTCCAAATAACCTGCTGCATAATTAGATACAGCCTCTGTGACATTTGCAAAGTTGCTGCTGTTTCATGTCATAGTGAATTGGTTGTTAGTGAATTAATCTGGGGTTTAATATAATTACTGAATGTAGGAATCAAAAGGCTTTTGTTCCACCAATATGTGCAAGATTAGAGCACAGCCACATCATAAACTGCTTCCCAACCATACGAACTGTAGAATGTTTATAAATTAAAGAGAAAGACTCAGAACAATTCAGTTTATACTGTGAAATGTGGTTTTGTTCTAGATCTGTTTCCATTTGGTGTATGAGAAAATTTCTTTTGAGACAGTGTTTGCAACACACAGACAAAACACAGTGTCTGTTCTGTAGCTGTCACTAATATAAAGGCTTAATCCCTTTAATTTGGATAGCAGAGCCATTACGTTTAGCAAACTTTGTCATCTTGCGCGAGTCACTGTGACAAGCACAGTTTCTTTTTGGCTGGTTTTCTGGTTAGTTTCCTTCTCCACAGCCAGCTTCCTTTCACCTCCACACCATTCCCCTTTACCTCACAAGGATGCTCCTTGTTGCTCTCTGCACCAGCCAGGCCACCCCTAGAGGCTCTAAACCTCCAGATTGATCCATTCATCCCTTTGCTGCTTCTTGGCTACCAAGGTGACCAACTCCCAGGGCTCCAGTTCTACTCGGGTAAGCTTTTGACTTTGTACCCTGATGTACAAGGATGGCTTGTACTCCCAAGAATCACTAGTGACATTCAACATGGCATTAGCGAGGTCACTCAAGGACAGGTTAAAATCTCATCATAATCTCCTTTCTGTGGTTGGCTTATTTTATTTTTAACATTACTTAAATTTAGATTTCTCTGTTAATGTTTATGATTATACTGACCTCTAGGGGTTTTGCTTTCCGTCATAGAGTTTTCAGCTTTGGCTACAGAATGGGGTGATCAGTTTCCTGCTCAGTTGTACCAGTGGCACTGTATTCTCACTTTTTTTGCACACTGCATTTTTTTAAAAAGCAGACAAGACATGAAATTATCACTAAGGTGATAAGACAGAAAAGCACACATATACATTTTTGTAAGGCATCCAATAACATACAACACAGCTTCAGAATTTGGATGAAGAAAGTCTAGGAGAAATTTGGTACACTTTCAAGGCCTGCCAATTAAATGTCTTATAAATACAATGAGCAATGCTATTAAATATATATCTTATCTCTTAAAATCATCCTGCTATATTAATGGATTAACACCACTAATTTTTATTCCATAGACCTTTGTTCCTTCTGAGAGTCATTAGCAAGACTTTTAGGAAGAAGGACTTGTGCAGTTTTCAGTGAAAACTCACCTGTGGTCAAAGATGTGCTTTTCTCATACAGGAGGGCATTCTGGTGGCTTTGAATGATACTAAACCAGCTTCTGAACTATGAAATTGATTCTTTATGTAAAAATGCTGCAGTTTAACTATGCAAATCTTTCTAAAGGGACTTTTGGTGCATATATAACACTGTCTAGTAGTGTGCATCAACAACAAATATATTCTACAAACACATGGCGGCCTTAGCACCCCTCAGCAACATGTATTTTCCAAGGAAAAAGGTCCATAATGTTAACACTATGGCAGTATGATTTCATGTGAATGCTACAGGTCAGTAAATGTAGAAGTGAATGATTCCTGCTGCTTGGAGATATACTGAGTTACACAACTTCAGTGACAGGATTGCATACAGATGCATCAAATTCTACATTTTTAGCATGGGCATGCATATAATATCTCCTTTATAGTGTGCTCCACTTCATATTTACTCAAATGAACAGGCAACTCACAAGTCAACAAAATTATTATTCATGAGTGCAAAAAAAATATTCAAGACACCATTAAAAATCAGAAACAAGTTCTGTAAAATTTCATAAATTCCAACACTCACTAAATCTAAGTCTCGCTGTTATGATGCACATACTCAGGGAACATGTATAACTTGTACCACTAGTGTCCCATATGTAATCAAAACAGAACAGACACCAAAAAACTGCAGTCTAAATTTGGAAAGGGAGACTGGCTTAGTGCCCAAAATAAAACACTCCTGATTTCTGCTCTTACTTATACATCTGGAATCAAGAGATAAGCAGGAAATCCATAGGTATAAAATGGGTAATCCTGTATTCTTCATTTGAATTGAAGGGGAATTTCACTGTGGAAAACTGTATCAACTGCCAACAGGACTAGATATAGTACAGAAAAACAACATTAAAAACCCCCAAACCAACAACTTACACGATCAGGTGATTCTTAGCTGTCAGTTAAATTTGAATTTACTACAGTAATATGATAGAATTCTTAGCTGTTTTATAAATTGCATGTAAGAGAGCCTCTGGCAATAATATCAGAAAACATTACACTTGGAGAGGATTGCTGAATTCCAGTCAAGGACTGGACATGTCTCATTTTGCTCATCAAATTCAAATTCCTGGCCTTCCTTCTTCAGATTCTTTTAATATTATTTTTAATTTGGCTTCTATTTCTTTCAGTCCCATGTAGACTTTGTATATTTAATTTTCTTCTATAATTTCATTTGGAGGCTTCTATGCCAGGCCTGTATTTACACAGCTTCTTCCTACCCTGCCCCTGAGTCTTCTAGCTCTTTCTGTCTTGATTTCTTTTGTATTATACTTGGGATGATTCAGGCCCCAGATCTGCATGGTTGGCAATTCTTTATCATTTTTCTTTTTTTTTTCACCACAAACAGATCCACCGATACCAGGCAAGCAAAGCACAAAGTGATCACCCTATGCAGTAGCTCTGTGAGAATTATGACTTCTGCTTTCTCTTACCAAACACCACGGTTTTTATGCAGCTGCCATCATCTGTTTTAAGTCATAACCTTTGAAATTCAGAAATATTAAAAATCATCCTTTTCTATTAAAGGTGTTCAAAACAAGATCAAATAAATTTTTATTAGAATATCTTATAGAAGCAAAATCTGTCACAGTTTCCCCAAATCACCGTAAGAATGATATTTTTTAAGAAAATGATATTTTTCTTAATATCAGAAATGATATTTTTTAAGAAAAATATGATATGATTTTTTAATGATATTTTTTAAGAAAAAGAGCTGCTATTCCATTTCCTGAAATAGTGGGAATCCTGTGAAAATATTCCTGAAGCTGCCAAGTTTGGGAACATCTGTTAGACAGCTGATCTGTAACAGCCCAGCACCACAGAAGCAGGGTTAGTATGTAAGAACAAATGAGATTTCCTAATTTGCAAAGGTCTTCAGAAGAAGGAATTCTGTAATAAGCACACACTATTTAATGAACAACTTGACAGCTATTCTTCCTGACACTGCCTCCAGAGCTAAACAAAGAAAATGTGCAGTTTCACTGCTTCATATTAAAACGTGAGTGGTTATTTTATATAAAACTGAAAGTTAGTCGTGAGTTAATAATGGAATAAAACACAATAAAGAACAACAGCTTATAATTATAATGAACAATAAAAATATTTCAGATATTATTTGTATGCCAAACACATAGTATGGTAGATACCAGTTTTGCTTGGTTAGTTAAATTATATTTTCATATGCCACACTTTGATATGTAAGCAAAGTGCTTTATGGTAAATACTCATTAACCAACTCTTCAAGTTAGTGACTGTTGACAAAGCTGAGCAAATTTATTGCAATGAGTTGCAAACAGAGAACATGAAAGCTAGGAGAAAAAAACCTGAGTGTTGGGAATTATTTTATTATATGTGTTGTTAATTACACAATAGCTGGTGTTATGGGCCTTCTTTCAGCAGTCAATCTCTAGCCAGTCATAAAATCATAGAATATCCTGAACTGGAAGGGATCCACAAGGATCATCAAAGCCCAGCTCCTGGCCCTGCACAAGACAGGCCCAAGAATCCCACTCTGTGCCTGACAGTGTTGTCCAAACACTTCTTGAGCCCTGGCAGCCTTGATGAACTTCTGCCAGTGTAGCTATGTTAATATACTCAGTGGAACTGACAGGAATCCAAGTTTCATTCAACCCATGTGAACTTTATATAAAGGAATGCATCAAAAGATATTTAAAATTATGATGCACTTGAGACAACCGTGTCTTGACAGCTTTTATTACAGCTATTTACAATTGGTTTTGCATGGATTTTTTTTTTAGTTTTGCTGGGCTTGTTCATTATAAAATAACTGCAATATTTACCAAGTCCATATTAGTCTCAAAGCAAAACAGAAAACCCTGTGGGCCTTGTATTTGAATGAAAAATGCCACAGGAAATGTGATGTCTGCATAATCACAACACTATTTCAGTGTGATCTGTCATGCCAGGAAGGACTCTCTCCCTCTTTTCCTGGAAGATCTGCAAAATCTTAGTGTTAAAAAGGTGTTTAACACAACAGAGAAAAGCTCCCTATGATAGGTTAGAATTAACCCAAGTGCTAAAAATTATTGGGTAGTTAAAATTACTTCCCTACCTTTCATAGTGACTAGCACCATGTGATCATTTATTTATTTATTTATCTTTACATTCATGTTTACAGATGATTAGGAAATGAGCTGAATCTGCTTATTATAATTCCTTCTACCAATTTCAGTGGAAAATCTTCCTTACTCTTCTAAGCTGTTTAATAACTGCCATACACCTCCCAATGTGCAGTTTGTTATTTCACACCACTGAAAGGCATTCCTCTTCACAGTGTGGCATCTGGATTTCTGGGTTTGTTGTTTTGTTTGTTTGTTTGGTTTGGTTTGATTTTTTGTTTTTTT
>VZRE01014518.1:42350-57527 GCA_013396775.1 Cephalopterus ornatus
TTTTTTTTTTTTTCTTTTTTTTAAATTACCTTGTCTTGCAAGCTTAATATATCTCACACACTGAGACTCACAGAGGTGGCTTTTCAGGCTACCACTGCTCATCAGCTAGACCAGTAACCACCAGAAATAAGTGCTCAAGAGAAATACATGGAATGCATTTAGTTTGTAAATCTTAACAAGGATATATATTAAATATCAAGTGTCTTATCTCAGTAGGTGCTCTACATGTGGGTTGCCCACATTGAAAGAAAAGCCTCCTCTCTGTACTCACATTATGTAGTAAAAGCAATGATTCAGAATATATTCAAAGCATTTTTCATATTTCAACAATTCCATAGTTAAATTGGTGGTTACTGAACTCTGGACTGATTTAGATAGAATACTGGAAATATTCACTATGTAAACTACAAAGATGTACAAGCATCAATAAATGTGCTTTGCTATTTCATTCTACAGTTTCAACAACGTGCAATAGTCATATACAAGTTCCTTTAGTTGTTTCCCAAAGTGCTTTAACAGGCAGAAAGGAAAAAGGAAAGCTGGTCTAGAAAAAGCAATACATAATACTCTTCTGTTAAAACGAATGAAATACCTCTGAAAAATTTATCCCACTAAACTCTAAAATTCGCATTTTATATACCACTACTGTAGAACACACAACAAACAAGTACTCGGAACAGAAGCAATAGTGGAGTTGTTAAAGCCTGTTATTCAGAAACATCTTGTGCAATTCACCTTTATAACTTCCTGCCGGTTACATTTAACCTTTGATTTCACCATTGAAATATTTTATGTAACAGTAGCCAAAGCAAACATCACAAGTATACTAGAACCCTTTCCTGTATCAGCTTAAATTTCATTCATAGAAGCACACAGAAACTATTTTTCTTTCTCTCTTTTTTTTTTTAATTTTTTTTTTGAGACAGGTTTCCACTTCACTGTCAAGACCTGTCATATCTTATTAAGCATGCCAAAAAAATGAAGTGTCAGCTAAGAACAGTATTATTTTTCTTACCTGCTCTGTAGACCAAACCCTCCAAACTAATTATCGCATACTTATATATTCAAAACCAGTTTTTGACAATTTGTTTTTGTCAGAATAGTCCAGCACTGTTTAAGGATGGAAACCAAGAAAATGAGGCCAAAAAACAATCTGTAGATTCTTATCCTGATGGCCAACAACTGATAAGGAGGCTTCCCTTCTTCTGCTGAAAGTTAGAGTACTACAAAGTTTTAAGTTAGATGGGTGCATTTTCAAAATGGTGGGAATATAATGTGTAAATGTCCCTTTTAAAGTCTTAAAGTCTATTTTAAACTGTGGATGCCCTTCAGCTGTATGAGGTTTCACACAAATATAAGCTGTTACCCAACTGAAGATGCAATTTACTGTAAAAAGAGTTCATCAAATCCTTTTTAAAGTTTCCATGATATATCATCACCAAACCAGACTAGAGTTAATAAGAATCTGCTTTTGAAGGGTGTGCATGCAAAAAAGAATGGAGAGCTGTTTCTTCCTCCAAGTACAGAATTCCTGTGAGGGCATTTTGTCCTTCTATCAGCAAAGAAATTTTCCTGGCTTCTTCTGTTCTTTTTTTCCTTCAAAGTGATTTCCTATGGAGAGCAAATCCTATAGCATAGCTCCCAACTATTTTACCAGGACTTGTCCCTGTAATATTTGAAAAATTTCACAAATATATCTTGTCTATGCTTCCACTTCACTCACTGTAACTTCTGTGTCAACCGTATTGTGTACTGATGCACTGGGAAAATGATGGCAGAATATAAAACTCCCAGAATTGTATATTGTCCTTGCAGAACTTTTTTTTTTTTTTAAAAATAGAAAAAAAAAGAAAAAAACCAGAAAAAGTATTGCTATTAGCACTCTAAAGATGACTCAGAATGACTGTTTCAGTTAACATTTAATTAAGATATGTCATTAATTAGAGGGTTGTTCTGGTGAGGTAGCCTTTATGTAAGTGTGTCAGATGAAATGACACAGTCAGAAAAGTCACATCCGTTAAAAGCATCACATTAAAAACAATAAAATGTCTCTATTAAATGTTTTCACTGAGAATTGCACTACATGCTAGAAATGTCATCTGTGTTCTACATTGCAAGTAAACATTTTAAGTGGGAACTGTATGGGAAATTTTTAGCCCATTCAAATTTCTGCTTTGATGCTGGTTTTTTGTTTTAGGTTTCTTCATTGTTAATTTTTAAGTGCTATAGAGTAATTAGACATTATTCAAATGTCTTAATTCAAAATGCTTGTTGTTAATTTAAAACGACAAAGGTAAAAACATTTAGTATCATTTCAGTCCATAGTAATTCTACTGTTTTTTGCTAAAGACAAAACATAAAATTTATACCATATACTCTGCTTTCTCTTTGTCTTGTCCTTGTAAGTTATCTGATAAGTTTGGTTAGACAAGCAATTAAATTAAGTAATAATGAATGTGTATTTACTTATGCAATTTGATTCAAGGGTATGTTTGAGTATGCTGTATTTTCATAATTATTTTATTAACTAAGAATTTAACACAATTAGAAACATAAATATAGCTCTTAATTGCACAGACTTCTTAATGGATACTCCCATTTGGTTGTTTCCAAAGTCAGCATTCCATTTAAGAAAAATATTTTCTGAGGTTTCTGAAGATATATCTCACAAAAGCAAAAGATGTGCTAAGCATGAAAAAGAAAGGTATCATGTCTTTTTAACTTATCCTGGGGAAAGCTAAAAGACAGCATCATGTCTAGCAACTCTTAAGCCCTTTTTTCTCTTTTCCACCATTATTTAGCATGGAGAAAAGGAGGCTCAGGAGCTACCTTTGACTCTCTACAGCTACTTAGAAGGAGGTTGTAGCCAGGTGGGGGTTGGTCTCTTCTCCCAGGCAACAAGTGATGGATGAGAGGAAAAGACCTGAAGCTGCATCAGGGAAGGTTTCCATTGGATATCAGGAAAGACTTGTTCACTGACATTGGAATGGGCTGCCCAGAGAAGTGGTGGAATCACCATCCCTGGAAATTGTTAAAAAAGTGTGTGGATGTGGCTCTTAGGAACACCTTTTACTGGTGAACATGGCAGAGCTGGGTTAATGGTTGGACACAACGATCTTAGAGGTAATTTCTAACCTTGACAATTACACGGGTTTGTGTTTGTGGCACCTTCTGACTCAGCCTCCAGAATCACTATGGCACAACACTATACAGAACAATAAAGCAAGTAAATACACAGGGATGTTGGCTTGCCTGCTCTCTGCCCAACAAGTTAAATACACAAAGAACACATACACAGTTCTGTGTGCACTCGGCAAAAGTTCACCTCATTAAAACAAGATGATTTTTTTTCTCTCTCACAAGCACACACTTTTTACCTTAAAAACCAACCATGCAAAATGAAATGGTGTATATATGTCACAGTCGCAGTTTTTATGATACATAAAGACTTTGAAAGATTCTTTCACATCACCCATTTCTGAAAGTAAAGTCTGTCAAATTTTCACTTCCACAAGCAGTGGTATGTAGTCATGACTTTAATTTCTTGTCTATGAAATCAGAAGATTGCTGGAGGAACCACCATTCAGCACAGTAGTTACAGCAGAAGAAAGCTTTGTGGGCAGCACAATTGATATTTGAAATTTCAATACCTGGCAGCTGCCAGGCTTTGCTACAGTAGAAAGAGTAAATGGCACTGAAGGCGCAGTTTGGAGGCTTCAGAACTACAAAAAGAAACCTGTCAATTCAGGTCCTCACAACCCTGCGAAAAGGGAACTATAAATTTTAACTACAACTGAAATTGTAGGAACATGTGTTGCCCTTTAAATTTTTGTATAGCCAAGTCTTGAAACTGACAATTTACTAGCTAAATTGATTTGCTTGATTAGTGCATCTGTGATTGTAGACAGATTTGTAACTTCTTGAAATTACCTAAACACATGTCATGGCTTAACCACAGACATCAACTGAGCACCACACAACCAACCCTTCTCTTGGACGAAGCAGAGAATTAGAAGGGTAAAAGTGAGAGAACTCATGGGTTGAGATAAAAACAGTTTAATAATTAAAAAAAGAAATAATAATAGCAATAAAAAATAAATTGTAAGGGGGGAAGGGGAGAACAAAACAAAAAACAAAGAGAGAAAAACAAAACCCAAGGGACGCAAATGAAATCAGTTTCTCACCACCATCACCAAACTGATGCCCAGGCAGACTCTGAGCCAACCTTCCCCCTAATTTTATTGCTGATGATCCTTTAAATACCTTGCTAGTCGTTTCAGGAAGATATCAGGTTAATTTAATGCAGTCTTAGGACAGTTGCTTCTGTTTACAGGAGTAAAAAGAGAATGAGGAGACAAAATAAAGGCTTAACCATGAAGCGTACTGAATTTTGCATCAGCTTTAAAAATTTCACAGTGAAGAGATGATACAATTCTGGGCAAGCAAAATAGCATTAAGCAGCAATAAAGGTCATAGAGTAGTTGATTAAGTTATAATGTAAACAGAAATTGTTGGAACAAAGACTAATACTAGGTAGGAATGTGACTGAGAGTAAGACTTGTGCAAAACCAGACAATACGTAATATGAAAATACCCAGTGCATCTTTGCAAATACCATCACAGTTAATATTTCTTCTGTTTCTGACAATTTGTCTACTGTGCTGCAATAATACATTTGAGCTACTTCTCTACAACTCTTTAAAAAATACATAAATTCCTGCTGAATTTGTTGCAGAATTATACCTGTCCCAAAAGGCAGTGAATGAGAATCAAGACCTCCATGGTTTTAACACTCAAGGTAGGTCATCTTTTCTTCTACGATTTACACAGAGCCAGAGCCTAGAGAGAGCAGAGTATATTCTTTTCCCACCTTAGCAAAATCTTTAGAATGTTATTTTAAATCAACTATCACACTTTAAATCTGTTGTTCCTGGTCAGAACCGTGGCATCATGAGCAAGTTTCACTTTTAGGGCTTCTCATACTGATTTTTTCCTGCTTGTTTGATTTGATTTGTTAGTTTATTTGATTTGGTTTTCTTAGTAGGAAGGAAAGGACATGACTATAAGTTCATCTCTTCTGTTCATAATTAACTGTGACCAGCTTCAGAGTTGTTGGTTTTTTGGTTCCCCTTTTTCAATCAAGCTGCTCCATACTTAAAGACTATTGTTCTGCATTATTTAGTCAATGGGTAAATGACACGAAGACCTTCTGTGAGAATACAATGCCACCACTAAATTAATGTACAGGGTGAAAATATCTAGTACTTTTTGAGGTGAAGACAGAAACTAACCTGAAAAGGTCAGGTCACTGGCAAAAGTTGTTGCATAATTGTGTACATTCCTGTTCTGATGAAAGATTTCATCTACCTCTACTTGTCTGGGTCCTGCATGGAAAGTAACAAGTCAGGCTGGGTTGATGACACTTTGCAGCCAAACAAGTTCTTCTAGCCTCACCTAATTCTTTCACAGTGATTAAATTTTCAGGAGCAGAAGGGTTGTATATCACCTGTCTTTGTAACCCTTTCCCATATACATGACATTTTAAAATCTCTATGGGCTCAAAGAATTTAAGTCTAGTCCCTCATCAGAATGATAAATACAAATTAAATCTCTATACTGAAATCATGTCTAAGGTAGTGTCTCCGTGACACCCAAATTTTGCTATTATTATGACTAATTAAGAAATTCCATGTCATTTAGCTTTGTTTTGATGTGATGGGTCGATTATACAACATGATATAGACCAGTGGGAGGACTGTAACCACTCTAGAATGGTCTTGTGTTACTAGGAAAATATAAGGTGTTGTTAATCTTGCATCGAAAATCGCTAACCACGTAAATATGCAACAATTTCCCCAAATCTTCCATAAAGGCTGTACTCTGCCTGCATTTGAGCCTGTCTTTAACCAGGTTGTGTTAGAGGGAATTGAGTAGAAGGGTATGGAAACTACCATTACACTAATTTCCTTCACAATTTTATTGCAGATTTCTATATTACTGGCTATTGCCAAAAGTTTGAATGCAGTCTTTGCATGTAGTAGGCACTGCTGCAGATAAAGACAAGTACTATTTGTAACAGTGGCAGAGTTTAAGTCTAATGTCTAAAGACAAGAAGGGCTTTGATCTGATTTATTCCTTCTTTCTTTGAAATTAAAGAAATTCTTGTTTGTAACAGAGGGATAGGAGAGAACTGAAAGAGGGTCAAAAGGAAGAGTGATGATAATTTTTTGGATACTTCTCTGGAATGCATGAGGGATAGATACTTTTCTTCTTCCTTAAGGTTAGGACAGATCAAAAGTAATTACACACACAACCCAGCAAAGCGCTTCAGTAGGTGTAGCAATTTAAGAACGTAAATAGCTTAGTTTGGTGGAACCTGCATTCTTTAGATGACATAAATGCATATGTACTTCGCTGCAGTAAAGAAGATATTGGTTATTTGTCACTTCGACAAAAAAAAGTCATGATTGTCTCAAAGAGCAGAAATGCCAACCTCACACTTAAGTCAATAATGTCATAGCAGTGTCTTACCTAAATTGCACATCAAAGTATACTTATAAATTGAAAAAACATATTTTTTGCTTGCCACAGAAGGTCTCAATGCAAGTAGTATTAATCTAACACTATTAAAAATCCCTTCTTAAGCTTCTATACACTAACTCCACTGCAGGACACATTCATTCCCTGATAGGGGTTTTGAAAGTAGTTCGTTTGCTTCCCTTTTGTTTTAAATGTCCTTAAAGTGAAGTCACAAAAACATGAAGTGGATATCAAGTTTTCTCTCCCTCAAACATGGCTTTTGAGAGTCGAACACAGCTCTGACTGCTGCCTTCTAAGTGTTCATGATTAGAACAGGGTGATAATGCACAAATTCACAAATGCAGAACTAAAATCACTTCTGCCTACTTAAATTAGAGAAGAAAAATTTATAGAGTTCACCCATTGTTTCAGAGTGTCTAGTCCAAACTGAAACAGCTATTTTCTCAGAAAAGCCTGTACTTGCATACTTTACATACAATCCTTCATTCAGCACCCTCCAAACTTGCAAGGTGTGCCTCACTGAACCACACAAAATACTCCAAAAACCAGCCATCTAATTGGCATGGTTTCAATGACCCTCTGTCCTAAGAGCAACATTCCCCTTTTTTTGAAGTAGTTCACTGCAAAATTTTACTTTCTGCTGGGCCAATTTCTGTTGTCTGCCACTGAATCCAGTTCATAAATTAATGCCCAAAATTTCAGGCAATTTCCTCACATTCTGGGTGTTTCCCTTTGGATATGAAATGAGATGGGTGATTCTGTCCATTGCGGTTTCCAGCCCGTGGAAAATGCTTGGAAATAACCTTGTCCATTCCATAAAGCTATAGGATCAGCAGCAGATTACTTGCACTATCCACACCCTTTAAAAAAGAGTTAAGGCATGGCATAAGCACTACTTACACAAAACATCACGGCATGAAAACAAATCTAAAATCTAGTGTACATAAATGTGCTGAAGGAAACAAAAGAGTGTATATGCCAGCACTTTTTCATTTTTGACACTAAAATGAATGGCAGCCATTCCACATTCTGAGACTTAAATGAGTGGCTAAAAGTCTCTTTCCTTGTGACCAACCCATAAGAAATATAAAACAGTACAGCAGAGAAACCTAACCTTCAAAGAAGATGGGTTGAGAAAAGCAGGTTGCTAAGAACCTGAAATGTGCATGTTACTAGCACATAAATTTTCACATGCAGTACTAATACATTTAATAGAAGTAAACCAGATAGTTATTTATAGACCACTGAAGCAATATCCAGTTCTCAAGAGAACACACAGAAAAGTGAGAATGACCTCTGGGTGCAGAGAAGATTTGTTTCTCTGAAAGTCAGTTCTGGAAGTCTAAGCTTTCTACTTGACAGGGTAGAAATGATGAATCAGCAGCAATACTGGAGTTTGGGGCTCTTTGACCCTGATAAAAGTCTTATTTGCTAATAAGGAAGTTTGCTGAAACCAAGATGCTTTGTTTCATTTTGACGTTATTCTGTCTCTGCATGAGCTTCTACAAAAGGTAGTGCTTCTGGCAAAAACTAGTTCAAATTCTATATTTTCTTATTTTTCTCTTTCATGAGTAATGCTCCTGACCTGTCTCTTCTATAATGTACTGTGGCACACAATGATAGTTCAGCTAAAAAGGCACTGCAGTGTATCATGAGAGCAAAAGCCACAGAGAACCCATTAGGGGGATTTTTCAGAAGACAATTTTGATACCGTTCTTATGAAATCTCAGTCATTTGTGCTCCAGACCTGCACAACTCTGGGGATCCTATTACAGTTCTCCTTATTGAATGTTTGCTTGTAAGACAGAAACGGAATTTGCCTCCAGGACCTTAAAGGAATTTTACATATGACAAAAGACCATGAAAGTACAATCTACAAGTACATCAAAATGTCATTCTTCTCAGTCTGAATATCTTTCTCTCTCTGAAGAGAGAATTTCTGTGAAAAAGGACTACCTTTGTAGCTCAGAATGGCATATTTTCATTTATCTTCTGGATTCATACCCCATGGAAAAGAAAGGATGCAGCTCCCTGCCTTACAGGAGAACAACAGAGACAACTTCTATAGCTTGTAATAAAAAGCCCTGCCATCCACTTTGATGCTTTTGATTTAGAAGTTTCTATGAGATAGACTTTTAAAAATGTGTGCTACCATCACATTATAACACTGTATTTTATGGCTTTGGCTTAGCATCCAATCGGTTTAGTTTAAAATTTCTGAATGGTTTGAGGATTTCATTAAAGTAGTGCTGACACAGTAAAGTTGACTCTATGTAGCTGTACAGATAGAGAAACCTCCAAAAAGGAAACACAATGAAAACAAAAACCTATTACTTTGAGCAAGTGTGCAGCCATATAGTCAGTTTGCCCTTAGTCTTTAAATTAAATTTTAGCTAACAAAACCCACTGTAACAGTAGATTACAAATACACAAAAGAATTTGACTTTCCAATTCTAACTTCTTGTATATTAAAAAAATAACATTGATAGTTAGGTTTTTGTAACAATTGTGATAATACAATAACTACAGATATGCATAATTCTGCACTCTAAAGGAAAAAAATACAAACTCAAAATTATCATCAAAGTGCAAAAGCTAAGATATAAGGTGTTCACATGAGAGAATAAGAACTAGATTTTCATATTTAGGTGCCTTGAATGAGGAAACTGAAATCTACTGTTTGGTACCAAAATATACGCTGTAATTTGAAGTCCCATATATTTGAAGCTGTCATTTGATTGAACTGGGTTTGCTTCTACCTGTTACTAGCAAAATCAGAGCCAGTTCCAAAGGTATGCTCTTAAAAATGTTTCAGGACTTGGTCAACTTTGATTGTACGAAACTAAGTCTGAAAATTCTTGCACCTTTTTGGGACGGAAAACTCTCCCTCATTTCTGAAGGAGGGAAGATTAAGTTTGAAGTACTTCCAGTTTTCTACCCAGGCACTGCCAAAGATAGGTGAGAGAAGTAAAGACATACCTTGTACAATTTATAACATAACTGGGCAAATCAGTATGTTGCTGAAACCAAAGCGACTTCAGGCCTTCTTCAACCTCATGTGCTACTTTTTACACACTACTCAATGATCTGTAAGCATCCTGACCTCCCACCTTTCAAATCTGAGCCCTGAGTTAGGTTTCCTTTTTGTAAAGACGAGCAAGTATATAGTGGTCTGAATAGATACATCATTTTCTGCTTTTAAGGCTTACAAATTTTGAGGTTTTATTCTGTTTGCATGCTTTAGTTACCAGCTAGTTACCACACTAGAGCTGAAAAAAACCCAGTAAAAAATAATTTGAATTCTTTGTCTAAAACACTTGGTGTCAAAGCATTTCTTATTTATGCGATTACAATGTATTTGGATCACTTAAGTTCTAATTTTTTTTTTAAGAATTTAACTAGTTATTGTAAAATTACCACTTCTTCCCTGATTCTCCTGTTCTCCACATGTACTGTAGTTTCCTTTTATGTTTTTCATCTCCAGTATCACTAAGTTTTCTTGATGATAAAGTAGGATTTTACTTTTTAAGGATATGGCAGTCAAAAATAAATCAGTGTAACCTATTAAGGCAGAAAATCTGCCCAGGTCATAGAGATAAAAATGCTGGGAAAAAACCCATCCCAGTCCCTTCATAGAGTGCCATTTCACTGCATACAAAATATGTGATCTTTGAACATATACGCAATGAGGGAAGCAACAAAGGTTTATGGCCGTGATTAAACTTCAAAGTGTGTTTTGCATCAAACACTTGAACGCTTGAGACTGTTTGAATTATTTTATGCCACTCTTTTACAGACAGACGTGATTCTCAGAGTCGTTATACTGATAATATGACAGATTGTGGTGGATAGATAAGGCTTCAGCTCTTGTAAAGCTTCCTTTACATTCAGGAGCAATGCAAGGAATATTTAAACCAGGAAGAAATGTCAGTTTTGGACCATGTGAAACTACTACCAGGTTTGGTAACTGCTCAGTTTGCAATGACAAAAAAGTTGTTGCAGCATAAATTGCTCAGAGCTGAGAAACTTCTTGTACCTTCCCCTGCTGAGAGCTCAAAACAGGGTTACAGGTGGTTCATGCGCCTATGAAGAAAAGGAGTATGTCCTAATGACATGGGGCAGACTGTTAAGCACGTTAATAATTTGGAGAAAAACAGTGATACCAGAGTGACAGTTTTCTCTTTAAACTGCAGCAATTCAGGTCAGTGAAAATAAGCTATAAGGAAGTAGAGAAGGAAAAGGGTGACTAGTCCATAAAATAGCTGAGAAAATGCCATGTAGATAAAAGCAAAACAAGGCAAAGGGAAAGAGTTATCCTAAATGCACACGTACAGTGAGTGGCTGCAAGTTGAGTAATAATGACCAGGACTGGGATTTTAACTTTATGATAGTTTATCTAGTTCTGTGAAAATACTATGTCTGTTCCTGTTAGCAATAAAAACAAAGGAGGGAACAGAACAGGAAAGCTCACTGTTTTACCATATATAATACAGTATTATTATATATGATATTGAATGTTGTGTGAATTTGATTATTGTGTGTATTTCTTATGATTTTAAGATGCTCCTCATCTTAAAAGAATACAGTAGAACCAAGGCTTATTGAGAAATAGGCAAAGGAATGACAAAGATATGGAATAGTTTTTCTGTGTAAACATCTACAGAAATGACTGAGGAGGGATACAGTTAAGTACTATGAAGCCACACATTAAACAAAGAAAGGAAATAGAGATTATTTACTGTCTTTCCTGATTCAAGAATGAATATGCATTAAATGCAATTAAGAAGCTGTAGTAAAAATAAGGTAGATTTTTTACACAGCATGCAGTTAAACTGTAGAATGCCACAAGATGTTGTGCATTCTTTCCCCCATCAAAAAAACCCAAACAACTAGTCTTAAAGAGATTAAACAAATTGCTTGGAAACATCTATTAAATGAAAATATACCACCTTTTATGGTGCATCTGAAGAAATTACTCCTGAGCTGACTAGTACTGCCAGCAAGGAAATACTGGAGAAGAACAAGTACTGACTATTATACTTTTCCCACATATCTCTGGCTTTGACTACTGAATTTAGGACATCTGGGTTGGAAGAACCTGTGTTAAGTTTTGGTGCAGTAATTTTTTTATCCTACCAGAGTGGTGACAATACCACTGAGGACGTAGTAGTTTCCACAGAGGCTTGTGATGTATCAGACCCCAAACGTCCAAGCTCAGTATCAGATCAGCTGGATTAATGCAGAAATGAAGATAGAGCCCTCGAGAAATTGGTGAAAGCTTCACCTGAGAGCTCTCTCCAAACCAGATACAGAGAGCTTACACACACAAGGTCAGCTGAGAACTTTAATAACAAGACAGTAATCTTAAAAAGTGCACATTATATAATGCTGTTGTTTGACTTTAAGATAGCCAAAAGATAATGTCAACAGACTGGATGATGGTTCCAAAGGCTAACTAAAGGTTGTTATTGTCCCTAAATGCCATGAAACAACGCTATTCTGCTCTTAAGAATATATCAAAACAGTCAACGCTAGCCTCCAGCAATGTAACAGCGAGAACTTTGCAGATTGTGTTCTAAAATGTCACAAAAGACTCTCACCATAATTTGAGCCAAACCAGTGACTTTTAATACCAGTTACAACTCTGATATGGTTTTTATGAGTGATACTACCATAACACTACGGACACTAGTCATAATAATTGATATTTCTGCTATGTTCAAGTAAGGAATTTGGTACAACGGGAGCAGTCAAGCAGTAACCCAAAGGTGTTGTTGCTGACACACCCTACATCAACACCTGAAGGAATTCGGGGGTTTTACTTTAAGCTAAATTTATCCCTCTGAACTTAGCACTCCTGTTGCACATAATGCCCACAGATGCATGAAGTTCCACTGTTGTGGCTTGGAATCTGTCCCAGTCAGAGGCTGGGATGCATCTTGAGCACAGCCTCTGACTGCGAAGAATCTGGGGTTTGTGCATGCCAGAGCCACTTGTGAACCAAACCCCTATGTGGTGTAGGTGGGTTCAAGGAGGGGATAGTAATTCTGATCATTACTCTTCTGCTATGAAGCAGCAGTTAGTGATGTGATGTAATATATTACAGCCTGTAATATACAGAATTTTTTAAACTTCTAAAGTTTCCTTTTTGCTGTAACCTAATGATCAGTACTTCTTTGCTTGCTCACAAGTGAGAAGCATGTTTATTTTCTAGTTCTGTTGTACTCTTAAAAAGAAAGTATACTGCCCATACTTACTCTGCAGGCAGCAAGATATATTTTATTTCAGAGTTTAAGGAAATTGTTTTTCTTTAGAGCTTTATTGTTTAACAAAAACCGAAATTAGAATAAAAAGGCTTTATGCTGCTCTGAACCTAAGGACTGGCTTTTTAGGAAATAATATCCCAACTAAACTTAATTGTGCATCTTCGTTCAAAGCAGACTGTCTCCATATTTTGACCAAGATTCAGCATACTATAAAGTTTTCAGCATAAAGAAGCTGATTTGATTCTCGTTAATGTCAGTAGTAATGACAGGCTGATATCAAATAAAAGCACACTCTGATTTTACAGAAAACAGTAAATTTAACAAGAGTGTAATTTATTCATAGTTATGTCAAAAAATGCCTACTAGTCACACTAAGTTCAATTCATTTTTTTTCATCATTATATGTACATTATTAGGTAATTGAAAGAAAAAAAAAGAAACTTGTGTGATTTTCAAACCCTTTCCATGAAATTTGCCGTTCTTTTAATGCCTTTATATACAGAAAAGACAAAAAAGGTACTGACATCTTGATGAATGATGGCTTTTATGTCTGTGCATAATTCAGACGAAAACTAAACTGTGTTCTTGCCATGGCACATTACAATTAAATTAACACAATATATTTCTTGAATGCTACAGTTTTATGTTCCCCTGCAATCTGTGTAAGTTTCACTGTGAGAACAACTTTATACTTTAAAAGATCCCCGGAGACTATTAAATACTATTCCGGTTTCCCAGATGGGCAAATTGAAGTCAGAGATGTTAAACTGCACAAATAATAAGCTGCAGAGCAAGAACCAGAACACACTGCTCTTGGCTGCCAGACTCCTCCTCAAACCAGAAGGAATGATGCAAAAACTGGGTTGAAAATAATGAGCCATAACAAAAAGGCAGAAAATGATCTGAATGAGATGAGTAGTAGCCCCGTTGACTGCCTAGGTTTTATTGTACATGCACGGCCAGAAATCAATGTGTGCAGTGAATGAGTTTATCAAACAGACAGAACAATCCATTGTGATATGTCTTGACTGTTAGTGGTGCTGGCAGCTCAGCTGAACCTTGCACGGTAATTAGCTAAGGATAAATTAATCTGTTCTCAAATGTGGCCTGCTGATCTTTCCCAGGCTGTGAACCTTGCTTAAAAGCAAGGTTTCTTTTTTTTTTTTTTTAATTTAGTGTTAATTTAACCTTCCTCAGAACTTGACTAAATAGTTGTATCTGCAGTTATGAAATGTTACTTTAACATTTTAAAAGAATTTTCCTGGGTAAAAAAAAGCTGCATGTTTTGGATTAATGTTAGACCTTTTTCCAGTTCACACTGGATCTTTAGATTCTTTGTGCAGATGTTATGCAGGAAATATTACATAGCTAGTCTCAAGGAAGACAAATATTTAGGTTTTGCAATACTGTCCTTAAATGACTACATGTAGCTAAGGCAAAAAGGATTTGGCATAGATTTTACATAGATTTACTTTACTTTAGCTACCATAGATGAGACTTATTCACGGTTCTCAAGGTTTTCAAAACTTGGGATCTTGGTTCCTTTAAGCTAGCCTGGAACATACCTAATTTCTGGCATATATTAATGTTTCAAAGATTCTGCTTTAATGTCAGCTATTTCCAAATACTTCTTGTGACACTTGGTCTTATAGCTCTGTCTTATTAGAGCTGCCAGTCTAAAAACATAGTTGATATTTTGATTTTATGTAAAGCATTTTTTAAAAGGAAAAGAAAAAGGGAGAATCATATCCACAATACTTATTTTCTTCTAAAGTCTGTTGAAATCACTTCCCATTAATCCAAAAAGGAAATGAGGCTGTTCTGCACAAAGGACTAATATAATTGGCACCTGTGTTCCCCACATAAACCTTCATTAAAAATTAAGGTTGATTTGAACTGCTAAATATTTGAGTCGTCTTTTTCTCCCTCACAAATTCTACTCTGCATCTCATAAAAACATGGTTTCCAAGTAAGCCCGTCTTCACATTCATTTCTACAGAAGGAATTCACACCATGCAGAAAAAATGCTAACTTCTTCTGCCCACACAGACTGTCACTGGGCATCTATTTCAAGTTAAATATGGCAGCAATTGTTCTTTGCGTGGAATTTTTGGGCTGTAAAAGCAGTTCCCCATTACCTCACAAAACTCAGTGTCAGCTGAGGTATAAGTACAGATCCCTCCTCTCATCCACAGGGTTGGGAGTTGGGCAGATGCAGGATTAATTTCTAGTGCTCTTCTGTCTGTGGATTCATTACTGAACAAAACAATCGCAAACAATTATAATTTTACCCATGCTAGGCCTCTCTTTTTAGGATTCCCATGTGCTACTTTTTAAGCTTAACCTGAGGTTTGGCTTTGTGTTGGATTTT
>VZRE01014518.1:65474-98491 GCA_013396775.1 Cephalopterus ornatus
CATTGCCACTTTTCTTAGCATTAATCAGGTCTGTTTGACAGTGGTCAAAGACCAAATGGAAACAAATCTTCTGGGATGTACTTTCTGAGGCTCTCAAGAGCAATGGAATTTCTTGGAACTTGAACAATCTGCTTAGATCCATTAGAGACAGAGGCTGGAGACAAAGAAGACAAAGGAAACCCATGTTGTTTAGTCATTCTGAAGGATGATAAGAATCTTCGTAAGAACTCAGTCCTCTTACTCTTCTTATTCTCTTGCCTGAACTAGTGCTGGATTATTAGTAACGTATTTAAAAAAAAAAAAAAAGGGCAACCCAAAAAGAACCCCCCCACACTTTTAATTAGATTGTCTGGACAATGTCATAAACTTTAATGTTAACTAAGATTGAACAGACTGCAGATCAATTAATTAACAAGTGCTGGTCAGTCAGTACCAGCCATCTATAATAGCAGGGTGTATTTTAGTTACAACCTCTGCTATATATTTGGCAGAGTTCCATGAGTATAAAAACCCCAGGAGGATTTTAGGATTTGGTTTATTCCAGGCTTCCTCCTTCCTGGTAAAGATATTCCTATAGAGAATATTCCTATAGAGATATTCCCTTTGTTTTTCTCCTCAGGTTCTCCATCAAGACTAGGGTTCTAACTACTTTTCTCAGCAAACTGTTTTTAAGTGGGAAATATCTCCTGGGGCAATGCTGCACTCTGTATTAGATTCACGTGCAAATAATGTAAGGAAGTTATGGGGTAGTGCTTTAACTGGGAGTCAAGATATATGGGTGAGTAATGGGGAAGAAAATAATACCGAAGGTTTAAAAAACTGGTTTTGGTATAGAAACAGACACAGATACAGCCCTCAAACACACACTAATTTTCAGAATGATCTGAGTTGGAAGGGACCTTCAAAGGTCATCTATTCACACTTCCCCAACACAAACAAAAGCCAGTTAATCATTTTATAGCAGGTTTTCCTAGGTGATAGGCACACTATCAAAGACATTTCTTTTACTGTTTTTTTTTTTTTTTTATGAATAATGCTCATGTCTGTTTATTAGCAGTCTAGAAAATACATACTATAAACGTTTAGAAAGTAGCAAATACCAGTTAGGGGTACAGACCCCAGATGGACTGTTGTTTCTAAGAGAATTGTCATGGTTGTCTTTTATATGATAACGTAAATCTTTTAAAACTTAACAATCCAAAAAGTAAGGGAGCCCTGCTGGCAATAAGGGCACTCAAAAACACACAAGCAAGAAAGCAAAACACTTATCTTCAATGTGACTTAAGTCTATGTTTAGAGAAAAAGCAGAGGGGTTATAAGCCCCATAGGCAGAGTCATGTAGTCTTTATTCTTTTCATTAATTCTCTGCTCAGTAGAAAAATGGGACACTTGCTTAAAATCCTCAAGAATTCTTCTCTCACCCCGTCTAATGGTGATTCATACACATTTTACTATCTAATTACAGCTCTGCAAAGATTCCCAATGGTAGCTGGGTCTGTTTTCCCTGCTCATATGAGTCTTTTTTAGAGAGCCCAGAGGTAACACCAGATATAACTCCCACATCAGTAGCTCATTTCTGATCCAAATCACACCACCAAAACTGAGATCAGAATTTGGGACCATGCAATAGCAATGTCTCCTCCTCGGTAGTGTAAAATTAATGTCAGGAGAATAGAGCTCATTGATCTCATCAGGGTAAAGCCATCAGGATTGACCCTGGGAATCATGTGACACAGTGTTCCAGGAAGCAGCCTTTGTTTGCACACACTGTGGCTCTTATTTATTAATATGTGAGGCCAACAATGCCTATTGTCTCTTTTCATATTAGAGTGTTGTCACATGAGCAGTTCAAGTGACACCAAGGATTGCAAGGCGAAGACAAGTGGTTCTATCTGGCTCCAACTGCAAATGCTGTATATTTGAATACATTAATACTCGACAAATATCCCTTTAGATTAAATCACTCACAGACATTTTTTTTTTAATAATTAAAAAGCACCCCAACAGCTGTGCTTAACTCAGTTTACCCATCTAAACAAAGGAAGGAAACTCCAGGCACAATACATTAAAAAAAAAAATTAAGTGAATGATCTGAGTGTTTGAAATTAAGTTGCAAGTTATTACAAAACTTAAAAAAATACCCACTTCCTGTAGCACTTGAAAATTTTAAGTACAGAGTAACAATGTTTTTTTTAATGGAGTTTTGTTCTGCTATTTGAAAGACTTACCTTTTTTGTCCTCAATAATATAGTATAGTCTCACAAAAGGAACAGCCTGTAAAATATATAACCTTATGTACCTAAGTCTTATTATGTATAGCTTCATCAGTTTTTTTCCCCCTTATAAACCTAGAACAATCCTTTTTTTTGCCTCACAATTGCTGCTTTCTCCCCGTATTTTAAGTGAATCAGTTCTGCATAACTGCATCTATTATTGTGTTCAAGAGAAGAGATGAGGACTCTTGTAAATGGTATCAGGCTAACTTGAAATTAGTACATCTAAGCCTTCACTTATAGTGCAAGGAGTAACCTGGCCCTCATACATTTCATGATGGAATAAAGTAAGAATAACAGAAAGAAAGCACTGGAATATAGCAGAATCACATTTGAATTGTATTTGAACTACCTAGACAGTACTGAGGGGATATTCTGTCTTAGGAAACATATGAGCAAGTACATAGCAGGTGTTTTCAGAAAAGCAAAAGCACATTCCCTTTTGCAAAAAATTATTGAACATATAGACCCCAGAAACACATTTTAATAAGAGATAGAAATAAAAATATTTTTTCTATTTGAAAGTCTAAACCATATTATGTATGTTAAAGGTTAGGTTCAAAAAGTGATTTAAAAAATGGATCGGAATGAGATGGAATGGAATGTCTATGTCCTACAGTTCAATGCCACTGAAAACTATGAAATACCTTACACTTGCCTTGAAACTCTAGTGTCCTTGTGCTTCTGGCAGGAATGTGCAAACCTTCCAAAACACTCAACGTCACCACACTTCGCTCTAACATCAGTCTGTCGAGACAAGAGAGACACTGAGGGGCTGGAGCATACCCAGGGAAGGCAACGAAGCTGGGGAAGGGTCTGGAGCACCAGGAGCAGCTGAAGGAGCTGCAGGGGCTCAGCCTGGAGAAAAGGGGGCTCAGAGGGGACCTTCTTGCTCTCTGCAACTACCTTGACAAGAGGGTGGAGCTGGAGGGGAGTTGGGCTCTTCTCCTAGGAAACAAGGCGCAGGATGAGAGGAAACAGCCTCAAGTTGTTCCAGCAGAGGTTCAGGTTACATATTAGGAAAAATTTCATCATTGAAAGGGTGGTCAGGAATTGGAACAGGCTGTCTGGGAAGTGGGGGAATCACTACCCCTGGAAGTGTTCAAAAACCATAAATGTGGCGCTTGATGACTTGGTTTAGTGGTGAACATAGCAGTGCTGGTTAGCAGTTGGACTGGATGATCTTAAAAGTCTTCTCCAATATTAACAATTCTATGATTCCATGAGGTAGGACAGAGGATAGAATTAATATTCCTTTTATACAAATTAGAGCAAATTAAGTTCGGTGCTGAAATGTAGCTCGCCAATAAAAACACTTGTTCTGTACAAATAATACCTTGCTTTATATATAGTCAGTTATACTTCAGTGAATTGAAGCACACACTTACTTTTAAGAGCTGAGAGCTTTTATCAGTATTTCCCAAGGCTGAATTTGAGTAAAATTCCACTCACTTTATAGACTTCTGTGAACACCATTCTAAGGTGAAGACTCCTTCCTCTGTCTGTCATAGATATTTATATATCTAGCTTGTGACAAGTAATTCTTTTAGACACAGGACCCTCCAATGCTGAACATGCCAATAACAAGGAAGTTCTGGATGTATCTTACTCCCATTGACCTTAGAGCATTCAAAAATCCTGGTGTTTAGATTAGCAGACATTTAAAAATCTTTACAAGTCTGGCCTCACATTCATTAGCTACTTAAGGTGCTTCTGAACATTATATTTCTAGCTTTGTTGTGCCATTTACATAATATGGGATAGATTTAGAAAAGATCTCTCAAATGCCAAAGGCATTTAGCATTAGCCCGATTTTAAAAGCTTAGGACAATGCTCTCCCTTTCTATTTCATAACTTGAGGCTTTTGTAGAGACAGAGAAAGGGAAGGCACAGAGCCAGCAAATAGCTTATCAAAGTACCCTGAGTCTTTAATAAATCAACAATATTACCATTGGAGAGTGAAGCCAAAAGAAGAATAGTGCCAACATCACTAAATTGCAGCCACTGTGGATCCTTGAAGGGGATATTGGTGTTACTTCATGGCAGTTAGAAGGAATGGAAAGCAGAATTACAGTTTCTCATGGATGCTCTTAAGTGCACTCCTCTCTGGATGGAAGGAGACTATACATACAATCTATTCATTCACTACACATATGAAGAACTGATTTCTAAGAGTCTGCCTCTGGTTCTGCTGAAGTGAGCAGGAGATTTATCACTGCCTTCTCAGGAATTCAGGACCAGCTTCCTAATTTATCTCTTGGAAGCTGCCACTGTCAAAACCCATGTACAGCAGTGGAATAAAATTCGAGAGTTTTTACTGCACAAGCAACTACCATATTTTATAATCATTATGCAATAGGCACATCTCCATTCATTCGGATTTTCATCACGTCTTGTTGAAGTCTTTGTGAGCTCTAGCACTGTCTGAACGGGCTCTGGATCATGGCCTCTATTGCTAAAATCGTTCTGCAGTGATAGACAAAGCTAGAAGGAAGAACAGTGGCACCCAGTGGTGATTTGCTTTTTCTTTTCAAAATAAGTTGTCTTGAAAGACTTTTTCCATAACTTTTTGAGCACATGCCCTTATACAATACATAGCCTAGTTTACACAAAGGATATACAGACATTTTGCACCTATTATAGAGTAGTATACATACACAGACATGCTATAATTAATACAGTTAAATGTGGCTTCTATAATTATATTGTAATTATAATATTTATTTAAAAGGAAATAAACAAATAAATTAATTGCAATTTAAAAAAAACTGAATCACTTCAAGTGCTTAAGGTGACTACTTAATTAATGGTAATGCCACTTCTGCAGCAATTAATGGGTCTGTGTCCTCAAGAAACATTAAAAATTACCGTAAGTTGAATATTTAAGTGCAGAATAGCAATCTTTTATCTTTTACCTTATTACAATACATAAAGATGCTCTCACTTATTCTAGATGAATGCCAGCTTCCACTTCTGCTTTTTTTTTCCTTCTCCCTCAAACTTTGCAATTTTGCAAGGACTTGTTTGGATTTAAAAAAAAAAAGAAAAAATTAAAAAAAGGTGCATCTTCTTGTAACAGTGTGATTCTTGTTTCATAAAAATCCTCTTGGGCACTGATTCATACTCCAGGTTATTAATTATTCAATCCAGACTATATGTACTTGCTTATTACTCAGAAAATGGTGGAGATTATTCTTTGGCCTCAGCTACTATTCCCAAGCCAGACTTCTCTTGAATGTTACCTATTTTCTTACTGCTTTTGCCCTTACTGCAAGAGGTACTGGTTATCTACATTTTTGGCCACTTGGCCATCACATTAGTGCTTTGCCTTCACAATTAACTTAAATGTAGTCAAGGTTGTTATCTCGTGCTAAAACAAATGGACAAGGGAAGGCTTCTACATACTGCTAAATCCTTTAGTCTCCAAAACACAGGGACTGCAAGCCAAACACTCATTTGGAATGATCCACAGCCCTTGATAGTTCCCAAATCTCCAAGAGTAATTACTGAAAAGACTTAAGACTTAAGTGGCTTGGATTACAATTATCAGAGGTCATTAAAGCAATTTATCTGGATGGACAGATAATGCCAGAGAATATTCACAAATTTCGCTTTTTTTTGTAACATCTGGATATCTTCTAAAACTGCTGTGAAGAGATTTCTGCTAAGGTGATCCTGTCGTGCCTGAACATGCTTTTCCAGGGCTGCAGGATTAGGGTGGGGCATGGGGTCTGACACAAATGAGAAATCCTGGAACAATAAGCTCCACACTGATGGAAAGTCTGAAAAAAATTGTTTGGCCTTTGGTTGAGAGCTGTAACTTAAAGGATCACAAACAAATTTAGATAATGCTTAATTTTATTTTCTATCATAGTTGAAGTCCTTTTGTTTAGAAACAACATAGATAATAACATGCAGAAGATTATATGGTTGAAATTGTGGCTAAAGGTTTGGGCAAACTAGCTACTTTGTCAGGGTTGTTATTCCGGTAGTACTGTACAACAGAACATTGCAGCCTCATTATGTAAGACCAAAACCATGGAAGAAGAGAAGCAGCTGGCTGTGCTGGACACACGACAGCTCGTAGCACCAGGTCAGATGCAGCTCGTTTGATCCTTTGTCATCCAGCAAGACTGATAATGGAGCCCTGAGATGCGATATCCACATTTTGTCACTGGAGCCTTACTATGAGAGGAGGAGAGGAGCAGACAGCTGCCCAAGTAGCTGCACAATCAAGCATTTGGAGGGTGGACTTCCTTTAGGAAAAGGGATAGCACACTTGTGAATATTTTACTTTCTTTTCTTTTAATAAAGCCAGTATGCTAATAGATTCCATTAATTATTTTTGAACGAGAATTTGTAGTTCATTTACAACCAAGGCAGTCTTTCGATTTTCCAGCATTTTTCAGAAATGGAGGTTCAGGATTTATTAGAAGCCTTTATTGAAATTTGTCAGGCCCTATTGGATAAGTGTAGACCAGTAGCAAATTAGTAGATTTAAGTTCTACCTGATTTCCGTTCCTTTGCAAAATCATATGAACTTGATGTCAGATGTGGCTTTTGTTATTTTGATTACATGTCAGTAATCAAAGCAAATCTTTCTAAACTGTTGTAACATTTTCTGCCTCATATGCCAAATGATGTTAGAAAAATAGGCCATAAGGAAAAGATCATATTTCAGTAAGAAGTGCTGTGTCACATATGTGTTTTCATTCACAGTCTTTTAAGACCTGGTTTTTTACTTACAGAGTACTACAAACATACACAGTGTCTGTTACTCCACTGTTCAGAATACCAAATGCTAGGTAGTTGTGCTGACAGCTTGCAAAAAAAAGCAGTGCTCTTGACCCCAATTACTACAATCTGATTAAGAACAAACAAAATGAAATTCATTCACAGTTTAAATCTGTAATCTCTTGCCAGTGTAAATTAACTAATGCCAGCAGATCTGGCTAAGGGTGCTCTAAACCATTCATGTCCAACCCAGCAAATCTGTCACGGATAGAGACACTCACCTGGACAAAAGCGTCATATTCAAACAGTCTTAGTTACCAGTTTGCCAAATGCAAGTTTCTTTCTTCAATAAGACTACAGATTTAGATATTGGGAGGTTTTTGTAAACCTTCAAAATGCTGGCTAGATATAAATACTATCTATGAGCTCACAGCTTTTTCCCAGAAGTAATTACGATATCATGCTCATATTTCTGAAGGAATAAAAAAAAACGTGAGTTTTTTAAATAGTTACAGCATTAAATATTAGAGAATTATCTTCTGGGAGCATATGCAGTAATGTTCAATTCTTTGCTGTTTTATCAGTAACTTAATTGTGTAAACGTTGATTTTTCTTAAGTCTAGAAAAATGCAAGAGTCATGCTGAAAAAAATAACTCAATAATACGCAGTAGATACTTGAAATGACTCACTAGGGAAAGGATCACAGAATCATAAAATTATAGAGTGTTTTGGGTTGGAAGGGACACTGAAATACGGGACCATGGGCAGAGGCATTTTTCACTAGATGAGGTTGTTCAAAGCCTCATCCAGGCTGATCTTGAACATTTCCAGGGATGAGGCATCCACAACTTCTGTGGAAAACCTGTCCCAGTATCTCATCATGAAAAATGTCTTTCTTATGTCCCATCTAAATGTACCCTCCTTCAATTTAAAGCCATTGCACCTCATCCTGTCACCTCAGATCTTGGTAAAAAGTCTCTCTCCATCTTTCTCATAAGCCCTCTTAGGGGCCACAACAGGACCCAATAAGGCCACAATAAAGACTCCCCAGAGCCTTCTCTTTTTCAGGCTGAAAAACTGCAATTGTCTCATCCTTTCTTCACAGGAGAGGTGTTCCAGATCTCAATAGGAGTACATGATACCCATTAACTTTATTTTTATTTAAAACTAAGATAAATGGAAAGACTGATTTTTTTTTTTCACGGCTAAATTTTTTAGTTTATATGAATAAATTGCCTCAGTTTTGAAGCACATATATTGGTAAAACTAAGAATAAACTTTTCAAAGTTTAAATTCATGAACTAGCTAGCAATATGTACACACTGACTCAATTCTAAACATGCAATGTTTGAGGTATTCAGGGCAGTCCCTGAGTTGTTCAGATCTCTCATTCATGAAGTAGATTCAGCAAATATAAGAAACACTTCTCTATCAGTTCTGGACAGAATTAATACTAAAGAACTGGCAAATCAACAGAGCTGTATTTGAAAAGATGTTCATAAGCCAAATCAAGTGATGTAAGGATTTAAAACTAATGGAAGCATTCCCTAATAGACCGTACATCACTAAGGGATTCCAGACTGCCAGCACTGAGCAGAGTGGGCAGCTGAATATTTGTAACAGTAAAATAGTCTTTTCAGTCCTGTTAATTTAGTATTTATCCCAAAAAGAGAGAGCCTGTCTGAATCTCAAGGTCAATCAGACTAGAGTTTGGTCAGTAATATAGTACTCACAATTTAAGGTCTATGGTTCAGGCAGTTGGAACAAGGAATAAATGAAATATGGAGGATTCCTGAACATATGAATCTGAAGCAAATTCACAGTCAGCAATGCTTTAATCTGTAATGGCAAAATAAGGCATGGGCTGAAAGCCCCAGAGCTCAGTACTGATGAAAATGCTTGAAAGAGCTTTCAACAGACTAAGCTGCATTAGCAGAAAGATAAAACAGATCTTTCACTGGCTGTAGATCTGTCAGCAGTGTGTGATTAACAGGAGAATTTGATTAAACTTTAAATCCATCCTTATTTAAGTTTTTCCACATTCTACATCCTTGACACTGTTTCACAACACAGACAGCGGAACAGAGTCTGATATATAGGCCAGAAAATGCAGCCTCTGAATAACACACAATCTTATTTTGGGTAATTGCCAAATAAGTCTTAAGCACCAGAATTTTATTTTTAATTTCTGCTTTGAAAACCTGTCTGCATAGAAAAAAAAAAGCTGACATAATAATGAGAAGAAATATTGAGGGATAAAATTATAGATTATTCAGTGGCCTCAGGTAGAACAATTTGGAGAAAATTATTTCTCAGTGTGAACTCTGGCATTTCTGTTTGGATGTGAGAAGAACCTGATGAATAAGAAGTTTTATTTTCATTAGGTCAAAACCACACAGAAATGCTATCATTTCCTCCACACATTGGTAGCCACACCATCAAGACTTTGCCATCTATCTCCCAATTCTGGTGCTGAAGGGGATCTTTTAAGTGGAAAACTCCACCAGACAAATGAGTCCAGTTCAGTTCTGTACTTTTCTGCATATCTCTGCTTATAATCTCTTTATAAGGAAAATTTTGGATTTTCAGTCTTGGTCTTAAAAGCTACTGTTTCCAGTAGAAATAAGAATGCTACCAACATCAGAAATTGGGCTAAAAGAGGAAATAAAAAGTACTTTCACAGAAAAGAAAATTTAGCCTCTTTGCAGGATTATGGACAATATTAAAGGAACCACGAGATTCAAACTGAATTGCTGGGTATAATATTGCCCCAACATTGTTGTCCTCCTACTCATATTTTACACAGAGCTGGAGTAGTTAACTCTGTATGGAGAAATAGTTATCCAAGAGCAAATATTCATTTGCATATATATGCCTAAAATTGTAAACACTGAGGTTCTTCGTACTTGGTAAGACATCATGAAAGATAATTGAATTAGAACAAATGAAGGGAAAAAAAGTGGAAAAGTAGAATGTACCTATTTGTAAGGCACAAGATATTTGGAAAAATGATGGCTTAGGAATGGAAGAAAAGAAAGATCTTGAAACGAACCAGAAATGAAGAACCTGAGCTGTCTTTTCTATATTGTGGCAAGGAGGGCTTTCATCAGGAGAGAAAAACCTCATTTCAAGCAAAAAGTTAGGGATCCTCAAATGTTCTCCATTAGCCCCCTATAACTCCTTCAACCAATATGCTACAAGTCTTTTGTATCATTCCTCATTATTCTTCTCTGGAATTGGTGTCCCTCTCAGTCTTTCCCCACTCCACCCTTACCCTCAAAAAAGTTTCCACACTCTCCTGTCTTGCCTACCATATAAAATATTACCAACAGTACATTTAGAGGCTGTTTTCCTTGCCACAAGTCCTTAAACAGAAAAAAAGTTTGACAAACTGTTTGGCTGTTAAATATGTTGACAGAATATGCTTCAGTCTCTTGATGCTGACACTTTAAACACATAAAGCTGTTCAACTCACTATTGCAAAGCAGTCTAATAATATAACAAGTGCTATATAAAATAGAGATAGAACATACCATGTTAGTATAACTTCATTGCTAATGAACACTTCACTATTGAGAGTGTTTCTAACAGGATTTAGACATAAATTGACTTGGGACTTTCTTACCAATAATAAAACAGATTTTTTGTTGATAAACTTTGTCATATAACTGTTCTTTTCAGAGAAACAAATAGAACATTTCCATATTTGGAAACAAGTGCAATAAACTGCTGTTATATTATGTTGAATCAATTATACCCTCATCAGAAGAGCAGTGTGGTGTAAACATGCTTATACTGGTAGTGTTTATTTTTAAGAAAGGTACTCTAATAAGAAGAAATTTAGGCAAAGAACTTTTTTTATCATACTAATTATAACTATTATAGTAGTAATTAATTGAGAAACACCCAAGGTCAGAAGTCTGGAAGATTTGAGAATCTCTCTTCTGCTCTAATTTACAAATCTGATTAAATGCAACATAGTGAATGGCACTTGGATGGTTTCTGCAATTTTATTACTTTTCATTTTGCCAGAGATGGAGTTCTGGGAATTGCATTAAAGTGACAAAGAAGGGCTTGAAGAATTGAGTCTGAGTGTTCTCTACATATCACATTATTATCTATATATTTCTGCTCTTTAAGTTATCTACGTCCCTCCCTGGATAATGGAGAGCTAACTACTGTATCTACATTGTATTTCTCTAGTTGCCTTGTAATCAGTTGCAGAGAAACTTATGTCCTCTATCTGGTTTCTCTCATCGGGGCTAGGAAAACTCAATTCTTTAAGACCTGTATATTCCAAATAATTTCTCTCACAACCAAGATAACATCTTGATGTCAAACTCTTTATATAATGTCTTAAGCTGGATATTGCACCTACCTAAGGCTAGAAAAAGCATTGTAACCCTTCATGTCTTCCATGAAGCAACACTATTAATATATAGGAAGTGTCTTCTGTCTTGAGCCAACACTTGACATCTTAATTGGTTAATTAATTAATCCACTAAAGCTACACATTCCTTCCTACAACACTTCTGGGCAGTTATTTTTCATATTGCAAGGATGCTTCCTAATTATAATACTGTACATTATGCATATGCAAGCAGCTTATGTTTTATGAATTTCATCTAACTGGTTTTAGAGCAATTTGCTGTCGATCTCTGACTTACTTACCATGTGCTTGTGACTCCACATAGCTGCTCATACACTACAAATACACTCCTTTGCCATTACAGCATTTAGCAACAACGTCAACAGCACCCTGAAAAGATCAGATTGTCTTCCAACTGACCAGACTGTCCCCAAATCTTCTATATGCCCCCATAAACCCAAGATGTACCCTAGTCTGACAGAAAATACTTTTAAAAATTGCTTAAGTACTGTTTTAGAATTAGATATAGTTCTGCCTTTTTGTAACTTCAAGAAGAATTATCTCCTTAGTTTATCAGGAAAATTTCAGACAGAATTGTTAAAGGTTTTACTGAAATAAAGGCAGCCTTTCTCCTGTTTTCTTTCATAGACATGCTGCCTAAGAAAAGCACTGGATATGATTTCTTCTTGGATGCAAGTATGTTGACCATTTTTTAATGTCTTTATTATTCCCTAAATCCTGATTCATATCTTTCCAATGTATTTCCGGTAGGCTCATTGGCTTGTAATTACCAAGGTAATTCCTGTCTTTTCAAAATGCACTTCTTCAGTTCACAACACTCCCTCTGACTTTCCTGAGTTGCCTGTGACAATCTGAAGTGTCTTAGCTAGTTCTTTACATTTCCTGACATGTATTTTATGTATTTTTTCTTTTGTGTTTTTCTCAGCTTGCCGATTTTTACTGTATCTCCACTGAAAATTATACAAACATCCATCTTTCCTCTTAGCTACGCTTTTAAAGACACATCATAAATTGTTACATTTTTATCAGATGAATGGTATTTAGACAAACACAAATTACACAGTAGACATGTAATAGTACATCAGATACATTATCCTAAAGATTATAGTACTCACAGATGCTTAAAAGCAGAAATGTGAAAAAACCCTGCTATAGATGGACAGCAGCCAACTACTGTCCCACATCTAGACTAGCAGAACCTGTTCCCTGCTCTCTTACTTGCCCTTTTCTTTTTCTAAAGGTCACTCAGATGCTCACAGACAGCCAGAACCAGGACAGAGAAATATTTCTGACACATTAATCCCTGCTGCTCTCTTTCCCAGTCATGTTGTCCTCCCATTCTCATTGTACGGCCAAAATGCAGGCAACTGCTAACACAGCTAGCGCACACAAGTGCAGCTGGAATCTTTTCCAAGACCACAAGATGAGGACACATTTTGCCCTATGATTGCGAATGTCTGCATTTTGGTGTAGCAAAAGGCACAAGGACCTAATTTTTTGAGCAGTTCCACCTCTTTCAAATATCTAACAGAAAAGTATCCAAAGCAGGAGGATAACAAAAGTTTTGAATGTTCAGTTGATGGAACTGAAAATATCTTTGCTAAATCTCTTTTCCCTCTGCTTCTATACTAAATTGATTAAGAGTTTGGCTGGAACTGAAAAATTAAATCTTTACTTCCTGAGAAAATGTTCCTGGCAAATCAAACTGCAAATGAACAGCTAATGTAATTTGAGCTATTGAAGGTCTGTACTTATTATTGCCATTACACATTTTTCACATAGTTGTGTGTCAGTTATATATGACATACTTCACAGAACCAGTAAGTTGAAAGTTAGCACCACTTCGTAGAAACTAATGACTCTTTGTAACTTTTAGAAATCATGTGATAGGATTATTTTTTGATAAGTAGTATGAACTGAGAAGGAGTAATTTTGGCCTGAGCTGGAAGTACTGGAAGAATATAATTAAGTAGATTTCAAACTTCATTTGCAGTACATAGCTGTGCCAGCTGCAAAGATACACAACTGAGAGATATTCCTTTCAATTGGAAGCAATCCATTCCATCTGCATGTGCCAGCAGGGACAACACAAGAAATACCTTTCAAATGTCAAAAATCTGTCTGCACACTCCTGTAATACAGAACAAATATTACAGCAGCTGAAATCCAGCGATCTAGGGATGAACTAATTTACCACGTTTCCTTGGTCTGCCACTCTCATACTGTGACACCACCAGTTCAATTCACTAAAATTGAAGCTGACCCAGTGTCTAGGAACAGGCTGCTCTGTGGCAGGTCCACACAAGAAACCACACTACTTTACTATCACCTAAAATAAAAGTAGGATGCACCCACAGTGACCCTGAAGTCTCAAGGCTCTGCCATCATGTGATGTATCTGAGCATGACAGAACAGCAAAAGAGTTCTGGAAATCCATGTGCCTTGAGCAGAGTGCCTGCATTTAACACATTGCCTTGCATAACATTAAGCACAAATGCAGCCATCTTATGGCATCCATCACACTGTGCCAACAGTGTCGAGTTTCTGAGTAATTTTGTCAGAGAATTTAGAAAAACCACAAAAAATTTTGAGTTCTCAAGTACTATATGAAAAAAATTCACTATTCAGACTAAATGACAAAGAGAATTAGTTTCTAACAGACCTGGTACAAAGCCAATAAATTTACCTTCCACGGCTTTCAATGAAATTGGTTAGTCACCTAGACAAATGAAGTATTTTTTTTCTCTACTGCCTTGTTGTGGTTAGCATCGGAAACTAAGGAGAGGGCTTTTTAATGGTGTGATAATCGCTTTTAAAGATTGAAACTGAATTATTCTACTTAGATTTCCTATATTTAGCCAGAATTCCATTGTATTCATGTGACTTTATTTATGTAGACTTTCATTTCTAAAACACACATCACTGTTGCCTGAAATAACATAGCTCAAGACATTTTTATAATTAGTTATAGCAAAGCTGCATAATTAATTACACCAAAGATCAGATCTCTTCTAAGATATTATTTTTATGGTGAAAAGAGTATTAAATCTATTAATTCTATTACTTCAGTGTCAATTATGAAACCAGTGTTTATATTATTTTATAGTGAGACTATAAAAGCCTAACTTGTACTATTAAATTTTTTGTGAACATCTTGTATGTTAGATTCTGCTACATTTGAACTTTGTATCTCTAAGAATGTTCCTAATTCACACATGAATAGTGTGAACAAAGGCATATCCAACATAAACTTCTTTTTTTAAAAAAAACTCTAAGATATCCAAGCACAGTGAATACACATGTAATTCTCAGAGAAGGGTATGTAAGAGGAAGAAGAATAATAGAAGGAAAAGATGGGGGGGGAATCAAAGAAATTGAAGCTTACAATCAGATGTTGTAATTATTTTTTCCTAGTTTCTGCCCCTCTTGCTTTCCTGATGAGAGACAGCTGACCTTGGAGAAAGCTCAGCCTACTCTAATCCTGGAAAGTAAGTGGGGCTTGTAATCCTCAGGTTTCAGAAAAGTAGGGCAATGAACTATCATTCTATCGTATTTCTGTGACCACTTTTAAACTAGTAACTTTCCCGGCAAAAGGATTTGGATTCCCCTCCATTCTTTTTCATGTGTTCTTTGCCACTCACCTTCAAACAGCCGCCCTGAACGACATAAATGCAATGTTCACTGTGTATGCACTAATCTCTGAACTTTCTGGGGCATTTTTCTCAAGGTTATTTTTACTCCAGGAGTTTTTCTCCATTTTTGTAGGCTTCAAAGTAAATTTTACTTCCAAACTGCAAACTCAAGCATTACAATGAAAACAGTGAATTAAGAGAAATTTAAAATTCAAAATAGAATAAAGCCCAGAAACAGGAAGGAGAGTAAAGCCCAGGAACCTGTACAAACTTTATTTGTTGAAATAAGACTTCTCCTGTTCAGGGTTACACATATAATTCTGATGCCATGAAGTGAAGGGTGAGATGGACCACATATTCTCTAGTGTCGAGATAAAACCAGATGCTACTTTATTGGTGTGCTACATTCCATTTTGAGTAGGTAATGGGAATTTTGCCCATAATAAAGACATTTGCTGCCTTTGTAATCTGTCAAATCATTAGTGCACTCTGAGTAGATATTTCCTCTAATAAGCAATATGGAATAGAGCAAAACTGTAGAAAAACTAGTTACGACTTTTGTAAAACACAGTAATCACTTCACCTTTAGAAGACCCCACAAGTGAACCACACAAGAAAATTGGGAGAGACAGAAAACACTGGGGAAAGAGTCTGAAAGCCATTCTGAAATGTTGTGCCACAACTAATTGCTAGGATCTCCACTGGTAAAACAAACAAGGCACTTGAAAAGCAGCCACTTCACAAGAAAACAAATTACAATCAAAATTTACAGACCAACCCAGTCTAGGTTATGTAAGGCACCTATAGCAGGCATGCTGGACCTGTGACTGGACTATATTTGTTGTTTAAATGGAGAAGGCAGAGTCTTGATGGAAGTCAAGGTATTTTATGCTCCCACATTTCTTTGCTCTCTCTGTAGGGAGCAAATTTCACTCAAGGAGCAACCTGAAGGATAACGTAGGTATGAAAATGCTGGTCTTCAAAACACAGAACTTCTATACATTGCAAACAGCAAAACAGAAGTTCTTCTACTGGTCTAAAAGACACACCACAGGTCTAAAGCTGATTAAGGCACAGACTACACCACAAGGAAAATTAAAGGTAAGAATTTTAGTTATGTCAATCAGTTCTGTTCTTCAGGAGTCAACAGAGCTGTGTCAGCTCTGCAGCAGCAAGAGGCAAGCTGGAAATTTTAGTAACATATTAAAAGCTAGATTTCCCATAACCTCCAGTAGTTTTGTTGTCAGACTGACTTTTTCCCATGAGAATAATTCATTTTTGTAGATTGTTTACAAAGCAAGATATTATTTCAGGCAGGAACACAGAGGATGTGAGCAATGACTCTGCTCAGAGAAGTGTTCATTTTCAAATTATGAGAAAACAGAGAAGACACGCCAGAAGGTGGTTCTTAAATAAGTTACAGGCTGTGAAGTGTGAAGACAAATGACTTTTCAAAGTCTCAAATGTCATATGCTGAACATATGCCCCGTTATTTTTGTCTCCTTCACATCAACTGCTGCAGCATGATCACTGGCCTTGACTTATTATCCATCTGAGAGAAGGGCAGACAGACACCTAAGGACAAAGACGTTATGCCAGTGCCACACAGTTTTAAGTGAGGGGACTTGCCTTTAGAAGTTGAATATCAATTCCATTGCTTAGTTTAGTGAATAGAGCACGAGACCCCAAAATGCAACAAATGTCAGTTTATCCATCCCATGAGTTCCCCTTTTTTAAAGCTAAGTCAGTGCAATATTCTGGTCCAATTAAGTATATTTGAACAAATTTTGGCTAACATATGCACAACTTCTACTGACTATCAAAATTTATTCATCCTGTTTTCTGAACTTTCAATGATTTTATAAAACTTAAATTTTTACCAGTGCCAGTGTAAAATAATTGCAAACCTTGATTTAGCATACAAGCTTCCAGCATAAAAATGTAAGACTACCCATCACACCTACATGCAGTAGCCCATTGACTATTCAAGAGGAAAATTCGGGTTAAGCCCTTTTGGAAATTATGAAATTATTTCACCTTTATGTAATGTACACTTTCAAAACCTGAAGCAATCCTACCAGTCTCTGTTAAACCCTGAAAAACTCAATTGTGCAGAGCAGTGGATTAGGATGAATCTTTCCACAGTACAACTCCATCACTTCTCCAAACTGATTGTCTAAGCTAGTATCAACGTGAATCAGTTTAGAGCGAATGAGAGGTACAGCCACTCATTGCCATGTGATAAGCAGCATTTGCAGTCCAAAGAAAGAGTTTCAAGCAAAAATTTTTCCATTGTTCAGTAGCATTATGGTTTCAAGTATCTAGGATACTATTTCCTAATTATAAATTATTAGAAAGGTCATTTGCCAAATTAAAAGGTGGTGAGTGATAGCACACTGAGGTGATATTTCATATTCATGTACATGAGCTAAACTTGCCTTGCCTATGCATAAAGCAGTAACCAGTGTGAAAGGCCTCAGTAAATGAAATACTCTGATCTGAAATTTCAGGCTCAGATGAAGACTTTAGATCTCTCAAATGAATCAAAGGGTCAGAGAGCACAGAGGCCTCCACAATTTGCTTCCATGGCCTAAGTGCCCTTCAGAGCACAGCTGTTCAGCTTTCAGGGAATCAGAAAACCAGCAGCTTTCAGAGTGGCCATGCATTTGGGGAATTATTTCAGAATTATTCCCAAGATTTTTCTGTCCTTAGGTTTAGAGGCTTTCCTTGGATACTTTTTATGGCTCTAGTGGGCTAGTGGGGAAAAAAAAAAATCTTGAAACTTTTAAGGTTTCACGGTCTGTGGGAAGATCCAAAAACAATAGCGTGGCACTGGCATCACTGTGTGAATAATTCACTGTGTGAATTATTGTTTCCCATGGTCTTCTGGGTGTACAAGGACCATAAGGCTTTAGCAGAAACATCCTGTTAGAATGCACATTAATGCACCACATGGATGTTTGTTAACAATTCACGGTGCCAGCAGTGACTTGCATGCTTTAACTTGCTTCCTTTTTCCAGCACAAATTTTATCAATCTACAATCTAATAATTACATAAATACTGGCTATGTTAATTTACTTTAACCTTACGAAGCACTCCCTGCTTGAGAATTTTTAAAGACTATAATCTTATAAAAGCTTTGCTGCAGATTGCCTGTAGCTTTACTTAAGTTGAGAGGGTTTTTTTTGTTTATTTTGTTTTGTTTAGTGGCAGAAAATTAAATGCCTCAGCAGTTCAGAAGGGAGAAGAAACAGACACTGCTCTTAGAAAGTCAGCAGGGTCCTGGGAGGCTGCTTTTTGGGTTTGTTTGTGTTATTTTAGTAGTGACTCTACATTGTTGCTAATTTAAACAAGGCATTAACAAATTTGTTGAACACTTCACAGTCCTCAGAGTTTTTCCTCTGATCTGTTACCTCTTCTACTTATTTCCCCCAACAGAATTACTTGCAAGAATGATGTTTTTTCAGGAAGAACATCTCTGTTGAATTTTTCTTATGCTGTAATAGAAAAGCCTAAACCTATTTTCTTTCATATTTTATTAAAATAAATTAATATAGTTCTCTATTAACCCTGAATCTGAACAATATGTATCTGAATAGCTTTAATGCATCATGTCATTCATTTTCCTCTGAGACCTGGCTGAATAACACCTCAGAGTTTGAGCAGCTGTAAAATATTCATTTAAGTTTTGGGTTTGTATCTTAATATGCAGATTGAACCCAAAAGAATTTGAATGGAAAACCTGAAAATTTTAATAGTAGAATCACAAGTAAAAATAGGAGCTTAAGAGGCTTTTCGCTTTATCCCTGTCCCTAAGCAGGATTAAATCCTAAACTATTCTTACCTTGAATAAAAATTGAAATCAGTGGGGAATTTTTGCTAGAGGCATAATTTTCACAAAGTACTTTTCAAGCTGTCACACTTCTCCGAGCTTTCTGAATAGGCCCTTAACAGTTTAAGAATACTTGTGCTGATCTGAGTCAAGGGAACTGGGGATGACATGGGAATTTGCTTGTTTGCAGGCCATTGTCTAAATATATAGCCAAATTAAAGTGACATTAAACGGAGACAAGCTCTTTCTCAGGTAGGATTGGTGCAGTTAATTGGTGAGCAGGCAATTTGCAAATATTCCACACTAACAACAGCAGCAACTTATTTTCCCCTGTGTTTCATTTCCGTATTAAGGAACAAGCCAAAGTCTCCCTTCAGGTATTCAGAATTAGTTTATTAATAAGTCATTTTAAACTAACAGTTTTACTTTTTGCATGCGAATATACCTCTCACTCTTCTAAAATTGTGTTTCGTTTGTTTTGTTGGGTTTTTTTAAAGCCCACATCCTTATGATATTGCATAAATAGAGAATCTACAAAATTTCGAATGAAATAATATTTTCAGGAAAAAAACAAAAGACAATAGAAAATAATGAAGAAGTTAAATGCATCCAGTTAAAAACCTAATCCTGATCTCTTAATCCTCAAAATCTCCTCTGTGCTAACCAAAATGTCCTTAGTGCCAATCAGAACATAAATTCACAGTGTTGGATCAATACATGTTTTACATCTTGCAGGAAGACAGCAGACCATATTTAGCCCCAGTTTTCTCTTTCAAAAGCAGGATAGCAGTCACATCTTGGCAACACCATGCAGACACTTAATTCATTTAGTAAGGGGGTGTGAATGCTTTCCTCTCAGAAGTATACACCATGTGTTATGGCAAACCTCCAATAAAAGAAAGTACTAAGAAAATTGCTTCAATTAGTGCAAAAGATTGCTGTGAAGGTATGTTGCATGTGAAGGCCTTCCCTTAGTCAGGTTTCACTGCACACAGAGAGGTGGTGGATAGACAGGAGCAGGATTCTATTTGCTTGTAAACAGCAAGGTCTATTTAGAGCCATCACAGAGATCTCTGTTCTCTTCCTCAAATAGACTTGGCAGATGTTGTCGTAGCCTATGCAGTGAAAATAATTCTGTTCCCTTCAAACAGCCCTCAGGTTAAAGAGGTGAAATGATACAATGTTCCATTGCACTAAATATAATGCACTTAAAAAGCTGCAGGGATCTACAAAGATGTACTTGCCTGAATTGCGCTTAAAATAAATCTGGGACCACACTACAGAACCTTAGAGTATCTTGCTCTACAGCTTAGACCATGCTTAAAGAAAACCACTTAGCACTTTCCCTGAAATATGGATACCTATAAAGCCTATCATTCAAAGCTCCCCAAAGAACCAGTCATAAACATATAAATAGATTTTCTGAAGATTTACTCTTCTGTTTAGGTTCTGGAACAGAAAATTTTTCAAAAGAGAGTGGTATCTGGCATTTAGTCACTACATTAAGGGTATATAAGGAGTGGACAAAATCTGGACTTCAGGTAGATTAGTGGAAGTTCCAGGCAAAGATTTTAATTGCAATAAACAATTAAACCATGCTGGAGGGGAGAGTGGCTTATTAGAGGGGGAGGTTTTGTCTTTGCAGTTGCCAATGACAGCACAAGTACTAAATGTGCTTTTTAGCTGTCAGAGCAAGTAGAAGAGACATGGGATGATGACTGGTCATTATTCTTTCCACCTCCAGGCAGACCCTGAAATTCCAATTTAACTGACCTGGCATGCCACAGCTAAGATGAAAATATGCTTATACTGAGTGTAAATAAGCATAGAAATAGAGAAATACAGCACCCCTTTTGTCAGCAACTGAATCACAAATAAACTTAAACAATAGCCTCTTTGAAATTTGGCTAATGCCTGAAGAGAAAAGGCAGAATGCAAGACCAAAACATCCACCCACAATCTCAACAAACAGATAATTAAAATCATACTTGTTTACCATTGCAAATTGGTTAACCTTTTTGTGTTGCTAAACCCTTACAGACTCCTACATATTCTGTTGTAAAAAGATGTATTAGTTTAGATGGACTTGGTTATATTTCCTTTGAAATCAATAAAAACTTCCATTGCATTCAGTGAGGTGAGGATTTATACCTAAACCTGAGCCACATATTTTAAAATGCAATTTATGTGTGTAAATATATGTTTATGCAAAAACACATAGCCACATTGCATTGTTTTTTATCCAAATAGGCACATTTTATCCCTGCAAAACCAAGCAGTCCTTTAAGATAATACTACAGGAACTCAAATATATATTGCATTTGAAAGTGTGCAGTGTAAGCACGACTGGAGTTGTCCACTGGAGTGACCAAGAAAGATTAATTTAAATTTATTATTTAATTTCTCTGAAGAAATTGCAATGCATGAAGACATTCTGAACTTCCTCACCATGTTTTTTCTCATCTCTGAATAAGTTCATATGAACTGAAATTAAATTTGAACTACTAAGAATTTACCTTTTCAATTATGTTTCTAAACAAGATATGCTGTGTAATTACTGTGCTAATAATTTATAAATACTTAAAAAATAATTCTGCTGAATGTCAATTCTGGGGGCATTAGTAAGAAAAAAACCTGGAGAAGTAATGGAATTAAAATTGTGTACAAAATTGCTATATTCCCATTTTCCACAAAACCTGTAATGTAAATGAAGATTCTTGATCCAAAACTTATTTTCATATTGAGTTATCATTTCTTGATTTTACACTGGGACAGAGAGCTCAAGAAAATCATCGAGATAAAGTGCCTCTGTCTATTAAACAAAGGATAACTCTGCCTCTACTAACCCAAATTTCAGGTAATTCAGAGTTGGAACCCATTCACATAGGTATAAACCTGAAAGCAGCATCCATTCAGTGGTAAACGGTCCTCTGAAAAATGTCTCATTTCTCACAGATGAGGGTAGAGCCCCCCCCATGCCCAAGAAAGTTAGGGCAAGCTGCAAGTCTGACAGTTAGATGGATATAATTGGAGTGTTGTGAAATAACTGTACTGAAAGAAGGGTAACAGCCAGAAAGACTGAAAAAACCCTGAAGAAGCATTTAATGAAATAGAAGGTGGCTGATACAAGAGTGCACAGAACTGCAGGAGAAATGCTAAAAGTCTTCTTACATTTTCTGCCCAAAATCAAGATCAACTTGTAAGGAACACGATTCACAATGATCCAGGTGGGTCTGGTACGTGGCTTTTTGATACTAAGACACAGCCCCTGAGTACACCCAGTTTTCTGTAACACTCATAGCAAAATAAAACAGAAGTTGAAATGACTAATTCAGAAAAGCTGCATTTTGTTTTTCATTTGTTACTATAAAATGCTTTTCTGTATAATTTGCAAGATATTTTTGGTTTTATTTCTATGTTTTGCTATCAGTACAAAAGTAATTTTCCTTTCTCAGCCGAAATTCATTTACCAAATCCATGAATTGGATTCTTCTTACAGAAATTGTTTTAATGAGCTTTTTCTTGTCTTCTGTAACAGAAAAGTGAAAGCTGACACAGATGTAATTTCAGGTTTTAAAGGGATGATTATGAAGAGTGTTTTACTTTCTACGTATGCATTTTAACAATAAAACTTTTATGTTCCAGAATAATACAGTTATAGCCACAGAACCCTTCCCCCTGAGAAGTAAATGAGGAATATTATATGCTGTTTGATGTTTTGGATAAAGCCCTCAGTTAGCTGAACAATCTCATAGCCTGTTTCTACAAAAACAGGATATTTCATAAAATGGAATCAATGGTCTTTTGCACTGGAACAACCACAAGTGGAAAAATTAATTGAAAATATCTGTTTTATTAGAATGATATTTTAGAATATGTGAAACACAACCTGTCCACACTGAGAACTGCAGCTCTATTTGCTTTCAATATCATTGATATTTGGCAGTTTCTTATCTCCAAACAGAACCTAAGAAGAACCAGCAACTGTTACACAACCAAAGCAAGGTTCAAGGCTCTTAATAATTAAACATTTAGCAAGAAAACTGTCATTCACTGCTCTGGTAGCCTCAGTACTTCATACACACACAGAGAAAATATTATTTCCATGTCTACTGCTCATTTTCCTAATCAAAGTGGCCCCTGGAGGTGAACAGTCTGCTTCCTTTCCTTCAAGATATTGTAATTTTTACACCCATTGCAAATTGTCCACAATGGGGAGGTGGACAATTGTGTTGCAATTATGATTTTAAAAGAAGATGTGATTAATATTTTAAAAGAATTATTATTTTAAAACATTCTTAAATATTGTTATTTAAAAATATTATTAATTTAAAAGAAACTCACTAATATTAGGCAATTTGTGTGAATCTTTGCTCCATGAGTCTGGGCAGAAGCTGCTTCCCATCTGGTCACAAGCAGGAGGGGATCAGTTCAGGCTAAGGCTTTAAACCCAACAGATGTCTCAGCTCTTCTCTACCTCTCATGCATTGCTAAGGACAAGATAACAGCTAGGCCAATCAAACAGAGATTTTTATTTTAGCTAGGTAAAAAACCCCAACTGATGTAGTGGTACTCAAACAGAAAGACATGCAGGAACAAGAGGCATAATTATTCTGTGGAGCACAACCTGCAGAAAAACAAGACCGGAAGAAAAGGTATGTCTTATTCCTGAAGAAAAAAAAGCTCCTGAAAGTAAGGGTGAAGCTGATGTCAATTAACGAATTTTCATGATTTGTTTGAAATTTAACCCCTGGGGAAAATATGCCAGAGGTGATGGCTTGCCCACAGAAGACACTGAGGGAACATCAATTTTCATGAAGGAAAATAGGAATGTTTTGAGCTCTCATAACAATAAGAACTGTCATGACTCAACCCACACTTACTCATAGCTGGCAAAGCTGATGAATGCATTCAGCTTCAGTAGTATATTATTTTGCTTTCAGGGAGAGGATACTTAGAATTGAATATTTAATGATTACAGCCTCCTTTTGGCCGATCAGACGCATGTGTCTTTCCTTTTGATTCAGTCACTGCTCTGCAGTGTATACATTCTAAAAAACAAAATGAAAAAGCAATATATATGCTTCCAGATATTTTTCCAAGCAGAAAATACCTCATCACAACTCTGTGGTACGACCTCCTTCAAACAAATAACATAGATCTGTGTAAACTCAGTAGAGGACTTGAGTGTAATTTTTTGTATTCTGTGCTTTGAAAAACCATTTCTTAATATTCATAAGTAATTCAAACCTCTGCTTCCTGAACACATATTTTTAAAAATTGTGTGGCTACAGTCTAAGAACACTGTAGCCCAAAATCTTACCTGTCTTTTAGATTTTTTATTCATCCCTTTCTGAGACAAATTTTGAGCAAACAATCCACTCTAAGAAAATAAAAAATTTTAGTTGCTTTTGAGGAAAAAAATATACTACTGGCTAACACAGTGGCTTTAGGAAAGGGATAACTGAATTGCTAAGGGCAAAGCTGACCTAGATACTACACCTGTGTTAAATGTGACACAAGTAACTGCTAAAAGGAGTAAGTTCAAAGTCCACTTTTAACAGAACAATGACTATATGAAGACCAAATTTGGAAAGGAATGTCTTTCTGTACCATAAGATTCAATCATAGGCTGTAAATTCAAATTTTCCATTTGCAAAAGGAAGTAGATATCTATAACTCTGGATCATCTTGGTTTGAAATTCTACATATGCTCTCCCAATCTCCTGAATTCCCAGAAAAATTGAACTGATTTCCATATTTCATAAGTCATTGGTAGAAGTACAGTTTGTTGAAAAAATAAGTAAGATATCACGCCCTAGAGAAGTGCTGAGTACCTAACATTTTGAAATTGATTATACTTTGCAAAAACCTCGGATTTCAAAATAAATATTCTATGGTGGATCATGTTTGGCATTGCCAAACAAAGGTGAATTGTGAGATAATAAGCTGCTCTCCCACACTTTCGTATTTTCTGTTAAGAATCTGAAGTGACAGCATATTAAAAGACTATTTGATAAAGCACTTTTTGACATTTAATAAACAAACAGGCTGACAAATTGATAGCTTTGAAGTAAATCAACATACAGCAGTAACAGGGCATAGAGCCTCTGTTTTTGAAAAGGATTTTATGAATCCAGCAAAAGAATGTAGTGATGAAATCGTCCATTAATTCAACAGGCTAGAATCCAGATTTTGTGGCTTCTTTGGTGAGAAGATTAGTCTTATTTTCACAGGACACCAGCAGCTCCAGATGTCAGAGCTTTCAATATCCATTACCCGTGCTTTCCTCTGGCACCTTTCATGATGCACGCTCTTGTTCCAAGCCTGACTTGTGGGTTACAGCCACAATAGTGTATTTTTACTGTAATATCAAAGAGTCTCCAGGTACAGCACAGCTTTAATTCCACAATATGGGAGGGATATGAAATTTTGCTTCAGGAATGTCCTCCTACAAACATTTTAGTGGCCTGCCACTCAGCTGATAATCATGCTAGCTATACCTGTTCCAAAATAAGATACCAAATGCCCAAGGAAATATACAGTATTCACAGTCCTTTGACCAATTTCTATTAAGAGAATGCTATCAGAACAGTACACTAATAAGCCCTTTCACTTATTAGGGAGATGGGATGAAAGCCACCTGAAAACAGCTAATAATGATCTCAGCTCTGACACAAGATGGTGATTTGTGACATGCTGGCACCATCTGTGGGTGTCACACAAGACAAGCAGGTCAACTCTAAGCCCAATCTTGTAATTATAAATGGCATTTATAGTCTAGAAACATCCATCAAGCCTCTTAGCATCTCTGAAGTTTCTGTTAGCCATATTATATTACAGTTTACAAACATATTCTTTTCAAACCTTGCAGTGTTTGAATCACTACAGTGAACTCTGCTACAAAGGTAGAGCAATACTGTAAGACCTGGGTTATTTAACTTGCTCTGACTAAACACAGAGTATTTGTGGGTCTCTGGCAACTCAGCATACTCCATGATTTTGTAATTTTATAGACAGCTGAGAATGAAAACTTTCAGATTCTGCTTACACGTTTAAGTTATACTCGACAACGCAAGTAAAGATACACGCGAAATTTATCTCCACGTCCCAAATCTAAAATGACACAGGAAAATCCAAAATGCATTTGAAAAGTATAAATATGGCAGAAGAAAGTGAATCATTTCACTGACTTCTCTGGAGGCTGCACTTTTAAATATTCCAAAACCAGAAAAAGAAGTTGAAGGGATTGGGACTGGATGCTCATGGAGAACACCACGAGTAGAATGTGCTCATTTTCTCTCAGAGGAGTTTCACCCTGCAAAGTAAGCACAGGTCACCTGTCACAGAATCCATTCTGAACCTCTGCAATTTTAGGTCCTGAACATTGAAGAAATCATTACATCTCAGACTGTTCTATCTCAAAAATGAGGACTATACTCATCCAATTTTGTCTGCCAAATTTTGTTTGTCATGTGTTGTTCAGGGCTGTAAACCATTAGGTATTTTCCTGATAAATGAATTATATTTCTCTAATTAATTAATCAATCCCTGTATTGACTTGCACTTAGTTTGCACTGTTACATGAGGGATTAGAATAAAAAATGATGAATTTTCTAACTTATTTTAGTTGCTACTTCTGATATTAGCAATGAGAAGATGAGTTCTTTCAAGAGTACTTTTTTTCCAAAAAAAAAAATTCAAAAGAAGCAAAGCAATGAGTAGTTGTTATAGCATTAGATTGGAAATTTCTCCTTGGCACATATTCTGCCAGTCAGATTTTCCTTATGAGGACTAGTAACAAGAGTCATCACAGACTAATTGTGGATTAGTTATGAACTACTGTCTCTTCTCACCTTAGAGAGGAAAATCTCTGGGAAATAGTCTAGGTTTTCAATATTGCTGGTAGTCACAAGTCTATAGCCCACCTGTAAACATAGTACAATATGCTGGTGTATGGTATTCGAGTGATGTTTCTAGAATTTTGGTCTTCATCAACTTTATTGTATGGCTGTCAATGGGTTATGTAAAAATCTGTGTTGCGGCCACAATATGTAAACTCAGAAATGTGATCATACTGACTGAGTGAGGCCAGAGCACATTGCACTCTTCTGCAGAGCCAGAATTGCGTGGTCTTTCAAATGGGCCAACCAAGGCACTTTTCTGAGGCTTTATATCAGCTTTAAATTACTTACAAGGGAGAGAGAAGACAGAGAAACTCAGCCTGAGATCTTTCTGGCAGCCAGAAAGCAAACAGCATTTCAGTATACTCTTAAGTAGAAGAAGGATTTAGAAACTGCTGAGCTTTACCCACAACAGCTGCAAGGTTGATCCAAAGCCTTGATTTTCTTGCTTCTCCTCTCCTGTGATTCAGAGGGACAGTGTAAGTTTTCTCCAAGAACCTAGAATATAAAGCAAGATTGCTAGGGTTTCTGCCATGAGATGAACTCACTATATTCTAAGATATACCTTTCCAACACTATTGCCTGTACGTTCACTGAGGAGTTTTAAGGCTCCCATTTAGAATGCATGGGCTGTAATTTACTGGGATCAAATAGGCCAGAAGTGACTCCAAAGATTTGAAGTTGTTTAAAACCTGCAAAGCCATCCGTAATTTGTTGTTCCATGCAGTAGACTGGCTTCAACAGAAGTGTCTTTCAGACAGCAGAACTAAATGGGCATTTATTGCTTCCGCCTTTTACTTGCACTTCAGGAATTCCAACTTATAACCCTTCTATTGCCAACCAGCATTTTCTGGGTGTTTTTTTTTGTTGTTTTTTTTTTTTTTTTCCTTCAGAGTTCCTTTCCACAGGTGCAGTAAGTGAGGGTTGATCTAAATGATCTTTACCTATGTCTGATTTACGTAACTGTGATGAACCTTCTTGACTTGCTGATTGGCCACATAGAAAAGAAGTCAAGTTAATGTGATGTTAAATGGGATGCCCTAATTAGCACCTGTCTACCTTCTATTTCTGTGGAAACTTATCCGCAAGATTCTTGGCTCCATTTTGAATTTTGTTGAAAATTTAAAATATTTTAATAATTAGACAGGTAACATAATTGCAGAAGCATAGTTTCTTAGCTTAAGTTTCTACAACAGCCAGATGTGTTCAGCCAAAACTTAATCACTCTGCAAATGGCAAAAAGCAATTCTGGTTATGAAATTTTGATGAAGCAATATTTTAGCTCAACAGAAAATCTTTTTCTCCCATGTCTCTGTCTAAAGAGAGATTCCTGGTGAGCACATGTACTGGCCATGGTATTTTTCCATGTCTTCATAGCAAGTTATAAGAATACAACATTGTCTTGTTTCCTACCATTTCCCACCCCTTCCCACCCCTTTTTGGTTGACTTTTCAGGGTTTTTTTTTGCATTTCAATGAATTAATGTTTCACCAGCTTATACATTATTTAACTCTATTTTATTGTTCTCCCTAATTAATGCTTTCTCCCTCCAGCTTCAAGGCAACCAGACTGAAGTTTATTTTTGAAACAGAGATTTATGTAACAAAGTATACATGAAACCTGGGCAATTTCTATAATTTTATGATCAGTGTCTGGATCAGAAACTCTTTTATTCACCTTACCTTCCTGACCTGTCTAAAACACAGGGATCCCAGGGCCCCCTGCATGCAGGCTTTTTTTTACTACAGTTGGAGCAAATCTACAACCTTAGTTAAAAGGGATCATCACTGTCATCCAGATTATAAGGAAAGAATCGCAGCTGTTGAATTGTTTGCTTTTACAAGTGAGTTTCCTAAATGACTAGAAAGAGACTGTAGCAATAAAACTACTGATATCTTGTGGTGAAAAACAAGAAACTTGCTGTTTCACGTACTATGGACAAAAGCAACACCTACCTCCTTCCTCTTTTTCTAACTATGTCATCATCGGGTTTTCAGTATTAAACCACAATACTTAAAACAGCAGAACAGACTCAATCTACAATGGCAAGTTAACAGTTCCTTTGCTATGGGGAGGCATTTACCATACAGTTTTACAGTATTGATATTAGTGCCTTTTCAACCTTTGAAAACAATTTTTAGAGTAACTTTACGAGTGGGTTAGGTTTTACATAAGAATATAAGAGTAACAACTGATTGATGGCAGCTACAAAATACACTACAGCAATCTTCATTGCTGTATAACACTTGAATAACTATTATTCAGATACGGCTCTAGAGATTCATTGCTCTTCCATTTCACTAACAAGAACATTTATGGAAATTATAAACACACCTTTGCAAAGCAGCAGCACATTACAGACCTATACATGGGCAATCAGTGAACCACCCTCCACAAAGATTAAACAAACCACCTAAAATTGTTGCTAATTTCAATAGGTAAAGAACCAGAAGAAATAATATTGCAATCAAGCATTACTACTTTAAGAAAGTAAACAATTGAAAGGCTTAGAAAATTATGTGTCCTGTTAGGCTGGCTTGTATATATAGAACCCCTCTAATTTAAAAAATGTTACTTACTCTTTGCAGAGCAGAGATTTTTAAGTATTTGCCTATTCATACTCTGCCCTTCAGAAATAATTAGTCAAACTCTTAAAAAAGCATCCTAACATGATTTATGACTAGTTCCATACTCTAAGGTGCTTTGAGTCTTCATTTTAGTTTCATGCTTTGGCATCGAGCAAGATCAATATTTACTTAACACACATATACCCTCACTCACATAGTTTTGCCCACCTATATGGCAAAATAAGTAAATGGGAACTCTGTGATGGAGAGCTAGCCACACTAAGATTCAAACTACTTTGTTTCTTTGACAACTTTACTGCTTTCAAAAGCTGCAAGAAATCTCCCCCGCAAAAGCTATTATTAAGCATATGCATATACAAATACGCCAAGAATTCTGCCTGTTCCTGAGGATTGTGAACAAAATAATAATTTTCCCATTCAGCTTTAGCTATGTAAGACTTACTTAACTTACTAATAACTGCAGGAAAATAATGGTATTACAATTTTTATGTAGAGATTTGATGGCAGAAGTTATGCCCAGCAAGAGACCTATATACATCATATTCCTTTGACCAACAATCAGAATTCATCAAATAGGAGGTCCCCTGCTAGAAAGGGTTAGACAATTACTATTAACAGTTCATTAAATAAAATTAAGTATGTGGAGGGAAAGATAGATTTTGATCTAAAATGCTATTTGTGTTCATTTACATAATTCCATTGTATCGTCTGCCATGTGTATTCCTTGTATATTCCATGCATATTCCTTGCCTAAAGCTCTCTTTAGGTGACTTTCAACACTGTCCAGTAGAACATGCATGTGATTTTTTTATTTTTTTTTTAATCCTTTGTGAAAAAAGGATGTCCTATTAAAATTCTTTTTCACTCAGTTTTCAAACTGAGAAATATAGGTAACTAAGGACTCAGTCTTGACAGAGTACAAAATTTCCATGAATGTTTTAAACACAAAGAGGACATTTTACAGTAATTATAATAAATGCTAAAAAGCAGTTTGAAGAACCTTATCTGAGGACAAGAAACGAGACAAGTTTGAATGAGAGGAGTAAGAATAGAAGAACTATTTAAAGAGAAGAATAAAATGAGAGAAGTTGTAATACACCAGCTAAGAGGAATGTTCTACATCTAAACTGGGGCAGAGAAGAGTGTAGAAATCAATGTTAAACAGGATCAAGCAAAAACCTCAGCAGACACTTGTGAGAAAGAATCATAGCAGAAGCACCATACGCAATCAATAACAAGTTTGCCTACTAGTAGGTATGGACAGAATAGCCTTGTGCTGAACAAAACTCAAAATTTTCAAGTCAAGAGGAACCAATTAAAACAGGCAAATACCTAGTCACTTTGGGAGAATGTTATGAGGATAAGTGAAAACACACTGCAGATGGGTGAAAGAAGAAAATAGCATCATCATTTCCACCCCTAAAACAGCTGGGATTTCTGCTGGTCTCTACGTCAAGGATAATCTTCTCTGAATAATCTGGCTAGCAAATATTTGCAGCTTAATGGGGAATCAGTCACTCTTTTCCCCCACGTACATTCTTCCCTATAAAGGTCATTACTCTGCCCTCTGCTTCACAGTTATGTGCTCCAAATAAGACCTCTTTAAATCATCACCTACAAAAACTGTCTAGTTTTGGGTAATTTGAGACCAGCTTTTGTGAAAAATGGAACATCCTTGTACAACAAAGAATACTCCTCACACAGAGGAAACAAGGACTCATTGCAGACAAGGCAGAAGAACAATAGAGCCACTGTTGAAGAAAGGCATAAATAATTGAGAACGTCTGCAAAGGGACTAAGTTCTCACAGGAACTGGCTTTTAGCCACTTGTAAATTAAGTGTGAAGCACACATAAATAGGAGGTAAAAAACCTGAAATGATTAGGCAAAAGAACAGCCAAAAATCCTGGTCCCAGTCAGGCAGCCAGCACATCAGCTCTAGTTTTAGGTGAAGCACAGCAGATCTTTTGTATGAGTTTGTAACAATAGCCTACAATCTTGACTGCATGACCACAGTGTGTGTGTATATACATACGCATGCACACATACACACAATAAACGTATCTTGTACATCAGATATATACATAAAAGCAGGCACTCTCCAACAACTGTGTATATATATATATATAAAAAAATATAAATAAAGGGTATAGGATAATAGTTTTTGTCTCCTGCTGGCCAAAGCCTGGTTCTACCCTAGTGGAACATATCCTACAGATCTACATATTCAGTTTTGTAGGTTCCTTCATTCATTAAGTGTCCACAGCTCCTGAACCTCATGCAAACCCTGGCAGACATCGAAGTCCCACAGTCTTTGTCTTCCATGAAATGGACCTGGACCGGTGTCCAACACAAGGCACTATTTTCTCAGACCTTCATCACCCTTCAGCTGCAGCAAATTTAGGACTATAATTTCTCCTGGAGTCTGCCTCTTTTGTTGATGCTATGAAAAAAAAAAAAATTCTAGCAACTGTAAACCAGCTCTACATTTCTCAAGAAGATTCCCTCTTACAAGCAGCATGTATCCCAAAACAACATTTTTTTCTCCTCAGCTGCCTACTTTGAGTGAGCAGTCCCATGTCCACAAGGACTTTTATCTTTCCTTTACATCCCTCCCAGGCAAGAGGGAGAACAAGGTGGGGGGGAAAAAAAGGCAATAAAAGCAGTCAGTACCATCTTTGGGGTCACAAAACCATCGTGTCTGTGGGCAGGACAGAGTACAACATTCATCCTGTTTTATCAGTGCAAACCCGGGGCTAGAGAGCTCATAGAGAGCTCACAGCTCCTCTGGAGGACTTGCAGGTCCTGACAACAGACCTGTACCACAAGCAGAAGCTGCACACCATAGAGTTACAGTTCACCATCAGCCTTGATGCAAAGCCCACAAACCTGAAGAGATTTACAGAAAAGATGTTGAAGGGGGTATATTTTTCCCACCACAGTATCCCACAACACCAAAAATTCCAGTTTACAGTCAGATATCTGCCCGTGCCACTCTTTTTTCCTTCTCTGTCCTACCCAGACTAAAGTTGCTCTTCTAAGAATCAGAAACACTTGCAGTTGGCCCAGATTAAAAACATGGCTGTGAGTCAGAGACTTTCATCAGCCAGGGCCCATTGCTGCAGAGGATGTGAGCCCTGGCCCTCTCATACCTTCTAGTTTCCACACCACCTTCTCACTTCCTTCTCTTGGGTCTCCTAAGAAACCCTCACCATGGCATAGCAACTCTCATAGCTCCAGGGAACCTTGTGTGAGGTCAATCAGGCAGTATTCCCCTCCCATCTACGCATCTCTCTTCACCCAATTCCGCACAGCTGAATAATAGTGGTTCTTACCCTGAAGCTGAACAGGGTTTCTGATTATTTCCCATTGTGCTAGCCTGGAGGAAATGAGGTTCAGGGGGGACCTTCTCACTCTCTCCAACTCCCTGACAGGAGGGTGGAGCCATGTGGGGGTTGGGCTCTGCTGCCCAGGAACAAGGCACAGGACAAGAGGAAATAGCCTCAAGTTGCACTAGAGGAGGTTTAGATTGGCTATTAGGATCAATTTCTTCTTTGAAAGGGTGGTCAGGCATTGGAAGGGGCTGCCCAGGGAGGTGGTGGAATCACCATCCCTGTAGCTGTTCAAAACACATGGATGTGGCACCTGGGGACACAGTTTAG
>VZRE01014519.1:0-12577 GCA_013396775.1 Cephalopterus ornatus
CCCTCTTGGTGTGCTGGAAGTCGCGGAGCCGCTCCCGGGGCGCCGCCGCGCTCAGCCAGGCGGCCAGGAAGGAGCCTCCGTCCGCCGCCGCCCGCCGCCCCTCCGCGCCCGCCGCCACCGCCGCCGGCTCGCCCAGGAGCCCATCGCCCGCCGCCGCCGGCATGCCCGGCTCTGCCCCTTGTCCCCCTGCCCCTGCCCTTGCCGCTGCCCCCGGCCCGCGGGGCGGTCACACAAGTTGCTCCGGGGAGAGCGGCGGAGGCTCCGGCGGAGGGGCTGAGGTGCCTCGGGCTGCTGCTGCTCCTGCTGCTGCTCCTGCTGCTGCTTCTGCTGCTTCTGCTGCTTCTGCTGCTGCGGCNCGGCCGCCCCTCCCTCCCTCCGTCCTCCCTCCGTCCCTCCTCCTGCTCCTGCCCCGCTGCCCGCGTGGAGGAGGGACCGGGAAAAGGAGAGGGAGGGACCGGCGGAGGGAGGGAGGGGAAAGGGGCTCTCGTTCAGTTTGAATTTTGAGGTAATTTAATCCGCTCGCACGCGGCGGGAGCAGCTGCGACCCAGACCCGGCTCATCTGGGCGTTTGCAAACCCGGCTGCCTCCCCCTCCCCCGGCATCCCAACGCGGGGCTGCTGAGCATCGCTCTCCCGGGAATTAACCCGGGGCTCCCCGCCCCCGGGCACGGCCGCGGTTTCACTCTTCATGTGGCTCTGCTGCCCGGCAGTATCTTTTGTGTTGCTTTCCCCCACCTCCCTTCCCCGAGCACGTCCGAGTCCTTCTCGGGGAAAGGCGCGACCGCTCCCGCTGCTCCGGCGGCTCCGCTCCGCTTCCTCCCCGCCCGCTTCTCCGTCTCCTCCCTCCCGGCTCTCGGCTCCTCTCTCCCGCCGCCGGCCTCGTCTTCCTCCTCCTGTCCTGCAGAGCCGGCATCCCGGTTGAGCACACCTCCCATCCCGTCCCGCAGCCTGCATCCCCCAAATGCTCCCCCCAGCAGCGAGGAGGCGACCTGGGCTCCCATCCGCGTCCATGGGACTGTCTTTTCCCGACCGATCTGCCCTTTCCTGACCGATCTTCCCACGACCGATCTTCCTCGTGGAGAGGGGAGTTGTGTCAACAAAACCTTCCCTCGAGACGCAGCTGTACCTGACACCAGCCGGCCTAGATGCGTGCTCCCATCCCATCCCGTTCCATTCCATCCCATCCCGCCCCAGGCGGAGCCCCTGTTCCCACCAGAGGGCTGGCAAACACACTTGTCTCTACTTTTTGAGCTCTTCTTTGACTCCCTTAGTTTCCCACTAGCCGCTCCAAAATGTATTCCTGCTGGCTAAATACAGTGTGGTTCCGAGGCTGGGAGCCCTGGGACTGGCTCCACACCACCACGCTCAGTGAAATATATGTTTTCAGACAAATGAAATATATGTTTTCAGACAAACTTTCAGACAAAACAGAAATCCAACACTGCTCCAGTAGGCAGAAACTGGAGAAGGGAAAGCTTCAAAGCCCATAAATAATAGTTTGGATTGAAAATTTCCACTCATTGCATGCACTGGGTTCACTTACAAGTATTTACAGCACACAGCCACCTAAGGCAAGAGTGTGCATGTCCTCTGACCAAACACTACCCCAGGAGCAGTTTGGTCCCCTGTGGGAAGGTGTAGGGACACAGGACCATGTCCCACTGCCTGAACTCACAGCAGCTGGGGTGGCTTTGGCATGACACATCCCTAAGAGCTAAACTGGAGCTGCCCTCCTTCCCTTCCCTTCCCCTGTGCAATGCCATGGCAGCGTGGTTGTGCTGCTGTGCCATGAACAGGGGCTGGGAGAGAACCGGAATGTTTAAAAGTGCCAGGAAGTTTAGGACAAGTCCTCTCCTGACCTGGCCACCAGAGAAATTGCAGTGTAAGTGCACGGTGAGGCAGTGCAGGTGACCTGGTACCTCCCTGTGCCACGCAGATCTCGCCCTCAGACAAACCACCACTGACATCAGGCCTTCCTGACTCAACTGGAACTCGTAAATCTGGTTCCAACTAATCCGAATGGTCCCAGAGAGAAGTGGATTGAGGCTTCCTAAATCAAAGCTGAAGTGGGAAGGTGACAGGAACATCCCCGTGTCTGCAGGGAAGGTGACCCAGTCCTTGCACAGCTCAGGACAGTGGCAAGGCAAGATCATTCTGTGGTGAGCCTGGTCTGTGCCACGGATTCTCCAGTCAGTGAGGGGTTTAACAACATTGCTGTATGGGAACAAGGAAAAAAATGGGGGAAAAACCCCCCTCTGTTCTGCAGACAGTTACATTGGAAGACTAAAAAGTACATATTGTTTTCAAGTTAGGAAGAAGCTACATCCTGTCTTAATGAAATATATGACTTGCGCTGAGAGGGTTTGGAACTGGACCCTTCCCCTGCCCAAAGAAACATTCCTTCAGAGAGACAGGCAGGCAGAGCTCTGTGCCTTTGTTTGGGCTCGCAGCTCCCACTCCTCTGACAAAAACATGGGTTTGGCCACTGCAAGGATTAAACAGATGTTAGTGGTATGTTTTCCAGTCCAACACCTGAAAATCAGCCTCTTTTAAAAATAAAACTGGCAAGAAACATCCACTGCAGCAAACATTAAGGGAGTTCTGAAAGAAACCAGTGAATATTTTTTTTTTAATTGACTCAACTTGAGGACTTAATGAGTTGACAGTATCCTTTTACCCGGCCGAGACCGCTGCCTTCTCACGATTTCTATCCTGTCCAGCTGTGCCCATCAGGGTGCAGTCTGGATGGAAAGGGGATCAAAGGCTGCATTCATTTCTGTCCATGCTCTAATTTAAATTTAACTCCACTGTGCTTTACTTTGAGCTGCAGTCTTTCTAGGTAATGACATTTTCTGATTAACTGTTGAAATTACTAACGAATTAAAGGCCGTAGTCCATCTCCAGGTTGCAAAAGCTGTAACAGCAAGCTGCTTAAAAATAATTTAGAACTCCACGAAAGCAAAGAAATTTCAGAGTTACCCTGACAGTATTGTCCTTTGCCACCTCCAACCCTTCAAAATATTGCAGGGAAATATATTATTGGCTTTCAGAATGGAGCCCATCAGCAAAACATTTCACCTTCCCGTGCTGGTGCCTCTTCTGGTGCAGCTGGTGGTGGCGTTTTAACATTTACCTGCCACATCAGCAGGTCCATAGTTAACTGCTGACTTCAGTCAGGTCACAGGAGAAACCCTGACTTAGTGCTGATGGGCTAAAAAAAAAGAAAAAGTCAGCCTGTTATTGCATATACTTTCCTTGGTATTTCATCCTGTTTTAAAATAACTGGGGATTTTGCAGGGTTTTTTTTGTTGCCTTCTTTTTTTTTTTTTTTTAGTTTGTTTCATTTGGGGGTTTGTTTTGGTTTTGTTTTGCTTTGGTTTTGTTTTATTTTGGGGTTTTTTGGTTTTTTTTTATAGTTTTATTTTTTGACAGCTGTTTAATTTAGTAATATTTGGGTTTCAGATATCGCAGGGCTGTTATTTAAAGGAGGTTTTTTGAAGTGAGAACCTATTTGTGTTAGTGTAAAAATCTAGATGGGGCCATTCTTAACTTGCAAAAAGAAAGGGGTGTAAAAAGAAAAGGATGCTCTGCCAACATGAAAATAATTGTGGGACCAACTCCCGTTCTCCTTATTTATGAGGTTTATTTGTTTAATAGCACGGCTCACAGAAGTGAGAAGGCAAAGATCTGGCTTTTGATCACTTCCTCTGCAGGATCAAGAACTTAAGGGTGGCCTGGGGGAGACCACTTTCTCACTCAAGCACAAAGAACACTCATGGCACAGTTACCAAAATCTGAGAGGTCTGTTCATTTCAATAAATGCATTTATTGTAAAATGCCCGTAAGATAAAATGATTTTGTTTAATTTGTAAAGGGCCCGGACACACGTACATGGTTTAAAAACCAGAGGCATACCGGGCTGGCCACTGTTCATCTCACAGACTCCCACGGGACGAGCTATCCATGAGTCCCCCTGCCAGACCCCCGGGCAAAGGTTTGAGAAAGCAGATGGGCCTTCCCCTGCGCCCTGAAGGTCAGTGGACGTCGGCTCTGCGAGGCCACTGGGAGAAGTAAATTCCTGAGCTGAGGATGTTTCGCAGAGAAAGCAGAGCTTACACTCTCCAGATGTTCCAATTCAGGGTGTGTCAGCAAGAGCTCTCTGGCTGGACTCAGCTGTCAAGATAGTGCTCAGAGGAGGGGGAAGAGGAAATTCCTCAGGCAGCCTCAGCCTGAGTTGTGCTGTTTCACTGGCCCAGACCGGTGGTCTCAGACCCACAGCATCAGAATCTGCAGGGGAACCCACACCTGGAAACAAACCCGGAATGCACTGGCTGTGCATTTCCTAAGGAGCCTCTCTGTCAAACAGTGCAGCTCACACACCAAATTCATGGGTAATTCTTGCGTAAATTACCTGAAAGTTTCCTACAGGATGAATTGATTTTTCACTCTGTACTGGTTCTGTTTTCCTCCCCAAAGCTTGGGGATGCACTGCACAAAGCCTTCCTCCCACAGCTTGTTTGCTTCCCGCCGTGTTTTAGTCCGTAACAGAATCTTTCAGCATTGTACCGTTCCCTTTCCAAACTGCCACACCCTCAAATCCCTGCTCCTGCCTTGGGTGCTGAGCAGCAACTCCAGAAGCTGCCCTCAACTCCCTCCGCAAGCTCCCTTGGGATGCTTGGCCCAGACCAACAATACTTGCTGCATGCTCAAAGGGATGTTTGCTCTCATTTATTTTCTGTTTCTCTCCAGGTTATTTTTCCTTTCTTGCTTATTTTTCAGTCCCAGAAATGTTAGCAACAAGCCTAAGTCCCCTATCACATTGGTTCAAAGAGCACAAAGGAGGAGGAGCTCTGGGACAAGCGATGGTTTAGACCATTTGCCTTTGACTCCAACTTCCCTGAAAAGAAAGAGAAGGGAAGGGATGAAAAAGAAAAAGAAAAAAAGAAAAAAGAAAAGAAAGAAAAGGAAAAAAAAAGAAACCTGACGGATATACTATTTTCCACAAGTTTTGTTGCTCTTTCTCTTACTGGTGTCCTCAGTACAGAGATGGTTTGTTGCCCCCAGCTCCCACTGTGGGCTCTGGTCCCAGTGATGCCAGGGGAGGAGTTGCTTCAAACGCTCTGGGAGAGAGAGGTTTCAGTCAATACATCCTTGTAAATCCTTCGGTGGAAAACTGGAAGACAGGTCCTGACGGATCCAAATACAGTTTTTAAATATTTCAGTGGTAGACTTTCTAGAGAAATGGAGAAAAAAAAAGGAGAAGGAAAAAAACACCCAGCTAAAGATCTAGTTCTGGGTTTGCATATTTACATGATTACAGAATCACTCAAAGACGTGTTTGAATATCAGGTTGATTATTCCAAAACCCAGTAGATTATTTATTTCTGCACCTGCTTCTGTAGCAAACACATACTTTCTCCCTTGAATCAGCACTGATCCACCTGGCTGATGAACAATTAGTACCGTGAAATATTTGGCAGGGATGAGGAATTACTCATGAAAGCTCTGGCTTTGACAGCACTTTCAGACCCTGCTTCTCCCTGTCTGCTCTGAAATGGCCAAAAGAGATAACATGAGTCAGGCACTGGGCGGGGATTTCTGCCTATCACAAATAACATCTTAGTCCATTTAACACAGGGCCCACACCGAAGGAAAAACAAGAAGCCCTGAAGAACAAAGCTGCTAAAGGACCGGAGTATTCCGCACTCCTGCAACCCCAGCTGGAAAACTGCATCTCCCCAGTTCAAGGAGTAAGTTGCAAAAGTGAATAAAATTCAGAAAAGAGCTATGAGAGCGAAGAAAGATCTAAATAATACACTTTGTAGTGGAGGAACTTGGTCCTTTCAAGCCTAACAAAGGGAGGGGGGCGACTGCTCCCAGTCTGTGCATCTGAGTACGAACACAGGCTTGCAGACAAGGCTATAATGAGATCCAGGGGTTGGGAGCTGAAGCCAGACAAATTCAAGCTATAAAATAAGACACATATTTTTAACAGTGAGGGTAATTAACCACCACAGCAACCCAGCGAGGCATTATGGCAAAGTCTCCTTCTTTGGAATTCTCTAAATCAAAGCAGATGTTTTTTTCTAGAGGCCGCTGTATTCCAGGCAGGAAGAAGCCTGGAGCTGGGTGTCAGGCAGGAAGGCAGGCCAGAGCATCACAGTGGCCCATCTGGCAGCACGAACCATCAACTTGAATTATTCCTCTGTAACGAGCCAGATTCTCCTGGGAGAATCCAGAGAAAATTTTGCCCTTGGAATTGCCCGTTTACCGTCCCGAAGGTTTTTATTTCACATGGGTTTCTCACCTTTGGTGGCACGTAAGGGCCCGTCACACCAATCTTTGCCCACACTTTTATTTTCTGCCCTTGAGCATTTTCCTGCTTTCAGCAGGTGAGGACGAGCTCTCGGCACTTGGGGCCCGTTTCTGTCGATGTTCCCTTCGGACACGCTCCTCAATCCCAAACAACACACAGGGGCTCAGTGCAGGCAGTGTCAGAGGGGAAGGCAGAGAGGAGAAGGCTGGTTGAAAATGGTCATATCCTCAACTGCAGCTGGCACTAATTCCTGCATATTAATTTCATATCTGGAGAAAGGGTCACGCAAATCGCTGGTGGTGGTTGGTGGCATAGCAACAGCAGCACGAGTGCAGAAACCCAAATATTGCCAGGCCAGAGAGCCACGGCCAGCTCTCAGAAGGCAAGAGAGGACAAACACATCATGGGTGTGCAGGGGAGCAGGAGAACCTAGAGACATGCTGCTCTTGGTAACAGGAAATTAAAACTTAAAACCCTGCAAAAGCCAAATGGCTTCCCCGCTTCCATGAAGTGTGGGAATGTGGCACTGCTGAGGCACCTCCAACCCTGGGGGCAGTTTTGGGCCCTTCCCAACAAGAAGGACATGGAGGGGCTGGAGCGTGTCCAGAGAAGGGAATGGAGCTGGGGAAGGGGCTGGAGCAGCAGGAGCAGCTGAGGGAGCTGGGGGGGCTCAGCCTGGAGAAAAGGAGGCTCAGGGGGGACCTTCTAGCTCTCTGTAACTCCCTGACAGAAGGTTGTAGTGAGGTGGGAATCAGCCTCTTCTCCCAGGTAACAAGTGACAGGACAAGAGGAAACTGCCTCAAGTTGAGTCAGGGGAGTTTTAGTTGGATACCAGGGAAAACTTCTTCCCCAAAAGGATTGTCCACTGACTGAGCTTCAGCAACCATCAAGCTGTGTTCTTAACTAGATTCTTGTCTCAGCGAAGTGCCTAGGCTGAATTTCAGCCATAGTGAGAGGACACCTTGGTGTGCCCCGTGACCCACTGGCAGGAATTTAGGCTTTCACCAAACAGTCTGTTGCTCTTCTTCAGGAAAACGCAGGGCTTCCATCTGCAGGGCTGACTGTCCAGCAGCTGCACGAGCCAGCGCCAGCTCCACACGCACCACTGGATTTGGGGTGGGTGTGTGTGTGAGTTAAAACAACCTACAACCTATTGATGTTCCATGTCCTCTTGTTCTGCAATGGGCTGCTTTAAAATCCTGTACCTGTTTCACAAACACTAACCCCCTGGGACCTCTGGCTGGGCAGTGACTTCTCCAGAGTGGTGCCACCCACCTCATCCTACAGAGGGGTTGCCATGGCCAGGCAGCAATGCCAGGATGCTGTAGGATGGCTACAAAAAAGCAGCCAGGTCTCTGGACTTACAGTCCCTTACACCCAGATCTCAGTTACATGCAACTCAGGCTCTTGCAACACCCCTCTCTCTGTGGTACTCAAGTGTTTTATAGTAGCACACGAAATGTACCCATCACATAAGAGAAGATTCACACAGGCACAGTAAGGTTTACTTTGGCAGGGTCTATTTTACTAAATATTTACATTTGAAATGATGGTATCTGTACCTTGCAAAAAAAAAAAGACAACAACAAACCAAAACAAAACCCCTAAAAAACCCCACAAACCCCCCCCCCGCATGAAGCAAAACAAAACAAAAAAACCACAACAAATAAAAACCCCCAAAACACACAAAAAACCCCAACAACCCCGAACCAGTGAGTTTTGCAAATGAAGCATTTCACAGTTGGGCTTCATAGTCAAAGAAGGCAGAGCATTACTCATGCTTTTAGGAGCAGCCACACTGCCAGGAGCTGCCTGAAGTGCATGACCCCTGCAGTCGGAACAGCAGCAGAAGACTCATATCTCACTGCCAAGCACCTACAGCTGTCCAAAGAACTCCTGAGCCCTGGTTTCCACACAAACCAAAATTCAGTGAGAGCATGCACTCTGGATAACCACAGGTGAGAGCCTGTTCTGGACCACGAGCAGGGCACTGCAGCCCCCACGGCCCCTCCGGACACAGCCAGTCCTCCCTCAGCTCTCCTTTCACAGTTCGGGGTCTTTCATCTCCTGCCAGTGGCCAAGTGTTTGATGTTGGCATACGGCTGACACCGGAGGTGTTTTCCAACTGCTTTCCCTTCCCAGACTGTTGGGTCCACTGTTCCGACTTCACAAGGCCCAGGAGTCCTTTGGATTTCTTAGGAACTTAGCTTTAGGGACTTTCCTTCCAGGATCTGAGGGGAGCCCACAAGAAGGATGGGGAGAGACTATTTACAAGGGCCTGGAGTGACAGGGAAGGGGGAATGGCTTTAAACTAAAGAGGGCAGAGTTAGACTGGATATTGGGAAGAAATTCTTCCCTGTGAGGGTGGTGAGGGGCTGTCAAAGTGTGCCCAGAGAAGCTGTGGCTGCCCCATCCCTGGAAGTGTCCAAGGCCCAGTTGGACAGGGCTTGGACAACCTGGATAGTGGAAAGTGTCCCGGCCCATGGCATGGGGGTAGGACCCAATGATCCTAAAGGTCCCTTCCAACCCAAGCCGTTCTATGATTTGGATGGGGCTCTTCAAAGATTGGCCTGGGGTTTGATAAGGCTTAATTTGATCTTGAATCACAAAAATGATCATCAGATCCAGGGGATGAACCATCCTCTGCAAGAATCCTCCTGCATGGAATGTAGAAAATAATCTGGTTCGTAGCCATGGTGCAATATGCAAGTGTGGGGGTGTGTAAATATATATATATATGTATAAATAATGATTTTTTTTACTAAGAAAATGAAGCAGGTTTTCGTGTTGTTCTCAAGTTGGTTTTCTGACTGAAACAGAAATTTTGGATGCAAGCTGGCACTCTCCACTACAGGGCTCACTGCTTTTATTGAGAGCAAAGCAAAAGGTTTGAAAGCAAATCCTGAAAATAAATCAGTGATGATAAATGGGGGTGGAAAGATGCCTGTGGGCAGTGGCAGGTGAAAGGGGCAGAAGGTCAGGAGGGGTCAGCGACTGTGGCTGTTGGTGTAAGGGACTGACACACCATCAAACCCCTGGCAGACCTTCAGAAAAGGTTTATTCAAGGAGCAGGGCTATAGGGAGGGGAAATCCCAACCCTGTGAGAGCACCACGGGCACCAGTCCAGGGATTTTCAGCAGCACCACGCCATGCCCAGACAAACCACTCTAGTTCCCTCTCTGGTTTAGATGGGCACCGTGATCTGCACAAAAATACACTGTCAGCCTTGGGAAACAGCTGAGGGGAATTGCTGCCACTTTATCTCCTCCTCCCACGGTCTCTTAAAAGCAAGTTCAGAGCTCCATCCCCTCGGATCTGGCTGCAGAGAGAAGATGTATTGTTGCAACAAGACTAGTTTAGAGTAACGTCCCTGATGTGTGACAAAATTACACAAGAAAGGTTCACAGTGGGATGGCTTTTCACAAATGGGCACGGAAAGTGAGTTATACTGGAGAGCAGGACAGCTGAGTCTCCATGGAGGGTATAAATACCACCATTTAGGGAGGGAAAACACAGGTGATAACGTCCTTTTTCAGTGGAAAATAATCTTTAGGCCTGGCCTCAACATCTCAGCCGGATCAGGGAAAAAAAAGCGCTAGAAACTACCTTTTATACTGCTCTCGTTTAAACAAACAAACGCCACCAACACACAGGGTTTTTTGTTTGATGCGTCCAGGGGCACGTCAGATCCCTCCTAGCGAGTGAGGAAACAGAGTTCTTTTGTGGAGCAGCAAGTTCCTGGACTTTGTTCTTGAATCTGTGCCCCTCGTGTGCTGCGAGATCAAAGTGATCTTTTATCCTGCGAGTTCCCGTTGGCCCGAGATATCTACCGACGTTACTCAAACTCACCTCTCAGCGCGGACAAACCGCGCTCGCCTCGGTTGGCCCCTCTTAGTGCGGGCATAAAGGGCCATCTCCTGGCCACAGCAGGGACTGTAAGAGGAGTTGATGAACGCCAAAAAAAAAAAAAAAAAAAAAAAAAAAAAAGGTTTTAAATCTCAGGAGCAAAGCCTGACCGGAATTATTTGCTCCGCGATACCTGGAAAGCGAAAGAGAAGCCACGAGTAAGGATTTGTGCCACCAGTCCCTCTCGAGAGTACCGAGTTTTATCAACTTAGGCCTAAGGACTGTCCCTTGGCACAGGATTTCCTTCACCTCGCTCAAGTATAAACAATCCAACTAGAAATTTTTTACCGGCGTATTGCCAGACCAAAAAATGCTCACAGGTTAATTGGTTACATATTCCTTCTCAGGCTCAAATACTTCGTGGTTACATCCCATAGCAAAGCACTACCAGGGCCCAGAATTTTATTGCACCCTATTACACTTAACTGCCTTAAAGCCCGTCCTCTGAAGCAGTGACTGCAGGATGAGTATGTGATGTTAAAAAAACAAATTAAAATGTAAGTTTCTCAACAGTGGAGGAAGAAACGCCAAGAAAAGCCGATTTCTGAAAGCTAGGAAGAAAAAAATTGCAAAACACACTTAATGTTTTGGGTGATTTTTAAGTCTCACACGTTACCGGGCGAAGAAAAAAGGACTGAAGATGGCTTTAGAATGCCTGACAAAGGCATCATAAAGTAAGGCACTTGAACACAGGTTCAACAGAACTGTAAACACAGATTATAGAATACGCTGCAAACTGATCACACACACACGGAAATCACCTCACAAACCAGAACCTGGATAATGTGGGGAGGGAAGAAAAGAGTTTGGGGCCTAAGGCGAGCTAAAGCTGAAAGCTGGTTTCACAAAGACAGCGTTTTCTGCTCCTGCTGACTGGGTAATCTGAGTTTTCTTCTCCTAAACAAACGAGCAAACAGAAAACAAGAAACAGAATTCCTATCCAGTTGGACACAAACAATTTTTTATTTCTTCTCACCTCGCTTAGGGAGTGGAAAAACCCTTTGAAGTCAAATTTCCTCACATCCAAAATGAAATACTTTTGTTTTAAAATACCTAACAAGGAAGGGGATGAAGAACTAGGACCAAAAAGCTGCCAGGAAGAGACAAGAGGTTGTACAGGTGGGGAAGAGTTTCATATTTCTAACATTTTTATTGCTGTCGGCTCACACACCTAGAACTGCACCGGCACCCAGAATGGTGGCTGCCTGAGAACTGCAAATATCTACGCTACAAATACAATTTGCATTTCCTAATTGGAAAAAAAAAAACCCCAAACAACAACTTGCTTCCTAAAGAGCTGAATAATTAATTTTAATGTTGTTAGTTTTAATGTTGTTAATTAATTTTAGTTGTTCTTATAAACCCCACCGTGGTTAGATAATCCGTCCACAGCAGGTTTAGATATTTTCTTGTCAACGGGAGAAAAAAACCCCGAGTATTTTTTAACACTAAAGCCAAATCTTCAGTAGTAATGGTATAGCAGAGCCTAAAAACCTAAATGCTCCCAACAGACAAAATCACAAACTTCCCCTGCTCTGATTTCCCTCAGGAAGTGGTTCTGGAGAACCCCCTGTCCAGAAGGAAGTATTTTACAGGCTCCAGCCTTGGTGTTCATGGAGAATACAAGAGACAAGCTCCACAGCCTGGATTTCTCACAGCTCCAGCTGCACCAGAAGGACCACCCTGGTTTACTTTGGTCGCTTGTATCACTGGATTCCAGGAAATTCCTAGTTAAAAAAAAAAAAAAAAAAGAAAGTTGCCCTGTAAGTTAATTACAGATTGACTGAACGAGTCAGAGAGGCAGACACAGATCATCAAAGAACGAGGAACATGACATTTTTATGGGTGATCACTGTCAATCACTTCCTTTGTCAGAAGTGATACACGACGCTAATAACAATTTAGAAGACTGAGCAAAATTTAGGGTTCTTAACGTCTTCAGGGATCAAGACAATGTTATTGCAAGAAAAGAAGTGACAGACACATCATTACGCGAAACTCCTTGAAGGCTTGATCTAAAGGAAATTCAGCTGAACTTGCTGAATTAACTTAAGTGTAAAATGACAAGGGCTCTGCCGAATTCACAAACATTGCAGATTTCAACCGGCCTGAGTAAGACTCGCACGTGTTTTTCGTCAGCTGGTACAGAGATAAAATCATCACCGCATGCGGTGACCACCACCGTCGGCACACGCCGCCTGCCCTCGCCAGCGCCAATTAGCCGATTAGGAATCGATCAGCAATTGATTAATGGTCTCCACCGGCGCACACCACTTGGCTCGGGGAGCCGCCTTCCAGTCCTGCTCCTATTTATACCTGTGCTGCGAGCGGGCAGCCCCTGGGTAAAGAAACGTTG
>VZRE01014520.1:0-21121 GCA_013396775.1 Cephalopterus ornatus
GGGAGAGTGCGGGGCTGGGGAAGGGAACGAAGAGAGGGACAGGGACGGCTCGTGCTCCCGCCGGGCACCACTGGCCGATTGCTGGGGATTGCCGTGTGGTGGGAGCCAGCCGCGAGGGGGATGTGTGCTCGGGTTTCGGAAGAGAATGGGAAAAGGGAGACGTCTCCTTTGGCGTCCTCTATGGACATCTAACCCCTGGCTGAAACACTCCCCTGCTTAGGGAGGCTGGCAGGTGTTCTATAAAAACACTGTCTTTTTCCAGTTTTGCAGGTCATGGGAATGGGGATGGAGGATGAAATAGAGGATATGACCAAACACAGATATATTTAGGCCTAGTTTTGGGATGAGCCAAGGTTAACATATGCAGGTATTTAGACCTTTAACTCAGTAGGATGCAAATGAGTGCTTCAGCATAGGATTAACAAAAATTTGCAAATACTTCAGGTTTTGCACGAAACACTGACATTTGAAGAGTAGGTGCTCTGCAGATTGCAGGGCCAGCATGTAGTTGCCTCCTATCAGTTTCAGTGTTGCTGGTGACTACCTTCAGCTTCTCAAAGCATCCTGAAAACAGTATCAGCTTTCCCTTAAAATATGAACTGGACCAGTACAATTGGGATGGCCCACTTGCAGGAAAACAATCTAGCAACTGTAAGGAGTACATTTTGAAAGCTCAAAAACCCAATGGGATACAGAAAGAATTTATTTCCATTTTAAAAACTCAGGAATTTAAAGCAAATTTCACAGCTTGCGATGCACCATTTTGACTCATCCATTCTCTGATGTTCAGGTTTGACAACACTGCTACACATTCTGCTCATGGTGGTGACTTGTACCTAATCCAGCAGTATATTAGCCAAAGTTCAGTTCTGTTGTATGTTTTACTAGGAACTCTTCTCCATTGGTTGTTAATCTCTAATACTTCTTTAACTGCCATTTGTTTCATAAAACATGTGGCACAATTTTTTAAAATTTGGTTAGAATATTAATAGTTCAGGTAGAAGGGACCTACATTCTGTCACTACATCCAGACTTGTAGAATTGATTGCTGTAGCTGGGGTGATTACCTAGGGAGAAAAAAAATCATTCTTGCAGTTGGAATTGTTCTGAACTAGATTTGTTGTCATAATGATGAAATGTGTGGACTGACGTTAGACTGTTAAATGGAAGCAGCTAGTTTTTTATGCACAAAAATTCAATCCTGTGCTCAATGAAGTAGGGGAATATTTTAGCATTAATTTCATTCTGCATAATACTGCAACTTGTTTTGAAATCTATCTGCTTGTTACCTGTTGGTTTAGAAAAGATCAAATAGACACAAGGTTGAATTTTTCAGGATCACATGAAATATTTTTTCAATGCCATTTTTGTGCTTAAGTCTGAAGCTTTCTTTGAAAAATCTAATCTGTGTGCTGGGAAAAACTGATCGTTATTTGGATCACACATATCGAAGTTTATAAATAGCAGTGGAATAGACAATACACATCATGCGGTGCTTTTGGATCATGTAAAGAACTGTCAGACCCGCTTTGTATACAAGGAAAATCAAAACACAGACATTAAAACACTCGACTGAAGCCATGAGGCACAAGCTGAATGCTAACAATTTGCATGTGCTTAAACTGCAAGTATCAAACTTTGTGACCACTTTGAAATATGGAAACGTAATATTTTTCTTTTTTCTAAACATGGATAGAAAAATAATTGTTCATGTTTGTGGGTAGGTTTACTTCCTAACAACTTCCCGCTAAGATATAACACCATAGAGTGGTTTTCTTTATGTCATTCAAAGCGGAGTTAAGTAACAAGTTAAATTTCCATTTTCATTTTCTGTCCTTAACCTTTTAGTTTAGCCTGTAAAAACAGAAATTAAAAAATAGAATAAACAGGATAAACAGTGCAAAAGTAGGCTGTCCTCCTGTTCGAGGGCATTTTCCTTCTCTCCCTCTCATATCCTCACCCTACTGGCTCTCATTCCCTCACTCTCTTAGCATCAAGATTTACTGGCTGACTATAGCTAACTTGTCTTCTACCCCCTCAAACCAATTAGTTCATCTATTTAAGTCATCCGTGATAGAAGCCTGCCCCCTCTGAGCACACAGCTCACTTAGGGCTCAATCCAACAGTCTTCAATTTTTAAGGCAGCAAGAGTTTGCAATTCACCCAAATTATATGAGGATCAGACTTTTTAAGTTCTGATTTCTTTACAAAAACTGTGACATGATGAAGAGGGTGCTGATGCCCATCACCATTTTCCTTCATCTTCCTTTAACTGAAAAACACAACAACATAGGCCAAAGTCCTCAGATAATGGAGAAAATAACTAAAATATCTCCCATTCACAACTGCTGCTTATTCACTGTCTGTTCCAGAAAATTGGATTTGTTTAATCCTCAAAATCATTACTTTGAAGATTCATAAGAGACTCTGAAATAATTTTTATTATGCTTGAACCTTCAATTTATTTCTTAATGTCTTGTTTAGTGGAATTGATAGGAAAAGAATGTACATGGCTTGGACAGGGGCACTGTGCTGGGTTAAGAACTGGCTGGAGGGCTGGGCCCAGAGAGTGGTGGGGAACGGTGCTGCATCCAGCTGGTGGCTGGTCACTAGTGGTGTCCCCCAGGGATCAGTGTTGGGCCAGTTCTGTTTAATATCTTTATCGACGATTTAGATGAGGGGATTGAGTCTACCATTAGTAAATTTGCAGATGACACCAAGCTGGGGGGGAGTGCTGATCTGCTGGAAGGCAGGAGGGCTCTGCAGAGGGACCTGGACAGACTGGAGAGTTGGGCTGATTCCAATGGGATGAGGTTCAACAAGGCCAAGTGCCGGGTCCTGCACTTTGGCCACAACAACCCCCTGCAGCCCCACGGGCTGGGCACAGAGTGGCTGGAGAGCAGCCAGGCAGAAAGGGACCCGAAGTTTGGATTGACAGGAAGCTGAACATGAGCCAGCAGTGTGCCCAGGTGGCCAAGAAGGCCAATGGCATCTTGACCTGGATCAGGAACAGTGTGGGAGCAGGAGCAGGGAAGTGATTCTTCCCCTGTACTCAGCACTGGTGAGGCCACACCTCGAGTACTGTGTCTAGCTCTGGGCCCCTCATTTCAGGAAGGATATTGAGGTGCTGGAGCAGGTCCAGAGAAGAGCAACCAGGCTGGNGCTGGTGAAGGGACTCGAACACAAGTCCTATGAGAAGAGGCTGAGGGAGCTGGGGTTGTTTAGCCTGGAGAAGAGAAGGCTCAGGGGAGACCTCATCACTCTCTACAACTACCTGAAAGGAGGTTATAGCCAGGTGGGGGTTGGTTTCTTCTCCCAGGCAGCTATCAGTAAGACAAGAAGGCATAGTTTCAAGCTCTGACAGGGGAAGTTTAGGTTGGATATTAGGAAGAAATTCTTTACAGAGAGGGTAATCAAGCATTGGAATGGGCTGCCCAGGGAGGTGGTGGATTCTCCGTCCCTGGAGGTATTTAAGAAGAGACTGGATGTGGCACTTAGTGCCATAGTCTAGTAACTGTGGTGGTAGTGGATCAAGGGTCGGACTTGTTGATCTCTGAGGTCCTTTCCAACCCATCTGATTCTATGATTCTCTGTTTTGTGCAAGTCATCCGAGTTTGTAACTCTCCTTAACTATTGAGCATTAATTCTAATTAAGGATAAACAGATTATCAACACCAATAATTTTTTGTCTGAGGGGAAATGTTTGATCACTACTGCCACTTGCACAGGTGTTAGGTGAACCTTAGCCATTGCTTCTCTGATGTCCAGTGTGCTCATATTTTTTTCTTCATTCTCTCATTTCCAACCTGATATTTAGGTAAATTATTTTGTCCTCAGATTTCTACAGTGCTAATTATGAAGGGATCCCAATCCATAACTTAAGGCTGTAGGCACCAGTGTGATGAAATTCATGACAGGGAAGACCTCACTGGGTAGAGATACCAACTACCTACAGCTCACATGGTCTCAGAGCTGACATCTCTACTCTCATGAAACCCATTTTTCAAAAAGCATATACTAATTGACTAATGAAGTATTAAAAAGTAATTAAACTATCCACTGTTAATCTTTGAAAAAAATGTGGCTTGCTTCACATTCTGTATTAACCCAGGTGTTCCAGTGGCTGGTCAAAAGTAATTCACCAAGGGATTTATCTTCATTGTGGTTAAGATAATAGAGTGAAAGACAGGACATGCAAAAATCAATGTAGCTATTTTCCCTAACTATGACTATTTAGGAATCTCAGTTTGGGGTTGTCTACTCCATCTATTAGGAACTTCCCTGCCTCAGACTGAGGACAAACCTCAGTCACAGCAGCTCAGCTCTGAAGCCGGTTCTCTGGTTTTTTATTTCTTCCAACTCCAGCATCCTCATCCAAGCCTCTCCACAGCTTCAGTTTGCAACTTCCCTGGGGGAGGGGAAAAAACCCAAACATGGGTAGAAAACTGATAAGGGTGATTCCCAACACCTCGAGTTCATAATACTGCACAAATCTTCCATATGAAATGTTGGGGACTCTGGCATATGAGGAGTTTACAAGATGCATTTTTAGCTCAGAACCAGCTATTTTATGTAGACTGTGTGAGTTCAGTTACCAAGTATGGCAGTAATACATGGCATTAGTTTCTGAGGTTGATGTTGGCTTCATAACTTTGTGCAAGTTTATATTACTTCACAAGTGTATACAAAAATGGGGTCCCTGCTCCAAAGCAGCACAAAAGAAAACAGTGATAAATAGAAGCAGCAGTAAAAGCACTTAAGAGAAAAAACAGACTGCCACTGAGAACAAGAGAATAGTAAAGAGTAGGCTGGAGGACAGACATACACATGACCCTGCTGATCTGTGCTTAATGAAAACTAATATTTGCTGTTAAAACACACAATTTATAAATAAATGGGGTCTGATAGTGTAGTCTACATTCACTCCAAATTCCCATTTACTTCACTAGGAATTAAAAACATTTAAAAAGATGGCTAAAGCTATTCTTATGAGGGAAAAATGAGCAGAAAGCGGCGGTGTGTTGGTTCTGATGTCATCCTTCAGTGCTGAAGAGTTTTTATGATGGATGTGCTTTATTGTGTCATTTACTTTCACTGATTGGTGAAAGCAGAAAAAAAAAAGGATGCAACTGCCTCTTTGGGGAGTTTCAGCTTCTCACTCTGCTTGGGACAGGGTCTGATCTGCATTACATTACATTGATCACTCGATGTAATTTGTGTAGGAAAAAGAAAATCACACTGATAAACATTTGCTGCCTCAGTTACAAGAGATTTGCTTAAACATCATCATTAGGCAAGCAGGGCCATGTATAGAAGTTACTGACCAGCAACAGTTCTTTGGAGATGGGTCTGGTATCAGAATTCAGGAATTTAAGCCTTTTTTTCCTTCTTGACAAGAATTCAGGAGAAGGCAGAGGGAATGTTAGCCATCATATTCCCTTTTTCAGGCCTAAATCTCTTTTGTTGCACAGAATATTTTGCATTTTTCTTTTATGCTTTCATTTTTGCATCTGGTTTATCAGTAGGTTTCCTGTATTTTTTTCAGACTATGGTTGTAATTTCCAAAGGTAGCAAGTGATATTTTCATTGTAGTTTAGTTTCAGCTCTGCTGAGTGCACAAGAGAAGACAGTGATTCTTCATCATGACTCCTAATAAATGGGAAAGTTCTGGACAATATTTGATGTAAATTCATTAGTGACTGAATGAGAACCCACTTCAGTTTCTTTTAAATAAATGAGCAGAAGTAGAACTATTTACAGATAAATTGGAGTTTACCCTTGGAATCCTTGGACAGACAAAAATTCCAAATTAGCTTTATTTTCAGATATGTGTGCCTGCCTTCTCTGCTGCCTCTCCAGTCTCAGGCCCTATCCCTTCTCCAGACAACCCTCCTGGCTGCCCACCCTTTTTTCATTCTCAGTGACTCTGGGAGGTTTAAATCAGAAGTGAAAAGCATGGCAGATGAGCAAGAAATAATGGGCAAAGTCAAGAGCATCCAGATCAGGTATGTTTGCTTTGCTACACATCAGTTAGACTCTTTCACTTTCCAGCCTTCTGAAGAGTGCACTCGCTGACTTGAGTCCCTAATGCAGACACTTAAATCCGTGCTCATGTATGACAACTCATCTGGTCCCCAGGGCCCTGGCCGTGCTGAGTGATCACTAAAGAAGCAGGAGCTGGTCACTGCGGTAGCAGGCTATATGCCACATTTGTAAGGCTAACTGAGCCCCGATCAGGTCAAAAGAAGCAAGGATCCACAAAGCAACAACCTGTAGCACTTGGATTAGTATGGAGATGCCTTTATCTAAGTAATTCTTAAAAGCAATGTGGAAACTCCACCTCCCAAATGGCCTTTCCCAGTGAAGCACTCTGTAGCCAGGCAGTTTACTGAAATTTGTCCTAAACTTTCTGTACTGCTCATTAAATATATTGCTTTTTAGACTTCTCTCTCAGCTGACCTAGTCACCTGAGTTATATACTATGATGGCTCTTCCAATACCACTTTCACACTGAAAGACATTATAATTATTATTATCATTGTCATCATCTATACCACCCTATTTGCTTACTGCTGGAGCCAGAGCACAACATCCCAGTGGCTCACACTGTCTCTTCATTATTTCATACTCTAGTTTGATGGCTTTCTGGGCACAGGTATTCATACATGAGGGGGACCACTTGCCCTTAGTCTGCAACTGTGGAAGCAATTGGCTCAGGACATTCAGCTCTATGACTGGAAGCCCTAACTCAAGCAGAGCTACCACTTGCCACGTAAATATGTCCATACTTTCTTGTATTCAGCCATCTTTTGTGTTCCCCAAAAATCATCATTTTCATTGCTCTCCTTTGTATTCTGTCCATTATAATTTTTCACTTCCTTTTCAGAGCCCCAGACCAGACACCAGCAAGTTTGATCAGTGCTCAGTAGAAGTTAAATACTTCCAGTGCCTTCCATATAACATTTCTGTAATATATTTCAGAAAAATTACCTTGTTCTCATCATCCTCATACTACTGACTGATGAGTGGTCTGTTTCCTAGGACTATGGTACTGGTGCTTATACATTTGTAGCACACAAGTTTATGTTTGCAGAATCCAATTTCCCTACTGATTGTCTAGACCTTGAGCTTAACATTCATTCTAATGTGCTGATGCGTCAGCCCAGTATGACCATGAGAGCTGGGAAACCCCAGATATAATGCTTGGACATACAGGTCATGATTGTGAATTTACACCATGTGTCTCTTAAGACAGATCCTGGAAGAGACCTTTCAAAGTGTGGAGATACAACTGTTACCTTCATAATTTAAAACACAGTGCTTATTATGTTGCAGAAGGCAAAGAGGAATAATTACCTGGCTAAAGAAAGACTGAAGGTCTATTCAGCAAGCTCTATAAAATGCTCTGTTATTCTTGGTTAGAACGTCTGTAGAAAGACAGTCACTTTCCTGAATCTAACAGTTTTATTTGCATTAGGTTTGTTTAGAGTTTTTTTCCATTTTGTTTTGATTTGGTTTGGGGTGGTTGTTTTTTTTTAATAATTGCAAGTACTATGTAGAGTAGCAGAAACAAAAAAGAAAAACCTAAAGAACAAAATAAGTATTTTCTGAGCTCCAAACAGTTGCATCAGTGAGAGCATCCAATACAAAACAGTATGGTAGTAATAATGACTACATCTTACCTTTGTGTCCAAGTTTTTAATCAAAATCATAAACCCATTCAACAGTCTTTTAGTGCCTATTTTAATAAAAAGCTAAACATTGCATAGATCTCAGAAGGAAGCCTTCTCCTCTTTTTGCACTCCTAACAACCTTTGACATAATGAGGTGTGACAAATTGATATAAAATGTAGTTGCAGGAAGAAGGGCAGGCAAGCTCTGCTCTGCCTTGTGGGTGTTGTAGTCTTTCTGCAGGCTCTCTGCCTCGGCAGCAATAGGAAGCTGGACTCTAATTCCCATATCTCCCACTAGAGTCTCCTGCACAGCCTCAGAGCCCATATGCGAGGAGGGGGTGACCACCTTGTGTCTATTGTATGTTTTTTCTTTTTTCTTTTTTTTTTTTCTAATTTTCCCTTGGCATTTTTTACGTTTCACGGGAAATTTGAATCGGGAGTGAAAAGCATGGCAGATGAGCAAGAAATAATGTGCAAACTCGAGAGCATTAAGGAGATCAGGTATGTTTGCTTTGTGCCTCATCAGTTACATGAAGCAGATTTTTCCTCGGGGAAGCGGAGGACTTGCATCAATCTGAAACTAGCTATTGTGCTACTGAGGGAAAGAAAACTACCGCTGGCTTTACGATGAGAGCTCAAAATACATTTTTCTAAGCAGGGAAGGAGCATATGCTGCTGGTCATTACCGCTGGAATGCGTAGTGAAGGACGGTAACGGTCTTGCATTTCCAGGGAAATTTCCCTGAGTGATAGGAAGGCGGAGTGATGGGAAGGACGGAGCAGCCCCAACGGAGCTGGGGGGAGTGATGTCGGGTCGCGGGTGTTGTGGGGATTTGTTTGTTTGTTTTTAAGTCCTTTGACTTACTATTTAATATTCCTGAGGCTCTGTCTTGAATCTCTTATTTTGCCCGCACGCCCGGGCAGGAACCTTGAGGGGCTTCGAAAGGAAGGGCATGGCACGGAAAGCAGAGTCTAACACCGAAAGCCGAGGGCGGACGTGGCCCCGGGCAGGGCCAGGCCGGGCAGCCACTGCGGGCACCAGCGGAGCCCCCCGGAGCGGGGCAGCCGCTTATCCCCCCTGGCGGGCGGTGCCGGGGCCAGCCCTGCTCATCGGGCATCCGTGCGAGGGATCCATGCGGGAGACGAGAGCGAGCAGCTGAACCTTGGCGGCTTCTCTCTGCACTGCCTTGCGCTCCCGTTCGCCCTAGGGCATGGAGGCGGCCGGGAGAGCCCCGGGCAGATCTCCGTACCTGCTGGTTTTGGCCGGCGCCCCGGGGCGGTGGGGACGGGGACGCAGCGAACCGAGGCTTTTCTGCCGTTCCCTCCTGCCACTGGCCCGGAGTTGCCTCGCTCTGCGGTTCGTGCAAGGCGATACACCGGGAATTTGTATATAGCGTCCTTCGCAGGGGGAGTCGCAGGATGCTGTGGAAGAGGGGCTTCCTAAACAGCCAGGCGTGGTACCACACGTTCCCGCATCGGGGACATTTTTCACAGCTTTAGGTAGGGCATTGCCACTCTGGCTGAGGGCACAGATTTTGAGTATTAGGCCTGAATTGCCTATATTTAGTAGGAATTCATGCACCCAAAAACCAAAACACTACAGAGGACAGTGATTTTGAAAGTAGCTGGGAGGTGGAAGGCATGTGACTGTGGGTATCCTCAGGGCGATGAGAAGTGTTTTGGAACATGATGACAGGAGAGGGGCTATCAGGGAGAGAGGAGAGAGGGCTGGGGATGAAGGCGTTACCAGTGGCAGTATGTGCAGGTGGTCACGGAGACTTCTGGCTGTTAACAGCATCTCTAAGAAGCACACGTTAGCATGGAAAAAGTGAATAAGGCAACAGAATATAGGCCTCAGTTTCTTTACACAATACCACAAAGCTGGACAAAGATCAAGCAAAAATATTTGTCTAGAGTCCCCAAACTATTTGTAGAAAGAGATGTGACAACAAATACTTTACAGTGTAAGAGGAATGCTTTTCTACTCAACTGTTAGGCAGGCTCTGTTTTAAAATACTGATCTAGGTATGGCCTGCTACAGTTTGTGGTCCAATTATTGTAACATTTCATTTAGTTTTTTTCAGAGTGGTATCCTATATTTGGAAATTCACAGTGCACTCAGTTTTCTGATAGTGTATTCAAAGGTGATATATAAACTGCAATTAACAGATTTTTGTTATTACTTTGTGGCATAAGGTAGTGTAAAGGTGATGTTACTAGCTTTAGTGTACAAGGAAGTATCAAGAAAGTTACTTGAATGTATGTTAAATAAAAAAAAATCAATGTCAAAAACTCAATCCTCCTTGCAATACTGATGTCCATTTTGAGTCTCCTTTAACAAAATCTGATCAAATTAACCTATTTATTCATCCTCAAATCTTTTAAAAGGAGCTTGCATTCTGTGAAGAGTTTTCTTCAAAATAAATATGAGAATTTTTTACATTTATAGACTCACCTTTGACAGATTTAGCAGACTTCATTTTGTTCTGCTTTCCATGTATTCTACAGGCAGAGGAAAAAAAGTCTTTACAATCAAAATCAAAGAACTTGCCCATTCCTAGGCATGTTGATCTCCATCTCTTATTACAGGCAGCTTCGTGGGTTTTTGAAGGGATTCAGGAATCTGATTTTGAGTCTGGGATCTGATTTTGAAGACCTATATCTATATCCATATCTGTATCTATAGATAAATACATATAATTTGTAGTCAAGGGAATACTGTTTTCGGTAAATGTGTTTCATGCCCACAATCCAAATATATACACACATGCTTATTTATATGCATTAAATACTTCCACAGAAATAACCCCAGTCATAAAATTAAACAAATGCCTAAAGACTCAGCGTTCTGACTGGGAGGAGCTAAAAGAAAATGAGAATGAATATATTGATGAGAGGTTCTAGTTTCACTGTTTAATGCCCTATTGGGACACACTTAGTGACTACTGTCATCAATGCAGTATAAGAACTTAAATAGAAGGGAAAAAATATGAGGGCAAAATTCATTAGGCAGTCTAGAAATCAGACTTATGGTTCCTGTTTTAAAAATTACTGCATGTTAATTCCTGATGCTAACAGGAAGAGTTGTAATTTGTGTACACTGTTTCTTTCCTAATGTCAAAAACTAATAATTTGGACTGAAACAAGCCCCTGCAACTCATTTGTTGTAGCAAGCTGGCACCAGTGGCTAGTAACAGTGAGGAAATAGATCTATTTCCATTGTCTTTAGGTGAACACGTGTAATAAATACAGGAGAGGAAACAGGAAATAAATTGGGGACAAATACTCCCAGTTTCAGTAATCAAAGCTGCCGTTACTAAATAAGTGTTTTAAATAAATGAGAACAATGAGATTTGATGAAAACAGACGTAGATGTTAGGTTAGTGGGATATTGCCACACGTAAAGTGAAGGGTAGAGAGGATCTCTTTTTGCTGGTTTAAGTTCAATATTTACATTCAGACTCATATATGTCATTGTGTAGTAAATGACACAACAATTCCAAGGACATTAAATAAATACGATGAATTCTACATACTTGAATTCTATCTACAGTTCATTTTACGTTTCTGAGAATCCTGTGCTAAACCTAGATTTTCTGCATTTCTGTATTTTGGAACTGGGGTCAACTGATGCAGTAGAATTCTATTGGTACAAATTCTCTGAGTCTACAGTAACTGTTAAATCTGACAATGTTCTATTAATTTTATAATTCAGTACAAGAATTCTCATAGCATTGAAAAGCTCAGCAAAAGAACTGGGATTAGAATTTAGTACTCTCGTTGTACCTTACCCTTTCTCAGACATATTTAGTTTCACCCTTGTCTGTTGCTGCTGTTGCCTTCTTCTGTCTATCTACTCACATATAAAGTGACACCTCACAGAAATATGTTTCAGTGACTTACTGTTGTCTCTCTATTTTTAATTACCACTGGGATTCAGGAATAAGACTCTGCAGATGGAAAAAATAAAGGCACGACTGAAAGCAGAATTTGAAGCCCTGGAGTCGGAGGAGAGGCACCTGAAAGAATATAAACAGGAAATGGACCTGCTGCTGCAAGAGAAGATGGCCCATGTGGAGGAGCTGCGACTGATCCATGCTGATATTAATGTGGTATGCAACAGTCCAGCTGCAGACTGTCTGACTAAGACACAGTGGCATAAGAATCATTCCACAGGCTGTGGAATTGTGCACATCAGTGAACTATCACTGATTCAATAATCTGGACTTTACAACACCATCCTAGGATCCTACAGAGTGCAAAGTAAATTTACTAGAGGGTAATTGTTTTTTTCCTGTGTTGGGCAGGATATTTTGTAATGTTGGCATAGAAAGCACTTGCACCAAGAGGAAAGATAACCAAGCCTATTGTGGCTATTACTTTACCAGTATCTACAATAACATCACTCCAGCAGTCCCATAGAAAACTGTTCTTCCTGTTAGGCTTTTCTCACTGAGCACCCAGAAATGGAGAAACTTTAGCAGCTAGGTGGGACTTTTGACTGGAGGTTTTGGGAAGAAAGATTTTGAGAAAATGCATGGTATTTGTTACATTCTTAGTAAGAACTGACCTTCATCACTGAGTGGAACCATCAAACAACAAGAAGCACCAGCCTGAAGGGAATTAATACAAAGAAAAAAAACCAATTTATAAACAGGGAAGATTAGCCAATTAGAGGGGCTAAATAGGGAATATTTTTTATGTGCGTTTTTCATATCATGTTAGGTTACTTACATGATTGCTTAGTGGTTTCTAGGTCTGCAGGTATCTCTGCTTTGCACCAGAGCAAAAAAGCTCCCACGCTGTAAACAAGTACAAGCTATATAGTGGATGTGCAGACTGCATTTCTTTATCTTTTGGAATGTCTGTACCCCTATCCAGCTGCATAACTTCAACCTCTGTTTCATCCTCCCTTCTTTTTCCAATCAGATTGTCTTTTTCTCTGCTGCTTTTCCCATTTACTGCAGTGAGAAAAACAGGAATTTTCCTTGGTTTGTTTGTTAACTTCTGACAGTCGGTGTTCAGATATCTTAGAAACACAGAAAATTAGTTTTGTTCTACCTTAATTTCTTTTTTAACATCTGCTGAGAGTTATCCATCAGTCCTCAGTTGCCGACTTTATCTGTAACCTGTCTACCTGCTGCTTCTTTGTTCAGAAGGTTGTATAGGTTGAGTGCACCTTTTTTTAAATGAAAATGCCTCTCATATGTCACTTTCTATTGCTTCTTCCTTGCCCGATTTTCGTCCTCCCAATACCTTTAACTGTTTGCTCTACTGTTGCATTGTCTCCAATCTCTTTCAACTTGAGTGAAAAAAATCTCTTCTTTCTGATACAGTTTCTTGCTCAATCAGAGAGGGACAGTTCTTTACAAGTATGCCCATCCTCCTCTTTCAGATGGAGAATACTATCAAGCAGTCTGAGAATGATCTTAACAAGCTCTTGGAATCTACTCGTCGCCTGCACGAGGAATACAAGCCCCTAAAGGAGCATGTAGATGCCTTGCGAATGACTCTGGGATTGCAGAGGCTGCCAGATCTATGTGAGGAGGAGGAGAAACTGTCCCTTGAGTAAGTCTCCAAAGTAAACATTATCTGGCTTCATACTTTCTCTCAATTCTACTGGTCACTTTCTCATTTTACTTTTGTTGGTAGGTGGGAAAAAGAACTCAAGAGGTAAGCATGAAAAACAAAAGTTAACAAAAAAGGAATGTGATAACATTCAGTCTGAACTTGTTGCAAGGTAAATTTAGATTACTTCAAGCTACAGAGTCTACATATGACATGCAAAAATTCAGGGGTGGTTGACTGTCTAGATTTTTATACTGTATGTTGCATTTTCTAGCAACTTTTTTTTTTCCATGAAAATTACTTGTTTAGCAAGCAATAGTAGGAGGCAATACAAGAGACGGATAAAAAACAAGTATTCTTCAGTTAGTTTGTGCTGCTGCTAGTCAGAATTTTACTTTTTACTGCCTGCTCAGGGCAGTGGCATTTAACCCCAAGACTGTCAACAAGTAAGTTTACCCAAGCTGTGAAAAAGATTTGAATAATAAATTACAGTTTCACTTTCAGGTATAAACTAGGTGGGAGAGAGTGACAGAATTAGCTACTATTCAAAGAACAATGTCCTTTGTTTAACAGATCAGTTTTAAATGCAAGGGATATTTTAAGAAGCTTATGTTTGTCTTGATGCCCAGCATAATTAAAATAGTTTTCACAGACACACAGTTTTCAAGATTTCCTTTGTATTTCTTTAGAAATGTTGTTTGACATTCCAAACACCTTGACACTACAAAGAATGTATTAATTTACTGCCTACAAAAGTTATTCATTTTTACAGAATAAAACAGAAAAACTGTTTGACAGAGTTGCATCTGAAGATGTTAAATATATATGTGTTGTCTGTTTTTCATTGGATTAGATTTATATCCAGTTGTATGTCAAGGTACCTTAGAAGCTGACAATCTGGAATTTGGCTGAAGTGTACAAATGCAGAGAAAAATACTACCAATAACTGTAGGCAGTTTGACTCCGGAGGAACATCATAGGGAAATGTGATTCATTGTATTTTAACACAAAATATCCTTTACAGACTAATGAAATACCCCAGAAGGTGGTTACATTTTTTCTTTGTTATTCTTCTGTCTAGCTACTTTGAAAAGCAGAAGGCAGAATGGCAGACAGAACCACAGGAGCCTCCCATCCCAGAGTCTCTGGCTGCAGCTGCAGCAGCTGCCCAACAGCTGCAAGTGGCTAGAAAACAAGATACCAGACAGACAGCAACCTTCCGACAGCAGCCACCTCCAATGAAGGTCAGGAGACAAACGTGCTGGGTTTTATGTTTTGCCATTGGAACACGTTATGTTTTTAAAGTTGATTGGTATTTGCAAAAAGGAAAAATTATGTGTCCTGATTCTGATAGCCCCCTTCAAATCAAGAACAAGCAGTACACTTAAAGTAGCAGCATCAGTCATCAAGGGTTAAGGACAAGAATCTTTTATGACTTAGGAGTCTCCATCAGCAGAGATGGTAGGCAATTCCCACTCCTCTTGTGTTTCACATGGGAGAAAGTCCTGTAAGAAAGAAAAAAAGGTTGGCAAGAGAAAAACAAGTAGCTGTTAGTTAATGCCAAATGGAGTCATATTAGAAGCAATGCGCGTATTTTATGAGGGGAATTACTGATGGTATATGTTACCAGAAAAGGTGATTGTTTCTGCACTTGGGATCTTCAAGACTTACATTGAGATTAACTTAAACTAACCACAGGCACTTAAGTGACAGTTTTACTCCGCTCCTTCTGTAGTAAGAAGAGCTAAGTAATTCCATAGAGGTACTCATCCTGCCAAGGTTCCAAAGAGTCATTAAGTAGGCAGACTGATGTAGATACATTCCATAGTTATATACTTACTATCTGTAGTTAGGTAATTGAAAAGCCTTTCTGCAAGTAATATGCTTCAGTCAAATGGAAATTAAAGGGCTTAGTATGGAGCAAAAAGGCAGAGTTCTGTACCTTCTCTGACTCAATGAGCTATTATGCATGTTAACACCCCAACGGAACATTTAACACAAAATAGAATTTATTAATAGGTGGATGAACCATGTGTCTGCAGAATTGTAGTTTTAATTCAATTAAATACTTCAATTTTTCACTTGGCCTGAAATTACTGTACAATCCAGATACCTAGATTGTATAGAATGTAGTAATGGTTTGCCTTTGAAGGCAAGAAGACTTATTTTTGCCTGTACTGTAACTTAGAATACGGTACTCAATAACTCATGTAACAACGCTGCTTAAATGTTTGTAACAAGAGGCTGTGATGTTGCATTTCAGGCATGTTTGTCGTGCCACCAACAAATTCATCGGAATGCGCCCATATGTCCACTCTGCAAAGCAAAGAGCCGCTCCCGGAATCCCAAAAAGCCCAAGAGGAAACAGGACGAATGAAATCAACAAGGATTGCCAAGCTGTGTGACCTGTTCCAGTAATCTTCCAGTAGAACTGCAAATGTGCCCAAACTTTACTGAAGTGCAGACTCAAATATGACCGTCTCATTGTTTTCTATTTAATGCAATGTAAGCACAATGTTCCTGGTCTGTCTTAAGTTCCTTCCAGTCCTTAGGATTTGGTTTTAGGAAAGTAAGTGTTACTGGTGCTACAGTTTTTAACATTTCAGTTGTTCCATCTTTTGGACTCCTAAACAAACTGGAATTCTTTGTGCAAGTCAGGCTATTTCTATTGGCCAAATGTGATGACCACAAATGCTTTTATGCTCTCTCTTTAAAAACCAGATGTTACTAAAATGTTTTTCTGTTTTCTCCTGATAACAGGAGACTATTTGAAGTGCTGAAATAACAGTCTGTTTGTTTCACTGAAAAACAAACAACTTTTTTTCCAGGCTGGCAAGACTGCATAGGTTTGTGTATCCAGCAGAACCCTTTTATACTGGAAATGTTTAGGGAAAATGAGATTGGTTATACAGAAAATCAGTGCATTAAGGACACACATGAATTTTGATTTACTGGAGTTTGTACCGTTCCCTGAAACTTGACTTGAAACTTGGAAAGTTGATGGCTATGTATGAATTTCTAAAAATTATGTGATTTGTCGTGCTTCAGCATCTTAATAGGTTATTATTTTCAGCAGTCAAAAGAGTGACTGACTTAAGAACAAGGCTCAAATGAACTGTATTAGAAGTCCGCCTAGGCTCTATGGCCAACCTGCACATTGTGGTTCTGTAGGGAACGTGCATGAAATATCCCAGATCTCTGTGTGCGCAGACTGCAGCATCAGCCATTTTGCTGTCTTCCTGGCTTCTACAGCCAAAATCTCCCTTGGCAGACTTATCCTCCACAGGAGCATAGGAAAGTTCAGTAACATGCACGAGGAACAGTGTCAACTAAAAATTATGTATTTCACCAGAGTCACTGGGCTTTGGTGTCGTCGTCCTCCCTTAACCAAAACTTTCTATTTTTGTGTCTTTTGATAGTCATTTGCAAGTCAGCTTTACTTCAGGCCAGTGTTTTTCTTGCTCTGTGTGTGCCAAAAGGACCCTGACTAAAGCATCCAGAGTAGACCCCTCCCTGCATCCATGTCTTCGCTTTGTTTCACCTAATGTAACAACAATTCCTCCAACGGGGAGGATGACAGTGACCCACTTACAGAAACAGGGCTTGAAATGTACTCATCTCCAGTCCAAGTTTTGTCACTACTTTTGTTGTCTAACTTGATCTTGAGTATTAAATATTCTTTTCACTAACTTCAGGAGGCAGGAACTGCTTGTTCACATTCTTCTCTCTTTAGCTCCAGTTCTTCTCTACTATTATGCTAGAGTGGTTGTATTGAAAATTCGGCTTGTTAAACTGGAAGAACAGGGCACTGGCAACTGTAATAAATCCACATAATGCAATTTTGCTGGCCAAATCACATATGCCATCATTAATTTCCCAAGTCTGCCACAAAGTACACGAGTGATTTATTGAATATAGTCCTGTAACTTATGCCAAGTTCATGAGGTATTCTCTCATTTTAATGTTTCATAGCCATATGAACATCTGTCAACAGCAGAGACAGATTGTGGACCACGTGCCCCTGAAATTATGTGAAGAGCATTTTCTGCTAGTTGAATTACTGGGATTTGGTCTCTCTGAGATAGCAATAATGGAAGATAGTCTGACTCCACATTCCAAATGGCAATAGTGCATTATGCATGTCTTGTAGCACAGATAGTGGATTCTGCTATTGTTTCAGAGTGGTCACATCCTGTGTGCCCTGTTCAGAGCAGTTCCTAGTAAGTTGCAGGGAAAACGTACACTAAGATAAAAGTACGTGGACTCGCCCAAAGTACATGCATGAGAGCAGCATACTTTGATGGTAGTTATACGTAAATTTGAGAAGTAGTGACAATGGAACGGGCAAATGATATGCAATGAAGTAGTGTGAATAGAAGGATTGATTGGTAGTAACTTAAGAGTTCTGAAATAGATAGGGTTAGTCATAGTTGCTCTCACTTCACTGTTAATTTACCAGGTTCTTTCTTTCTTGGGGGATTTCTAAACTGAAGTATGCTTAAGGATGCACCACTTAACTGATTTAGTACAACAGTTTTGTATTTTTACTTTTTTAAACTAGTCTCTTGTGCTCTTGTGTTTAAGAAGGGTAGGGTTTTTTAAAAAAAAGGTGAATATGATGTACTGTCTTCGCATCAATCATGTACTGGTATTTGCAGATTTGTTTGTGCATCCTTTACAAAGTTCTGCCATATGAATAGGATGCATTGCTGAAAATGAGCATAACTGAGGATGAGTCAGCAGTGCCCTGGCAGCCAAAAGGGCCAACTGTGTCCTGGGGTGCATCAGGCACAGCATCGCCAGCTGGTCGAGAAAACTGATTGTCTCACTCTACACTGCACTGGTGAGGCCTTCAGTACTGTGTGCAGTTTTGCATGCCTCAGTGCAAGAAGGACATCAGACTGTTACAGTGTTCCAGAGGAGGAGGGTGACCAAGATTGCAAGAGATCTCAAGGACAAGACCTCTGAGGAGCGGCTCAAGTCACCTGGCTGGTTCAGTTTTGAGCAGTGAAGGCTGGGAGGTGTCCTCATCACAGCCTGCAGCTTCCTCAAGGGGGAAGCAGAGGAGGAGGTGCTGATCTCCACCCTCTGATGACCAGTGACAGGACATGAGGAAATAGAATGAAGCTACATTAGGGGAAGTTCAGATTGGACATTAGGAAAAAGCTCTTCTTTGGGAGAGTGGTTGGTCCCTCGTACAGTGACCCAGGGAAGTGGTCAAGGCACCGAGCCTGTCAGAGTTCAAGGAGCACATGGATGACACTCTTAGTCATACAGTTTAATGCCAGGTAGTCCTGCAAGGAGTGGGGGATGGGACTTGATGATCCTTATGGGTCTCTTCAAATGTGAGATGACCCTAACTATTTCAAGGAGACAGAATATGTATTATGTATTAAGGGATCATGGGGGTGGGAGCAGGGAGGGAGGTGGTGTCTTTCATAAGGCAAGAGTACTCTTTTCTCTCACAGAATAATGACGTAAGTTAAAGTGAAGAGCTCTTCTTGTGACAGCCCTGGGCCCTTTTCTCCCAGGCAACTTTCTCAAGAGACTAGAGGAATAATTATGAAATATCAATTTCTTCTTTTTTTAGACAGAAGAGGAAACTGTCTGAAGTACAGTTATTACCACAAGTCTACAGCATTTTTGCTCCATGGATTTTTTTGCTCTACTGCATTTTTGCTCTTCCTTTGTAGCTAAGGTCTTTGTAGATACTTCTTCGCTTGGCTTAAATTTATTCTAACTTGGCTTCAATTCTCTTAATAGTCACAATGAGACCCTCCACAAAGCTTGCAAGACTTTTATATTTACTACAATCTGGTTTAACCCTGTCTTTGTCATTCCTTTTTTGAATGGGTATTAAAGTGACAACAAAATAACTGGATTCTCTTGGTACAGATGGTTTTCCAGGATCTCCTCCTGATTCCTCACTCGCCTCAAATGATAGTCCTGTTGTTTTGAAACCAGACACCACAAAAAAACCCCAAACAAACCAACAAAATAAAAAAGAAAAAAAAACTCCAAACTTTCACCCTGCCACCACTTTGAGCTCATGATAATAGGATGTGAACACTGTACTGTGTCTAAATACTTTGTTATAGAAATTTTCATACCCAAGCAGGGATACATTAGTCGTTCAAACTTTGGCGCCAAGGACCCCACTAACTATAGAGAAAATATAAGACAAATTTTAATACTTGCACTTCCTGAATTCCACTTTCACTTTTTAAACAGGACCTGACCTAACCTGACAGTGGCTTCAAGTTACAGAAACTAAATTTGAAAGAACAGACATTGAGGTATTATCTAAACAGCATGCTATTCAAAAAAATAAGGCTTCACTAGCACTTTAAAGTAAAGTGCTTTATTCCTTTATTTTGCAGTTTTCAAATTCCTCCAGCATAGGTTTTCATTTTAGAATTAGGGTGTTTTAACAATATCTGGTGTTTTCATTGGCTTCTGTGTTTTAAATATTTTACTCCTGTGCCTTGTGGGAGTAACTGTTTAATTTGTCTGTGCAGTCCTTTTTAATAAATGTTTGTTTCATGTCATGCTTTCTTCCTGCACATCTGTTATTTGCTTATGGTACCAAGAAGCAGCCACTGTCTTAATTTTACAGGATGCAATTAGCCACAATTCTGTTATACCTTTATAGAAACATTGTGGACATAAATATGCGGAAAGAAAGATCTCTTCTGATGAACTTTAGAAAACAGAAAGGAAAAGGAGATAGTACAACAGGTTTTAACATAGCCAAACTTCTCAGTTTTGCCTTCTAAAGTTAAATTGAAAGCAGCAATAAACATGATTCCCTCTCCAACTTAAGGCAGAGGATAGCTGTCTTCTCAAGAGTCCTGCTTTGCCATTAGGAGATTATATCTGCCAGTGCTTGCTAGAATTTGCTTCTCTCGTCACACTGGTGACTGAGTTTATGGCAGCACTCCCTAATTCAAATCTGTCAGGAAAACCCACATAGGCTTTCCCACACAGTAAAGTGCTAGCAAAGGAGGTAACCTACTGCATGGGAATGAAAACAGTTTTGAGAAAAAATTTAATCCATTGGCATAGCATGATTCAGATGAGAATGTCTATCCCAGACCTCACAGAGCTCAGAACCTGAGATAGGATAAATGAAGAAAGCATGGGTTAGGGTTAGGGTTAAGCTTCAGGTTAAGCTTAGGCTTAGTTTTACGATTAGGGTTAAGCATAGGCTTAGTTTTAGGGTTAGGGTTAAGGTTAAGTTTGGGCTTTGCCTTAGGATCAGGGTTAGGGTTAGGGTTAGGCTTAGTCTTAGGATTAGGGGTAGGGTTAGGGTTAAGCTTAGGCTTAGTTTTTCCATTAGGGTTAGGGTTAGGGTTAAGCTTTAGGTTAAGCTTAGGCTTAGTTTTAGGTTTACTTCAAGTTATGGTCTTTGCCTTAGGATCAGGGTTAGAGTTAAGCTTAGGGTTAGTCTTAGGTTTAGGGGTAGGGTTAGGGTTAGGGTTAAGCTTCAAGTTAAGGTTAGGCTTAGTTTTACGATTAGGGTTAAGCTTAGGGTTAGTTTTAGAATTATGGGTAGGGTTAGTGTTAGGGTTAAGCTTAGGCTTAGTTTTGGGTTAGGGTTAGGGTTATGGTTAGAGTTAGGGTTAGGGTTAAGCTTCAGGTTAAGCTTAGGCTTAGTTTTGGGTTAGGGTTAGGGTTAGGCCGAGGGTTTAAGCTCGGGCTTTGCCTTAGGCTCAGGGTTAGGGTTAAGCTCAGGCTTAGCCTTCGGATTAGGGGTAGGGTTAGGGTTAGGGTTGAGCTTAGGATTAGTTTTACCATTAGGGTTAGGATTAAGCTTTAGATTAAGATTAGGCTAAGTTTTACGATTAGGGTCAAGCTTAGGCTTACTTTTAGGGTTAGGGT
>VZRE01014521.1:0-36804 GCA_013396775.1 Cephalopterus ornatus
GCTTCAATCTTTTTGCTTGTTTAATAGTAATATAGGTTTTATGGTCATGGATAACTTGGGAAATAATGTCCATGGTTAAATTCATCCCTCGGTTTTGTGGTCATTTATAGGTGGCATCTCTGCCTTGATGGCTTCAAGCATCATGGGCCCATCGAGCTAGGAATAATTTTCTTTTATGTTGTCAGTCTAGGTTTATTTGTGACACTTCGACTTGTGTAGTTTGATCTGTTTGTCCGTTGTTGTGATGTTTTTTATTAGTTCGACTCTTGGGCACATGGGCATTTATATGGCAGATTTTCATATTTAGTTTCTTAACTCTAGCAGTGATGTCTTGTTATAAGTTAGTAGTTCAGATGGGTTTTCTTTTATGTCTCCAGTTCATTTTCTTCCATCAGTCTAGCCATCCTCATAGGGCATTCGTTATTATCTATGAGTTAGCGTAAAGGTAAAGTTTTGGCCATTTTTCTCATTTTGTAATATTTAAAGCAAATTGGACGGCTTTAAGTTTTGCGAATTGATTTGCCCTTTTCTTCAATGGCTTCCGCCACTTGTCAGATGGGACTCCAGACAGCCGTTTTTCAGTTTTGTTTTTTTTTTACAATATGATAAGAACTATTGGTGAAAAGGGCATAATATGTCTTTTCTTCTGGTAGATTGTATGGTGGAGCTTTTTTAGTTTGATTTACTGTTTTTTTTTCTTTTTTATCTGTCAGACTGAAGTTTTCACCTTCAGGCCAATTTGTTATAATTTTTAAAATTCTAGGGCGATTCAAGCTCTCGATTCGGACACACTGTGTAATCAAAGTAATTTACTTGCTCTACGTAGCATCAGTGGCATGATGCGTAGAGGGCACTTTTTTTTTGAATATTTAGCTCAGTACTGGCAGCTGTGGTGCTAAAAGAAGCTGTGCTTCTGTGTCAATTACTTCTGAGGCTGCTTGTATGCCTTTATATGTTGCTAGGATCTTTTTCTCCATAGGGGTGTAGTTGGCTTCAGAACCTCTGTAGTTTCGGCTTCAGAAACTAAGTGGTCGTCTTTTAGTTTCACTAGGCACCTTTTGCCAGAGGTTCCAGGAGGGACTTTTATTTTTAGCTGCAGAAGAGAGTACGTTTTTTATGTCTGGTCCCATGTGGACTGGTTTAAGAGTTATGGCATGTGCAATTTCTTGTTTAATGTGTTTGAAAGTTTGTTGTTGTTCAGGATCTCATTGAAAATTATTCTTTTTACGGGTTACAAAATAAAGAGGGTTTATAATTTGGCTGTATTTTGGGATATGCATCTTTCAAAAGCTTATGACTGAACACCTTCCCCTACCTCAAAAAAAAAAGAAAGAAAAAAAAAAAACCAAAACAAATATACACAATCAAACCCCAAAAATAACCAATAAAGAACTAACAAAAGAAAATCTTACTACTCTCCTCAAAATAGCAAAATTACACCAAGCAACCGCCGGCACTCTCCACTTCTCAAGATCCACAAGGCCTCACTAGGCCTCACTCCTCCACACGAGCAAAGCCAATAGCAGAAAACCTACTCCCAGATCCACCGGAAAAACAAAGAGAAAGAAACTTCTCCCGCTTCTTATTTATACCCTAGTTTACGTAAAAACCACATAGAATACTGAAAAAATAACCACTTCCTCAGTTACAACCTAATTACCAGAGAAAGTCTAAAATCAAAACCGCTACAACTATGAATGCTGTCAAATACATTTCAAATGATGTAAAAGCTCACCTGAAGTGCAATAGAGTGTGAAAAACACCTAACAAAGGGACCTAACAAAACTAGGTAAATTAACAGTGGGATGATACATGACATAAGTCAAAACAAAACAGTATCATGGATAATATTGCTAGCTTAAAAATGTTTGTTTTATTTTGTTTTGTTTTTCTAACCCCAGCACTCAGGGATGGAAAGGGCCTTGAAAAAAATTCACTGAAGTACGCTTTATCTGCAGTGATAGTCAAAGTGTGACTGGATGCCTACATGAAAATAATAAAAATTAATAAAAATAATAATAAATAAAAATAATAATAAATACTAAAAATACTAAAAATAATAAAATATTAAAATCAATACTACATTGTATGTGCAATGTACTTCATTACACATGTATAAGGTTTCTTAAGGCATAATGTGTGGGCGCAGTGGGTGGGAGTGTATAAGTATATCTGTGCACATATATGCACTGGCATAAAATATTCCCTATCTCTAGAGCTGAAATTTTAGAAGCAATAATATTTAATATGACAGTGCTATGATTCAGATGTTCTGTGCAGTTTGGAATGTTATACCCCTGAAGTGCTAGGGCTTCAGATATTCTGCATGTGCACATATGCTCACAGAAACATGTACATGCAAATTTATCATATATATATAAAAAATATTTCCCTCTGTTTCATTGCCTTTTATAACATTTTGCCTGTTTATGGTCTCCTTACAGAAATGATTATAAGCAAGGAAAGTATTCCATAGGAATATAAGCTGAATAGACAGGGACACCTTGTTTCACGGAGGAGTTGAAGAAGTGTATGAAGGATACATGAAATCAGGGTACAGAGGAAGACAATCAGGTGGTGTGTTTAAGGAGATATTGATGCACCTGAAATACAAAACCCCCAAAACAGAGGTACTCTTACCTTTTTCACTGGAAGAGTAAATTTATTACCAGAACTTAATGGCATATTATCACCATTTGGCCCAGTAGTTTAGCAAGATTCTCCAAGCAGTTAGACAATTGTATCAATGACAAAAAACACTGGAACCATCAAGTAAAAAAGAAATTAATGAGCACATATGGGGACAATGAGGTTTAAAATGATATTTTCTCTAGCAGCAGGGCTTTCTACAGGGTTTTGGGAGTGATTTGAGGCACCTGAAAATACAGGTAATCATTGGATTGGTGGGTAACAGTGTGATCTGTCAAGGCAGTTAGAAATGATGGACTCAATTCAGGGTAAGTAGGAATGCCAAGTGCTGTTTCTATTGTCTTAAAACTCAAAATCTTTCAATCTGATCAGAGAGAAGTGCATAACCATTTTGGATTCCCAAAATAAGTGTTGAGTTATATGATTTCTTTCAATGCTATTTTTAATTTAGCTTGTATATTGTTTAAGCTCAATTTCAATACTCAAATAAAATCACAGTGAAGTGAAATATTAAGTATAGAATGTTAGACTGATGCACAAATCTGTGAAGGCCATTTAAATATCATATTTGCTGATAATGCTATACTAGAAACAGAATTTTTCCCTAGAAATTTCCTGCTCCAGATAAATAGAAAATTAATGTCTCTATTGTGACATATAGTCTTTTGTCATACTGGTTTTGAACACAATTGTAATTAAGTTTGCAAATGTTAAAAATGGGCATTCACAAGCAGATGATCTCCACTTATTTACAACACTTAGGTATGAAATAAATCAAATCTCTTGAAGTGTCTAACATGCTCAGCAACTGCAGCTGCAAAACTGGAGTAAAGTTCTCTAGCTAGACTGGCCTTTGTAAATAATTAGCTTTTTTTCCCTGATTTTGTGTGTTACACTGTAAGCCTAGCTGGCTAACTTAGGGATGATTTCCTCTGCTCAGCATGTCTCATTAAGTGACATGCTTGTCAGTGTGAAGACTGACAGTGCCTGCTTTCTCCTATGTGGGCAGTTCTTAGGAGCAGGTAAGCCTGGCACCAACAGCTTTCATTCTGGTACCATGGACTGGTAGTGAGGGAAATGCTTGGGAGAGGGTTGGTGGCTTTCCTTCAATGGCCAGCCTTTGTGTGCTGGGGCTGTTGGCTTTCCTTCCCCCTTCCACCACTGAACTTGCTGGGCAATTTTGTCTGTAGCTGCCTAAAGGGACGAGAGCCAGAGCTGGTGAAAATCAGTGGCCTAGGAAAGGAGAAAGAGCTTGCAAGTATCCTCATCTGACAAAAACCCTGGTGTTTCTGTTGTGGGGTTTCTTTTGTTTTGTTTTTCATTTCAGTAGGAAATAGGCAATCCTCTCAGGGAAAACTGAAATCAGAGCTTAAGTGTAGATGCCAAAGTCAAACACCTACACTTCCCAGATCCCCAAGAAAACAGGGTGCATTTGCTCACTGCTCATGGGACTGGAGATTGCCCCAGAGGAGGGGCCTGGTAAGCTCAGCCAGTGCAGTACACAGAAAACAGCACACCGATTTCTCTTTGTCTACCTTTTCGTCTTAGGTATTCTGAGTTATAGCACTGAGGTCCAAGAACTTCAAAAAGTGTGCTGTAAAACCTGTTGCCAGATAGACAAAACCAGTCATTCCATGGCTGATCTGTGCATGTACAGGATGGCAGTGAAGTGAGAACTATGTTAATTTGGTTTGTATATGTGTGAGGATTACTTTATATTCATGACAGGATCCTTAATATTGTGTTATTTCAGCTTTCTGCATTTGAATATATATCCTACTATCGCCTTATAATTTTGTTCCTAATTCTGAAAGTGTGCTAATTGGTATGCTATTTGCCTTTTTGGTTGCTATTTTGATTGAGAATCAGCAGTAGATATCTATATTTATAGACTGAAAGTGAATTATAACTCTCTCTGTTACTGTAAAATTTCATTTTACCTTTTTTATTTTTTTTCCTCGCAGCAGCTGTAAGCTCTTGAAAATGGCTCTTGTTGTTCACCATCAAAATAACACACTGCTTACACTGGAGTTATTCCTCACAGGGTATCATTTAAAATATTATTTCAAAGGTGAGCCTGGTGGTTGTATTTCATGTAGGCGTTTAGATTTTCCCCCCTCTTACAAGTAAATACTCAGTTTCAGGAAAATGCTCCAAATTGTTAATATTGGGTGTACCAGCCTCAGAGAGGCTTTAGCAGCCTCTGAGCTGAGCAAGCTGGGTATGCAGCAGGAGAGATTACTCTTCTCCTTACTCTTGGATCAGAATACATTCCAAAGAGAAAGTGGCTTTCTAGCAGCCCAGCCTGTGTGTCCATCGAGAGCTGTCTAGAGCGTTTGACCTTCTTTCTCTCAGAAGTGTGCTCACAGGCAAATAAAACAAGGGTCACCTATAATATTTGCAGATCTAGTGACACTGATTTCTTCTTTGGTGGTTGTCAGCTCTGCTGGGGTTGATATCTGGGGTTGCTGCCCTTCTGGTGTAAGTACTGGAAGCAGGTATTTCAGAGCCACACACCAAAAGGCGAAAACACTAATTTTAACTCATTTAGGTCTATGAATGGCATTGGACAATTTGTTCCCTTCTTGCAACTTTCCCCCATCTTTCTTAACGTGTGTGCTAATTCATAATGTATGCTGCAGTAAATATTATTTACTCTTCTTCTCTCACGGTGATTTGTAATTCATAGAGGGTTGGGAACAGCTGGAAGGCAAGTCAGTGATCCTGAAATTTTCTGATACTAAAGTCAATGATGTTTTTATGGTCATCTAAGTTTCCTGGGAGTATTTCGTGTTACATTAAGTGGTTGTTATGCACCAATGAGCTTGCCTAATGAATGTAGCCACTTCCGTGGCTGATAAATTATGGGGACAAATTTGAATGCTTATGAACATGTATAAATTAACCCTGTGTGAACATTGTAAAGACTTCTGCAGCGTACAGATTATTTCCATGACTTACCATTCTGTTTGGATCTGGGTTTATCACTTGTCACTGTATTAATATAAAACTGATTTAAATGATCATACCTGTGGGCAATTCCTTTCCTGTCAGAATTACCACTGAGAAGATATTCAGAGAAATAACTGCATGAATCAGTAGTGAGAGCCCTCTGTGCCAATGGCAAACTGAAGCAAGCGGGAGCGTCACCTTTCTTTGTTTCAGAGGAGGCTGGAGTCCCTGGGAACAGTGACCTGCTCAGATCCTTTACAAGGCCATCACTTAAAGTATGTTTTTTAAATATAGTCCTATTTTTCTATGGCCACATGCAGATGTTTTTATTGTTGCCATGAGCTGAGGTACAGTCTTTTCTGGGCAAAGAAATATTTTTCTTCTAGGAAAATTCAGCAGGTAAGAGGTTTTTTATCATCATATGCAAAAGAAGTCAAAAGCAGTAATTTTAAAAAGTAGCTTTTGATCCAGTATAGCTTTTTCCCAGGAGCTCTGATCAGATAACTAGTTGCATTAATTGGTACTCAGTGTAGGAAGAGATGCTAAATACTTCTGCCTGTCAATTCACCCAGATGTACAGAATAATCCAAAAAAGCACATGCAGTAACTGACAGCAGTGAATTCTAAAACAGCTGACAGTCATGAATAATGCAGTAAGGTAAAAAAAAATACTGTGGTTGAGAGGTAGTTCAGAGATTCCTTTACTAGCACCTTCTTTAAACGTAGAGTATTGTTCAGAAATGGAACTTTTCCTGTGAGTTTCACTAAATTAGAAGCAAACTACGAAGGCAAGCTTACAAAAGAGTGATTTCACATCTGAAATCTTTGAAATATAAAAATCTGGGGCCTGGGAAGGAAGCTCTACTAAAATGACATGTTTGTAATTGTAAAACAAACATTATTTCTTTGCTGTCTGTATGTATAACAGAGACAGCTTTCTGCAGATTGGGAAATAGACGTGTGCAAAAACAGCTGAGATCCCACAGAAAGGGTCCCAGTGACTTCAGTGGATGTTCATGACGGAATATTTTCACACTCCCTATCTTAAGCATGTAATTTGATAATGTAGGTGATGTCAGTATTCCCTGATACTTAAATCAACACATTATTCTCTTGTTTGATTGTAGTTTTGATAGAGTTACTATTTCTGCCTGCATAGATTTCCTTTTCACCTTTGTCAGCTTAACATAAGACTGCAAGAATAGAGGTACTGACTTTTGCCAGATGTTCCTCAGCAATCATCAGAAGAGGAAAAGTAAGAGTAAAAAATAAAAGTATTTCAAGGAAACTGTGCTCCTTCCCTAAGATGGTCTCTTAGCCTGCAGCAACTTACAGCACAGAGATTGAGCTCGGAAGTGATGACCCTGTATTCAGCTGCTCTCAATGGATGTCTCTTCCATAACTTACCCATCTGTACTAGGAATCACTGCCACCCTCTGTCAGAATGACCTCCACAGTTTACTGTGAAAACTCTCCTTTTACTTCTATATTTTTGACCTGTTTACTTGAAGATTGTGTGGGTTGTTTCTTTTTTTTTTTTTTCCCAGTCCATGTGGAGACGTTCCTTATCCAGTGGAACTGTTGATGCCTGAAGGTGGCCAGGAGGAGATTGAAAGCCTACTGAAATCTACTGGGGTTCTTTCTGACTCTTTCATGAGTTTGTGAGGCAGGATTTCTTTCACAAACTCCATGCTGTCTCCTCCTTGATGTCTCAAATTTATCCACACCTCCTGTTCTTTTCTTATTATAAGTAAGTAGGCAGTTTCACCAGAAAAGCAGTTTAGAGGTGTGGTTTTTTTTTCTTTCTATGTGGCTTGATCTCCTACAGAATTGTTTTCGTTTAATTTGATTTGGTTTGTTTGGACTGCAACAGAATACAATAGCCATTTCCCAGAATGTAGTCTTCACTGACAAAAGTGCTGTGTCCTGCCCACTATAAGAAGAAGATGAATATGTAGATCGACCTTTAACAAAGAAAGATAAGCATACAGAAAAGTGAATCAAGCATAGTAGCATGTACCAAGGCTCCGTGATACAGCAGCATTCATAAAAAGCAGCCCTTAGGAACAACCTGAGGTTTGATTGTTACACACACAGACTGTGCTTAGAATTCCTGTACTGTTTTCCAGAGCTGTGTATACCCTGACAAATAAAAGATGACCTGGTTTCAAACCAGGTCCAAGCAACAGGGACAGGGTTTATGTGTATGCTCTGAAGCAGCAGCCTCTTGCAGATCAGGGCTGTCTTGCAGACAGCTGTTTGGAGAAATCTGTACCGGAACTAAGGGCTTAAAGAACAATTAAGCTGTGTGGACAATCAATAATCAAGCTTGGCCTTGTTTTATTTAGGAGTATAGAGGCACTCAATGTGATCCTTCTAATAAACAGAGACAGCTTGTAAAAGGATAAGAGAAACAGAATGATTTCTGAGTAAATAATCTGATCTAGGAAATGATGTAAACGACTAGCAGAGGCACTTTCATGCAGCATGAAATCATTAATGTTATGTAAGAGCTGAAAGCATTCATGAAAGGCTGGTGCACTTATACTGGGACATGGATCATGCTCTTACTGATATTTAGTGTCCTTTTATTCCTGGATCTGGGGTCACTTGGGGAGCTCCATCTTAGTAAATTGCATTTAGACTGTAATATTTTGATGTTAACTGAGCTGAAAAGGACTCTCCCAATGAGCTCCTTAATGAGAAAAAGAAACAAATCTGAATTTTGGAAGGAGTGACTACATGACTTTCTTACCTGATTCCATGTCATGAAGTTGAATCTGAAATGTGACCTGAAATTACTGAATTGTAAATTACTGAAATGTAAAAATGAAATAAAAAGGAGTGGGAGTGTTTCTGCTTAATCCTCTGGTCTGAAATGCAGATGTTGGTTGTGGTGTCTGAGAGCTGTAATTACAAGCAGTGCAAAGAAGGAAGGTAGTGGTAGTTTGAGTGCCTTTCAGGCCAGCACTCCAGATGCTGAAATAAGCTCTATTTAATGTTAACTGCTTTCAGGCTGAGATCTCTTTGCACAGCTTTTTTTCTTGAAGGTTAATTAACGAAGATGTTTTCATAATACAGTCCCTATTTCCTGATACAAAATCTTCACTGTTCTTGGTCTAAATAGTAAGCATAAGTTAATTAATACAAGCAAATTTGCCTGTAGTAGACATGCCTTGTTAACCAAATGAAGAATTTCAGAGATATAAAAGCACATGATTGACACATAATGTGCAGTCAAGGGAAATACTATCCTGAGAAGCTTTCAGCAATGTGACACTGAATGCTGCACTATGCAAAGTTCAAGTAACAGAATTAATGGGCTTCATTAGAAGAATCCAGGGCCCACTGATCCATCACTGATGAAAACCCAGCTCAAAGCTAGCTAGAGAAATGGTGATTATTTTGTTTCTTTCCTAGTACCAAAAGATTTTGTCTTTTAGGCCTCAGAGTGCAGTCTCCACAACATACGAGAAAGAAGGTGTTACCTTAAAAAAGCTGTTGGTCGCACAGCCCAGGACACCATAGACTCATTGAATCATAGACTCATAGAATAGTTTGAGTTATGAGGAACTTTTAAAAGTGATATATAGGTCTTGGATCTTGCCCTCCCTTACAACCACCCTAAAGACCTTTGCTCCACGTTGTGCTCCCAGTGCATAGTGGCACTGTCACCCAACAGGACACAGCTCACTGCCCCAGAGTGTGAGAGATGAGCTGAGCAGCAAACTGAGCTAGAGAAAGGTGCTGCATATGTGATTAGAAATTAACACCCTTTTGATAATGGTAGCCAATATTATTATTTGTGTGCAGTTTTAACTCCCTCAGCATCTCAGTAACTTTGCGTGTTTTGACTCTTCCTTATGTACTTTGATCTTTTTGGGAGAACCCCATAGTCATAGAATCATAGAATCATTTAGGTTGGAAAAGACCTTTAAGATCATTGAGTCGAGTCAAGTCTGAGAGTGTCAGGGATGTTTTCTTAATATACACTTACAATCTTTTCTGAACACAACTGAGTGAAAACTGTGTAAACCAAAGGGAATACAACCTGACAGGATACACAGAGCAGTGTTTATCTTGATGTAATTTTCAATGAATGGAACTACACTTCCAATTCAAGGAGACAGAGAAGCTGTTATTTTGGATAGCTACAAATTTAGGCAAATGGAAACTCCAAATACTCTTCTGCAGATTCAGACATCTCCAGGAGACAGGCTAAGATTGTTTTCATGAATGTTCCATTTAAATCAGTTGCAGTGGTTAGCTGCGAAGTACCTCTTGGGTACTTTGATTTCATTTGTTTCAGAACACAAATCAGGTATATTTAACTAATCCTCTAAAATTCCCCTGTATTATCTTCTTTCATTAGCCTCTCTAAAATGTATTTTTACTGTTATATTTTAAAGAGGATTAATATTCCTTAATATAAATCACAATAGTCTCTTTAGTTATGGTGCATCTTAAGGTTTATGGAGTTTAAGCTATTTAAATATTGATTTATTTTTTTCTAAATTATTTTATTAAAACTGTTGAGAGACTAAGACTGTCATTAGAAATATTTTATGACTTGAAGCATCAGTTACAGATCCTGTTGAAGACCTGCTTCTTTCTCAATTATTGTCCAACATCTCAACCACTCCTTTTCTTTTTCTTAAAAGTTTGAGAACAACTAGGGATGGATGTAAAATCATAAAAAATTTAGTTTTTATAAAACTTTATTTTATAATAACCCCCAGCAGATGCATTCTTGATATGTCACTGATACCTGGAAATGCTAGCAAGCCCTATTCTGCCTTATAAGAACATGAACATGAGCTGCCACTTGAGCATTGCTGGAATTTTTAGATTTCTCCCCTCCATTCTGTCATTCTGCTACTGACATTTATCTATTATTTTTTTCTCATCTGATGTGAAATGCATGGGACACTCTCACTTTCAGAAAAGACTATTATGTTGATGACTTTGCAGAAGTTACCCTCTTTTGTAAAATGCAATGGGGGTTGATCTGTGAAACTCTCAGCAGAGGTCTCCTCTCTCCCACATGTGCCCTACTTACTCTGAATCACAACTTCTACTCAGAGCAAACTACGGAGGCTGGACACTGAAAATCGCAAGGAGACCAGTAAGCTGGCATTGCCTGGGGCAAAATGAGGACATGCATGTTTTCCTTTGGATGGAGATTTTAATGTCATTGCAAGTGGCTTATGTATAATTCCTTGGATTTATTCAAAAGGTTGGTTTTAATAGATGGGTGGGGTTACAGCAAGAATGAGGAATCTAGTCACAGTTTAGCCACTGATCTTTTGGCTGATCTCTTAACAGTCACGTGCCAGGACTTTCAGAAAGGGCCTGGAATTCAGGATGTCCCAGTTTAGAGTCCCACTTCTGATTTTCATTTAATTTACTTTTTATTTATTTAGGAGGAACATTTAAAAACACTGCCAGTTTTTTTAGGTGGAAACACAAACTGATTCTTTTGAAACAAGCCCAGCACATCTTAGTCCAGGCTCTCGGCAAATGAAAGTATTTTTAGAAATTCCCTTTTGGTTGTTTTCTTATCCCTATTATGGACACAACAGTCTTAATCATGTAAAGCTTTTGCATCTCTGTTAAGGACATTTAGCTCTGCTTCATCTGAAATTGCTATAAAGCTGTGAAAGCTACAAATCAGGCATTCCTATCTTTTGAGCCTACAGTCAAGTGTTTGTACATGAATTTGCATTTTGAACCCATGCATGTTTCAAACTGGTTCACAGTGCGCTGAGAGTGGAGGCAGATATGAGATGTATCTTAAGGACAGCTCCTCAGTGTGCCAATTGGGTGCTCTTCCAAAGAGATTGCTCATGAGTATCCATTTGACTACACTTTGCTGGCAGTAGAAGGGGAAAGGAAGAACATCACAAACCCTTTATCTCTCATGCTACGGTTGACCAGTGCTGAGCATTCAAACACATGAACATGAAGGAGAGAAAAGGATTTGTAACCATTACACCTGTGACTCTTTGCCAGGTTTACATTCCTACCAGCTTTCCAAGGGAAATGATTCACTTCTGACCGTGACAGCACAGCTGGGTCAGGGCAGTGTAACAGTAATTCCTGAGGTCGTGTCACACTCATGAGGGCATGAACCTCAGCAAATGTAAGGCTTCAGCTTCATTGACCTCTTGGGTGCATCCTGATCTTTGTTGTTAAAGTGACTTTGGTAGAAAGTAAAATCAAAGAGGCAGTTACTGTATTTTTTTGTCAAGCTGCAGTAGAGAAAAGGAGAATACTTCATCAAGATTTTCACATAGGATTATGTCTTGTAGCCAGCCCATCTACAAGTTATACATATAGATATATATCCCTTGTGAATAATTGCAGCCTAAAGAGGGGGGCTTCAGCAGTCCATGTTGGCTGTGTTAATTTCCAAATTTAGAGGGCCCTTAGGTCTAGGTCTGTTTTGGGGGAAGGACTTAACCTAAAAGGCCAGTGAAGGCAGCTATGCAGCAATGAAAAGTAGAAACCTAAGACTGAGATGTGCTGTTTGAAGTAGAATTTAGGAAGTATTGAGGAATGTAGGGTATTTGGGATCCTTGGTGGAACGTGGAGGAAAACAGAGTCATCTGAGGGCAAAAGCAGGAAGCCCAAGTGATCTGGCAGATATGTAACTGTCCGTGATAGGTGTTCTATACTTCCTTATATAATGTCACCTACTACTTACCATCAGAGAGGTGCTCTGGATCTGACCAGCTGTGTACCTGCAAACCAGCTCTGTTGACTAGACAAGCAAATCTGCCCTGGCTCTGAGACTTTCTAGCAGTCCCTTCAGTACGACTGATTTTGTTTAATTCATGTAATGATTTAATGTGATTCATGTGTGAATATGCTTGTGTAAGGATGTAAAATCAGATACAAATTATTGAGTTTACTTGGTCTCTACCACAGAAGAAGGCACTTGAAAAGATGTGAGGGAAAAAGGAGCCATATTCATTGTACAGCATTGTAACACTGTAAAAAGTAATTAAGTAGAACAATTGAGAGACCTAACAATTTTTGAGGGTTTTTTTAAATGTGACAAGCAGAAACCAGAAAGGAGCTGATGTGGGTTAATTGAATTAAAATGTATCTTACAGAAGGTAGTAACATCCTACTGAAGTGTTACTGTACTCTTAATATTTAAATATATGATCCTTATCAGACAGCTTTGATTAGTCTTTAAACAAAACTAAATTTTGTTTTAATCAAACTTAGAACATTAACTACTTTTTCACGGTTTGTTTGTGGTATATTAGCAATATGTTTTATGTAATATAAAAATTGATAAATGCAACCTAGATTATTATTTTAGAATTATGTATGATTTTATAGAAATTACAGATAACAAATAATTATATTTATTTATAATTATGAAATATTTTCTAGATTAATATAGATAGATTAAGTATTATGTAATTATCTCCCTATGTGTAAACAGCGTCCTCAGTGGCGTGGTTCACTAATTCAATACTTAATATGTTTAATGCAACTTCTAATTTGAGTTGAAAGTTCTTTTCCCCTCTTGCTTACCAGCCACATATTTAGTGGAGTTTTAATATAAAACTATGTATTTGATACAGATCTGTCAATGAAAGCGAAGTCAAGCAATCATGATTTAGTAAGAAAAGCAGTTTGTGGTATGTTTGACATTCTGGATTCATGTTTTACTTGTCTCCCAAGAAAATTCCTGTATCTTTGTCTTTGCAATGGATAATTTCACTGCATTTGAGGGGCAGACATGTAGGCATATTCATCATCATAGAATATTAGGAATGTTAGAGATATTTGAGGTTCAAACTTTGTGGGTGAGGACAGATATCTTGCATCCAAGCCTTTTTTTCCTGGAAAGTCAGCATAGGCCAGCATAGGTACAATGTTCCCATGGTGACCAAGTTGATTCTTGAATTCAATTTCATGCAAACTGCATGTTACACAGAGTTACACCTGTTACAAAGGGGTACAGACTCAGAATACCACAGGACAAAGAGTTGTACCAAGGGTACTTTTGAGACAAGGGTAAAAATCGCCAGCAGTAGGGAATGATGGCCATTTTCTCTACCAGTGGGGAATGGTGTCCCCTACTCTAGGGAACAGAGGATGCTGGCTGCCTGCATATTTGGCAAGTCAACATCTACAAATTGTATACTAGTCTGGTCTGTAAGGATTATGCATGAATTTTAAGACAAATGGGACTTACATCCAGGTGAAAAAAGCCTTTGTTTTCTTCTGCCCTTCCAGCATCAATGTATTTATTCAAACGTTGATTAAACTGTCTCTTGTCTAAATGAGAGTAAGGTAAGGATGCCCACTAAGGGCAAGAAAACCATCACTGCTTTGCCAAGTAGGAAGCAGTGTGCTGTTCACACGATGTGCTTAAATCCATGCCGTTGCTATATGGCCTTATTGAGATGTGGAATCCCACCAGGACCAACTCTTAATGCCTGCTTTGCAAAAGAGGAGTCTGGACCTTGGTGCCATCTGCCATCATGGACCTGCTGAGTCTCCCTTGGAAAGTTTTAAACCACTGCAATGCATTCTCAGTATTCCTGTTAACTTCTTTAGTTTGTTGTCTTCCATAACTTGTTCATCATGCCGTGGAAAATGGATCAGTCCTTGGAAGACTGTTATTAAGCCATGAAGTCCAATGACGTGTCTCTCCCTTCCATGCTGAATCTATATTACACCAGGCTCAGAAAATGTGTTGTAGATGGTAAAAATGAAAAGAGCTTGTCCCTAGATTTTTATAATTTCACTTGGAATTTAAAAATAAATTCACCTTTTCTTAAAAAAAAGAATGTGGAACAATTTTGATTTTGAGGAAAGGGGCAGGGTAGGCTAAGAATTTTTGTGTGTGTGTTTTTTAGCATAAATAATTTTCTTGAAAACAGATTAGTGGATCCCATTACTCTGGAAGTAACTAAAGTGGCCAAGGATTAAACTCTTGGACTCCACTGTTGGAATAGTTGTTATTTCCCAATACCCTGCTAGAGGTGAGTGAGAGGGGAAACAGATGTGTATTGGTTGGATTTGGAGGAATTCCTTATAATGAAGCCAAGTGACACAGTAAGTTAAGCATAATGAAATGACATGACATTCTCTCTTAATAAATAACCATTAATAACTGACAAGTTAATTTAAATGCTGTTGCCATGTAATAGGAGCCAAGATGGTTCAAGCTAGTTGTCATAAGAAACAACAATTCATTTCCCATTATTTCTTGCTAGTTTACATACAGTTCACATACTTGTGTGATTACAGTGGTTAAAAATCAAACATTTAAAAGCAGTTCCCTTACTGAGCAAAGGTTTCAATATTTGTTTTTTTAAAGGCACCCCAAAATGGCTATTTCAGATTTTTAAAAATTTAATACCTCTCTCCCACACCCACCCTATTGGACCTTTTATTTATTCTTACAGATTAAAAAATGATGCAAAGTAAAAGTGAAGATGGTGTTATGCTGCGCTTGTTAAAATCTGCTGGACTACAATGTAAACATATAATGAAATGACTGCTATGGGCTTCTTCATATTTTCTAAAACTTTTCGCAAGGAACCACAATTGGCTGAGATGATTGCATTTTTTTTAGCAGGCTGTAGAAAGCTAAAGTGATGTTTCAGATGTGCCGAAAGAAAATATTACAGGGTTTGGCTTGTCTATTAATTTGCATCCTTGGCTTTTCCAGTTCTCCTTATAATTTGCACAGCATGGCAGGTTTTGAGACTTCAATTATAGTACCAATTCTTGTAACAGCTTTCTGTCTTTGACTGGATGTAATACTGGAAAAAGGGGAATAGATTTTTCCTTTAACCTGATGAAAAAATGGGTCCTTCTTTTTAGAAAGAAATTATATATACACAATGAATTTTTATGATTGAGAAAGAGACATAGCTCATGTTATTAGGCATTTGCATGTATTCAGCTTTAAATAGGCAAATATTTGTGTATTGCATTAATAAAGTAGAAGACATTCCCCTGGATTATCAGTCTAGTCAGGAAGTTACAACACAGCAGTAAACATGTGCATGAAACACCTTTGGAGAAAAATAGCCTTTTTACTTGCATGGCTGACTAGAATTCCCAGGGTTTTTTTAAATCTTTTAAAACTACTGCTGAATTTCCAGCAAGCCCACAGAAGGAGTTAACAGAAATTATTCAAAGAAAGCAGGCATAACCCTACCTTTCCCCTGAAAATGCAGAGCAAATCCAAAGTAATTATACCAAGAATAAAACCAAAGCATTGGTATTTAGTTTAATTTGTTCCTTTTCTGCTGGACAGTGAAAACTGAAGATCTCAGTTGGGTACAACATGGACCCTTTGGACTGAAGAGAGTCATTGATCTGTCATTTTATAAATGCCAAGCTGGCCCTTTTAACACCCTTATTGATCAACATGTTTAACATGCATTACAGCCTTTCAGTATTTAAAGGGAGACTGCAAGAAGGATAGGGACAGATGTTTTAATGTGGCCTATTGCAAAAGGACAAAGAGTAATGGTTTTAAACTAAAGGAGAGTAAATTTAGTTTAGATATATGAAAGAAAAGAAAGGAAGAAACACTGGAACTGGTTGCATTCAGGTCACGTTGAATGGGCCTCTGATCAACCTGAAGATGTGCCTGCTCATTGCAGGGGAGTTGGACTAGATGACCTTGAAAGGACCTTCCAACCCAAACTATTCCATGATTCTATAAACTCTTTGTTGTCGAGTGAAAACACGGAAAAAAACAATAGGATGTAGCTGCCAGCGTCAGTAAGTCTTCATCATATAAGCTACAGGCTCCTCACTCCTGGAACAGTGGCTGTCCCAGAGGTGCTTTTTTGCAGTAGAGGTAACGGCTGCAAAATCTGAGGCTGTGATGACTAGTGACACAGATACCCGTCACAAGCTGTTACTGGATGTCAAGGGAACATCAGACTCTATGGTACAGTCTGCAAGTTCAGTATCAGTTTAAATTTAAGACAGGACAGCTGCAACAAGCTCTCTTGTAGCAAGTCCTTGCATACCTAGCATTTAAGCTTGGCTAAGGATGAAAATTACTGTCAATATTTGTGGAGAACAGAAGAAAATCGAAGCAAGAGCAGACCAAAATGGCGACTTTCCATCCACATGTACACAAAATAATGTGAATAATGAAATGACGAATGTAGCAGGAAGAGATTCTGCCTCTGAAATTAGATTAGAACAGTTTAGAAGAGCAATGGAATCACCTCCTGCTTATGTTTACCTCTGTTTTGTTTCTACTTCTGTTTTAGAATATGCAAAGCCCTAAATTAACTGTGCTTTACTTCATTGTTTATACAATGTTTACACATTGTTTACACTTGTTTCAATTGAGTCAGAATAATCTCAAAATAGTCCTGAAGGCAGAGCACGCCATAACAGTGTTCAGCAAATGCTGTCATCTCTTTTTGCCATCTTAATGCAAAGATTAAGCTTCACCCAACCTGTCAGACTGCCTTTATTCTCTTTGCCTGGTTAGAGCCAGTACTGCTTTACCAAGCTTTTATGGAATAAAACAATTCAGACTTCCTTTTGGCAGCTGTCAGCTACGCCAAGAGAATTCGCAGGTGTTCCTGGTAAGCCATGTGTAATGCTGGGGATTGAGGGGTGCCATCTACTGGCATTTCTTCCTCCCAGTTACACCAATACCAGCACACTGTAAGGAAGAGGCAGTCTTGTGGCAATTCTTAATTCTCACATTTCTAAAAATGGTTACCCAATTATTCCCACATACTGCACTTTTTTTTTCATCTCTTCTTTAGACCTTTTGACCTACCTCTCCTGCAGGAAATTTTATAATCAACTTCCTAACGTGCATGACAAGTCTATTATTAAATAGACACTAATCAAATTACAAATTATGAACAGATCATATTATGTTATATTAGTGGTTTCTAATGGGAATAAAAGCTACAACATAAAGCCAATAAAGGTCAGCTGACATACAGAACAATTCAAACTGTAATCAATCAGGAAATGTTTGCAGTTTGCAGACCCACTGCCATGAGCCCAACATATCTGTGCAATATTCCAGATTGATTTTTCCCTTTTTCACATCAAATAGGCCACAAGAATATTCCATAAACCGCCTGACATTTTGCAGAGCAGTTTCTGCTACAAGTTCGATTATGTTTTTAACAAGGTGTTCAATTTTTTTTGGTATGTGGAAGACCTTTCTGACCCATGACATTTCAGTTCAGAGTATGTGCTTGCTTTGCAACAATCATCCACTTTGTCCTATACTTAGGACTGAGTGCACCCTCAGTGGCTTTGCAGATGACACTACACTGAACAGTGCAGTTGTCATGCCTGAAGGACAAGGATGTAGGACATCCTGTGGAACCTTGACAGGCTTGAGGAGGGGGCCTATGGGAACTTCAAGAACTTCAACAAGGCCAAGTGCAGGATCCTACAACTGGGAATCCCCAGTATTTGTACAGGCTAGGGGATGAAAGAGTTGATAAAAGCCCCGTTGAGAAAGACTTAAAGGGACTGACTGATAAATGAAAAATTGGACATGAGCCGACAATGTGTGCTTGCAGCCCAGAAAGCCAACCACACCCTGGACTGCATCAAAAGCAGCGTGGCCAACAGGTGTTTCTGTTCCTGCACTCCACTCTTGTGAGACGCTGCCTGGAGTACTGTGTCCAGCTCTGGGGTCCCCAACATAGGAAACACATCAATCTGTTGGAGCAGATCCAGAGGAAGACCGTGAAGATGATCCTCTGCAAAGAAAGGCTGAGAGGGTTGGATTTGTTCAGCTTAGAGAAGAGAAGGATCCAGGGAGGCCTTGTTGCAGTATTCTAACATATAAAGAGGGATTATAAGAAAGATAGAGACTTTTTACTGGAGCCTGTAGTGATGGGATAAGAGGCAATGGTTTTAAACTGAAAGAGGGCAGGTCTAGAAGAACCGTGCCCAGAAAAACTGTTGGATGTCCCGTCATTGGAAGTGCTCCAAGCCAGTGAGGATGAGGTTTAGAGCAATCAAGTGAAAGATGTCTGTGTTCATGGAAGTAGGGTGGACTAAATGATCTCTAAAGGTTCTTTCCGACCCAAACTATTCTATATTTCCATGATTCTATACTTGCCGCATGTATTTGTACCTATCACTAAGGAGAACGTATCATTTTGTTATCAAGGTAGCTGAATCAAAAGCATTCTTGAACTGCTGCACAGCAACAAAAATTATCTGAAAGATCTAACCCCCTTTATTTCCATGAATATTGAATGTTAACGTAGTCAGGAATACAGCTAAACACTTAAAAGTCTGAAAGATGGATAAGATAACCATGCCATCATTATAAAGAAATGCTTTATTACTGATATTATAAAAGACATTGAGGATATTTAGGAGAGCTTGATCTAACGCAAGGTGAGAGGATTATGTTGTTCTGCAATCTTGCTGTAAAATGAACAAAGACAAGTTGCAAGCTGCTATTGCTTTGTCAGCCTAAGGAGAGAGAGGGTTACTGGAAAATGTTCTTCAACTGGGAGAAAGCCTAAAAATATAAGCATGGAATAAATGTATGGATTAGTAATATCTGAATTCTTTGTAGAGCTCTCTTAACAACTTTCAATAGTGGCCACGTGGAGTTTTTAGTGTTTGGGATGAACTTTGCACATCTGCCTTTTAGTCAAGACATGAAGCAGTGAGAGGATCTATGCTGCAGCACACTGCAACTGTAGCCCACTTCTACTGCATTAAAGCATTAAAAAAAGAGAAAAGTAGTGATTAATTATCTGTTGGCAGGTCTTTGTGAGAGTTTGGTGGGGTACAGTATTCTGGGCAAAAGTACATTTGGGTAACTACATTATTTTGGCCTAAATTTGTCCTTGTGGTTTCAGTCAGAATTGATATTGTGTACTTTGAAATTGCTGTGTGCTGCTGTTGATGTGCACAGCTGAGCAGCTGCTCCCTCTTAAGACAAAGGAGGCTGCACTTCAGGACATGTTCAAGTGATTTCTGATTGTAAAGCATTTTGGGTCCTTCAGACTAAAAGGCATTCTTACCACTTTTGCATCCTCTGGTGTAGAGGGAACAGCCAAAAAGTTCCTTGAGACGGTACAGAAGAACTCTGACTTGAAATAGAACTTCAGTAGTTCTGGAGGTTTTTTATTCTTCATTGGTTTTCTATGTAACCTGTAATGGCCAAGGCTTATACATAATTCTCATTAGGGCATGCTCCCAGTGTAATTAGTGACAAAATCTGATTTTAGTTAATGAGTAAGATAAGGCTTTAGGGATGGTCGTGCAGTAAAACTTCTCAGCCTAATGAATTGATTTCCATTGAATTGGCTACAAATATAATACCATTAATAATGAATTGGTTCATTGTAAGGATACCAGTAGAAATGAGCAGATGTTACTTTTCTGCCTCAGAGGCAAGTATGAATAGCTGTTTCCCCAGTAAGTTCTTCACCGACGTTGCCAGACTTTGTAATGAGCAATGTAGCACTGTCTTGGACAGATATTATAGCTGTGATGCCTTCGGGTCCAGTTAAAGGAAAGGTCCTGAAAACTGAGTGCCTGGGCAACTCACCTCACAGAAGAAACAGCTGAAGGATTCTAAAATATTCTTGCAGGCACTGTCTCTTTAGTCTTCCTGAAAACTATCCCTGCATAGGTAAGGGGTAGGTAAGTGATGAAGAGGTCATCAAAACAGCAGCAATATTAAAAATGTCTGTTGATTGAAAGTATTTATTTGATGAGGAGGCTGGAGTTGCCACCAAGCAGATAATTTCAACATCCCCATTGCCCTGTATATTCCACTTCTCCACACTGGAAAAGGGATTCCTAGAACGCTACACTGCCACTAGTGGCATCCCCTTTTGGGAACTGAACATCCATAATGCAGTGCTTGTTCTTTAGAGATTGTGATTTTTCATTCCTTAGTTTTCTTTATAGACTATGTTCTTTCTAATCACATTCAAAAGTCTGTAGATGTCTTGATTTATGTTCAGACTTCTAATTAGGAATAGAGAAGACCCCAAAACAACTGGATGGGAAAAAGTCAAAATTACCATTTTGATTCTAGTACATATTCTGTGAGCAGCAACCAAATGGTATTCATCATGTATTCTCTTGCATATAAGCTATGTTTGAAAAGCTCAGGAAGTTCAGAGGGCTGGAGCTTCCTATTCCTAACACAGAGATGACAGAATCTTTGTTTTATGTTTGCATAGCTTAAGGAGTGAGTGCTCCAGTTACAGACAAGGAAGGATTATTGCAAGTCACTCTTATGAACTTTGTTTTCCAAATTAGCTGCAAACTAAAGATACTTTACATATGTGCTGACATAGAAGTGTTTGCATATAAGCTTAGTTTATAGAAATCAGCAGCTAGTGTTGTGCTATCACAGCGTAACACACCTCTGGCCACGGCAGTCCAGTAATGCTCTGTTGACTTCCTCCTTCATTACAAGACTCAAAATAAATGCCCTTAGAATTGCATTCCTGATAGGAAAATACACATTTTCAAGCCCAAATACTTGTCTGTTATGTGGAAAGGACTAATTCTCTGAACTGCAGAAAAATCCACAAACATAGTGAATTCCACTGCATACAGTAAGTGACTAACATTCGTGAAAATTAGAACACCTCATTCAGATGTTTGAAAAATAACCTGAATACTTAATATCTAAACAGGCTTGTTCTAAAATGCTGGTCATTAAAATGTGTTGCTTTGTAGGCATTTTAGAGAAAAAAACAGTGGGTTTGATTTTTCAAACATGGCTTCCAATTGAACCCATCTAAGCTGAATCTGCAGTTCTGCCCCAGAAAGAAAACTTACAAAGATTTAGCAAAGGTGAAAAAATATGCCATCAAATATGGAAGTCCAATTAAATTCCCTGGGTTCCAGTTGCTTTTAGCAGCTGAGAAGAATAGGGAAGAAAAATAGGTTGATTTTCACATATTTATGTAGATTTCGAGAAGAAAAAAGAGACATCCATCCAAGGCTCTACATTTCTGCTATCATTAACCACACAATAAACACATTCTCACCACATTAAATAATCACTTCAACAGGAACTAAGCCAGCCAGCCAGCTACTTACAGGGACTCCTGGGGGACAGATGAAGGAAAAATAAGTACCTGTGAATACTCTAGAAAACAGTAAATCTCCACTTTCCAGTAGCATAGCACTCTTGCTTCTAGCCAACAAGAAGGGCAAAACAGTCAATCTTATAACCTCATTATGATACAAGATGGAATATTCGCTGCCCTGATTACTTTTCCAAGTGTAATTTTGTTACAATGTTAAGTGGACGGTGTTATTTTGGGTGGCAAACAGAACTTTCTGATTTGGAAGTAAAAAGAGACCGTGGCTGACAGTGCTAACAGGGTCTGATCGAAGGTGGGGGATGTGCAGACTTTGCTGTGGAAAAAAGCCAGCATGCTGAAGCAAGGGTGCTTAGTAGACACCTGCGTCAGGACCCAAGAAGAGTATGTGCACAAGCAGTGGGTTGCATTTGTTACTCACTTTTTTGCATATGTGGGTAGATTTTTCAGGTATTATATCATGCCCTGAATGTATTCATAATACCATACATAAAAATGCAAATGAAATGTTTAGCTTACCAAAACATGCTAATGACCTAAGGCTACAATACCATGCGTCTAGAAATAATTAGTGCTGAAATTTGCCGCAGGAAGGCACAAATGCCACTAACAGTCAAGTGTGCAACTCTACACTGCAGGAGAGAACTCCAACTTATCACAAGGGAGGATCAATGCATGTTCAAAGCATCAGGACTGATAATGTTTTGTGCAGCTACGAAATACATCCTCACATTCTTCAGGTTTTTTCCTACTGAGTTTGCCATACTGAGGTATGTACTGTCAGGGAAATGCACCTTTGGTCTTCTGTGCAACAAAACCACAAATGTATAGATTTGCTTTTTCTTTCTGGTCAGAGTATTTTGGAGCTGAAGACATTTATAAATAAACCTCTTAGTTTGGAAAGGAAATTATTACATCTAGAGTAAGAATTCTGAGCCTTATGAAGGAATTCTTCAAAGATTCTGTATTAACAAAAGAAAAAACCCAAACCTTTTCATATATTTCTCTTTGCTTTTGTATGTTTTATGAGAAACGGATAGGTTTCATTATGGGAAGCAGTTTTTGGGTATTAATTCTCTGCTCATCTATCTTCCCAAGCCCCTCAGACATTAATTAAACTTTTATAGCCATTCAAACTAACATCTAAACATTCCAACTCAGAGCGGCTTAAGTACAGCCTCAGGCTAAAGCTGGCCCAAATCCACCAGAATGGCTCAATGCCCAATCCTCTGTTGCAGCTATTGACTGCTCTTGACCCCTTTTTCCTTAACTTTTATCATATATTATCTTAAGGGGACTTATTCTGCCCTAGTTCAATTTTGTCCAATGGCATAAAAAAATTCTTATTTTTTCTGTATCCCTCTTACCTGTGGCCAGCAAATATTCTGCCTGGTAACACTTTCAGAGACTTGAAATATCTTGACAGTTTGACTTTATTGAAGTTACACAATGGGTGATGGTAGCTGTTTGAGCTTGTGCTTCCAGATGGCATGAGATCAATACATGGGATGTGACTCACAGCTAACTAGATATTTGGCCTTTGAAGCGCGATGTTGCAGCTCCTTAGTAAGTGTTCCAAGCCTAACTGTTTTGAAGGGAGCTGCTTGCTGATATTTGGTGGGGAGGGTTGCAAACCACCAAAGCTGAAGAACATTTGGGCTGAGGTTTGCTGTCTGAGCCTTAAGTTTGTCAGTATCTCACATTGCATTTTATACTTTCAGCATCTAGATGTGCTATGACTTAAACAGATGTCTCAGCTCCTATTAGCGTCAGTGGAGTTTAAGAGAGTGATTCAGTGAATTTTGGGTAAGACAAGCAATTATTCAGACACCACTGACCACGGGAACTGCATTGCATTTAATTGGACCTTAGACAAGCAATATGTACCTGGGGACATCTGTGTTGCAGACAGAAAAAACTAAGTTAGCTCTTTTGCACACAGGTATGCAAATCTACTTACACACCACAGTTGCATGAAAAATATTCTTTAATGGAGAACTGAGAAAATGTTTTCCACCACTTGGGTACCAAGTACCCAACTATTTGGGTAATGTTTTCTAGACATATGGTTAGCTCTCACTTTTTTTGCCAGTTGAACGTTACAGAGTTCTTCAGATTTAGAAATTAATTCACAAAAATATATAGCAGCAAAATAATATTGCTCTCTGGGACAAAGCCCAGTTTTATTAGCAAGTAATTCAGGTTTGTTGTAGAAAGCATACCACCTCATGTGAAAAGAAGATGCCGTCAGGCCACCAATGGATTCCAACGGGAATAGCGAGATGGCTGTGATACCCTTAGGAGTCATTTGTTCAAGAACCTTTCTGATTTTACCAAGTGTTAATGAAGGGATTTTTCCAAGTGCATTGTTTTATTTTCGTCTAATTTTCTAAATCTTTTTGAATGTGGCACTAATGTCCCTTTTTTAGATGTTTCTCTTATAAAAACAAATAAATCTGTTTTCCTTACATGTCAAAGTGCTTCTTATACTGTAAAGCAATAGATGACAGTATCCACGAGGCTAGATTTCTGGGGAGGACATAAGCTCCTAACAATAATTATCAGTTACAGTTGGCACTGGGACTTCAGGGAGCTGTACTACAAGGCCTGGCATCCCCCAATGGCAGGAAAAGGCTGGACCAGTAAGAGGAAAGTCCAAGGAAGAAGGAGTACCTGGTCCTGAAGGTGCACCTGCTTTAACTTTGACAGGAGAACAAGGAAGATGTCACCCAGCATTGTAACAATTATATTTAAAGAAATACTAATGATTGCAGTGTAAATCACAATAAGCAAAGTCTTAGGTATTCAGCAGTTATGGAGAATTAAAATACTGGCTGAAAATTTGAAACCTGAATTCTAGTGACTCAGTTTGTCTCAGCCATCCTAAATCAGTTAAAATCCCTGCCAGCAGTTAACAAATACCTGGTACCCAGTACTACAGGAGTGAATCTTTGGTATAGCTAACAATGGTAATTTTGATTGCTGTTCCAGCGTGTAACCATGCAATCATTGCACTTCACTGATCACATTCAATGAAGAGGTAGTACTATTTACTAGTACAGGCTGGGAAACTTTACAGCTCCACTCTTCAGAGATTATTCATATTCCCAAAAGCACTGTTACCCTTTTTACTCCAGGCTCTTACCAAAGCAGGAAACCTCAGGTTTAATGTCCTGTAGTCACATTACCAATTACTAGATGTTTCAAGCAAATGCTCCAGTATTTTTTAGTATCCAATATTGCAAACTGTTTACACATAAAGCTAGTAGTTATGATTATGTTTATTGCTCATTCTGCATTCAAAAAAAACTAAAGAAATGGGGAGAGAATGCCTTTGTGAGAAACCTATTGGCCACTCTATGAAACCTATTGCCTATGGGCAGCTCTAATTAAAAAAGCTTGTTACCAAATCCTATTTTCTAATCAAGAACAGGATGTTAAATTTGCACGGTAAAGGTACTGGGGCATAAAGAACTGATAGTTTAGATCAGTCTTTTATTTAGAGGGGGAGGGGAGTCAAAAGGTCTGTATTTAGAAAAGGCAATTTTTATGAGGGTTGAGCATTAATTTTGGATCCTGACACTTTGCAGTTTTGATACATTAAAAAAGCTGTTATATAAGTTTGGCAGTTGCCAAATCAAATTAATTAAGAAAGGAAACTATAGTATTTTACTTGTTTCTGGTAAAGTTGCATGCAGTTATAAAGGGAATGCTGAAAGAATTTCCCCTCCTTCCCAATCTTCATTCATTTTTGTGAAGATTTATGATGAAAGATCTACCAGAGACTCATTAGGTGCCAAAAGAAATGGCATATATATTAACCACCCTCTAGGAGCCACAGCTATGACTCCAGGAAATTAATGTATAATTCATGGTAATATGGTTAAGATTCCTTAGTGTTTCTTCCTGGATGTTACAGGACAGTCTCTAAATATCAGACCTTGCAAAAACTATACAACAAATAATATCAAGCTGTTCCTTGCACAGAGAACTAGTATAGAAATTGTTTTTTTCTCTCTGCTTTCTTCTGTCATCTTCATCTTGCTTAAAATACACAGTAAGAGCTCTGCCAATTGGGATGTAAAATGCCTTCTTGATTGTAGCATATAATTAAAACTTCCCTTTCAGCTTTTTTTCCACATTAGTTTATAAAGGATCTACTTGAATTTGAGGCAAAAAAAGACATCTGGCTTCATGGTTTTGTGTGGGCTGAAGCTAGTTATATTCCTTTTTTAAATATATATATTTGTACTGAGTCAAGCTTAAAATAATGAACACTCCTTACCCACTGGAATATATTACTGCATACTGAGAGGTGAAGTAAATTCTGCCATGATCACTGAAAACGTGCCAGAACCATTATTGCACATTGCGCTACTTTGGCCCATTACCAAAAAGATTAAAGTCCCACACACACAAAAAAAAACCCAACTCAAAACACAAATATCAGATCTTCAATATGAAAAAATTCAGCCATCCCTAATCCTTTTCTTCCAGGTCCAGCTTGTGGCTTTAATTAAAAAAAAAAACAAACAAACAGGTTAAGACTACTATTACAGCATGCTGTATATGAGAAAGAGTTTGTAATAAAACCCTGTCCATATTTCTAAAGCATGCCCGAACTACATGTTTCAAAGTGCTGAAAATATTTTTGCTGGGTCAACATAATCACAGCCGTGCATTTATACAATGTCCTTGATAAGAGTCACAAGGCTGCTTTACAATGAAGCTCATTAAAAATTATCAATATTTAAAAAGAAGCAACAAATTTATTTCTCTGATGTAATTTTACATGCTAGAAGTGACCGCACAGTTTTAAAATAGTGGTGGAAAGTTTAAACCCAAGTAGTATGATTATAAAACTGCATGAGTTCCTAATGTCTTACAGTCATAAGGAGGGCAAACAAAGCAGCTATTTGATTCTGGTGGCTAAAGAAAGCCAGAAGACATGGATGGTAGAGCTGAGGAGGTGAGCTGGAACGCAAGTGTCCTCATAGCACCACGCAAAGGAGGAGGCAGTGGAATGGAGGGGGCTCCCTCGCTGGCCACTGAACTGCACCAGTAGCAGAGCAACGTGTTCTGCTCAGCAGTCACACAGCACTTGGAGTATTTGAGAGGGATCTGGTTTATTCTTAATCCATTTCCCAGAGTAAAATAAAAAGAAATTAGAAGATTTAACAGTGTGTTTCAAAGATATTTGTGCTTTAAGTCTGTCAAACCTTGGCAAGCATCAGTCTGGACTGTGTGAATTTTGTTGCTTGGATGTTTTGCCAAGTGATAAACTGGATCTTTCAACAGCCTTTCTAAACTGTTGGGATTGGGATTACAGTCTCTCAAAATATCAAGGCTGGCTCCTCTGCCTTGACTGTGCTATACTCACAACCTTTGTCCTCTCCATGGTGCAGCAGCAGTTTATCCCACAGGGGAGTTGTTAGGGTTGAGACACCTGAGGGATTCACTAGCGAGTACTTTGTAGTTGTGTGAGAATCGACTTTGAACTCCTTTAGAAAGAGAAAAAGAAGACAGGTCTGTTGGGCAGCATCAGATACGGTTCTTGAAGACAGAGGAACATGTCAAACCCCAAACAAGCTCTAAAAACAACCACAATAGGGACTATTCAGCACTCTAGCACATGGAAGCTGGCAGTGTCCCTGAGGGACCAGAGCAAAGTCAGGAGCTCCCCTGACACCTCACTGATGCTCCAGTTTGTAGCAGAGGAGAGGTTTAGGAATCAACTGTAACATACCCATATACACCTCTGTAGCTCCCTTTGCCCAGAGGCAAATCACTTTATTTTAGAGAAAGGCTAAAATTTAAGTTATTTTACCAGATTTTTACTCTTACGTAGAGTTGTTGGTAACAGCAGTGTTGCTAATTGCTAAATAGGCACATGTAAAACAGCCAGATTGATAGTCTCTTAAACTGGAGCACTTGCAGCAGCTACACGTTGTTGCCAGGCAGCTGCTGGGTGTGGGGCCATGCAAGGACGTCAGTCTCTTGTGAGCAAAATGGTTGCACTTCTACCCTGTGCATTTTGGTCACTGCCAATGCCAAATGGCAACCCAGCTACAGCCAGAGCTTTACCCCCTCAGTGACAGAGCTCTTGCAGCCTGGCAACATGCAGAGCTCAAAATGCATCCACAACCCAAGCCTCCTGGGAACAGGAATTCCATACTATTGCTGAGTGAAACTACAGTTAAAACAAAAACTACCGTTTGCCATGTGAAGAGGTGAGGAATAAAGGATGAAGAGAGGAAAAAAAAGATTACTTTATTCCCAAGTGGTAAGGTAAAAAATAAATGATAGCAGATGTGTCTTCCTAGAGTGGCACTGCTCAGGCGGGATTGCAACAAGATTTCCCTGCTGTGGCATGGTCTTCTGTGCCACACCAGGCCATGCCATGCCATGCCAGGCCAGGTCATGCTATTCCTCCATCAGCCAAACAGGGAGCTGGATGCAGCATGTGTTTCTGGGCCACGTGGCCAGAGTTCCCTTGCACAGGGAGGGGATAGGGATTGGGCATGCTTGGAACTTTCTAAGGGGTAGAGCCAGGAGATGTCCAGGGCATTTTGTGGGAAAGTCTCCCTGACTGGCAGGTTAATATCAAATTAACCCCAATGAATTGTATACACACAGCTTAAAAATATCCGATACTGGGGTAACAACAAACACACCAGTTTTTGTTTCAATCTGTGCAAGGGAAGCAATATAATGAATACTGAATGATTGTCATTTTAAGCACCTCCTGAATTTTTAGAACTCCTCTGTCTCTTATCTTGAAGGACATGCTAAGTGGAAAGCTTTTCTGGTCTCTTTATAGATTGCCACATACAGTAAACCTTTAAATAACCAAGTGTCTTGAGCACATGGAATCACTATATTTTGCAGAGTCTTGGACCTTTACCAAATGTATTCCTCGGTCAGGCTGGGGGGCAGTTTATAAAGGCTAACGCAGTTTTAAAAAATATTTGACGCGACAGCTTTCTGCATGCCCATTATCCGAGAGGTCTGAGCGCTCTCTCCTGCGGTGAGACTGACAGACTATATGCGTCAGGGAGGAGAATAAGCAGGGAAAACCCGTGAGAGCTTTATTGCCAGTTCCATTCTATGTGTTCATACCTGAGTTTCCTCTGCAAAGAAGGGATGATTTCCTTTTAATCTACCACAGCATTTTCAAAAAGTTTCTTTTCCGCTTGAAACGTGACTGCGAAAAAATGTCAAGTTTTGCGGAACAAATTCACTCCCTGTGTGGATCCAGTCACATCTGCTAACCACAGTGATGAAGCATTAGCTAGTTCTCAGCTGAAATGTTCTGGCCTTCATCCAGAGTATTTTGGTTTTCAGCCTAAAACCAATAATATTCAGTTGTAGTTTGTAGTTTTTAAATAAAAAGAGGGCACCTCCCCAATTTTTTTTTTTTTTTTTTTTTTTTTTTTTTTTTTATTAAAAAAAAGGGCTTTTGGCCCTCTTTTTTTTTTTTTTTTTTTTTTTTTTGGTAATGAAAGCAAGTGGCTTTGGCCCTCCATTTCTGTTCAGTAACAATTTTTTGTCAGAGGTGTTTTTTGTAGAAAATTTTACCAAGCTTATCACATATCAGCTCCTGTTTCAGCCAGTGAAGCAGTGCAAGCAATTAAGGCTATTAAAAAGAAATTTTTTTGGCTGTTGTGAATTTTGGCATTAGTTACTGGTAGTCTTTAGCTGAGTAGCATGAGGGATGGGAAGAAATGTGAGAGGCAGAACTGGCGCATGTCACAGGGTATTGCCATATTGGGCACCAGGATGATCTCGTGAGGAGGTAGCATTTGTATTGCAGAAGCTATTACAAGGCTCACTGCAGAAATTACGGCCTAGAAGGGATGGGAAAAGTGATGTCCAGCAGCTAGTGCTTGTTTACTGCCTATCTGTCTGGCTGCCTGATTTTTAGGATGTTAGTACTAATAATCAGTTGTCTCTGCACATTCATTCTGTCTTGGGTAAAAAGGTTTTCCTGTAGGAATGATAAGAAGCATTGAATGTTTCTCATAAAATTTACAATTTCTCCCTTGGCATTTCAATATGCCTAAGAAGATTTTTGTCATCAACTCTGATGAGCATAAGTTGTAGTGTAAGCATTTCCCATGGACACATCTCCACTTAATCACCACATTAGACAAGTGTGAAGCAAGCAGAAGAGTTCCTCACACGACGACAGATCTTGGCACCAATGCTTAGAGGAAGATTTATACATCTTCTCATGACTCCTTAAGAACCTACAGATTTGAAGAAGAGGAACAGAGTAGATGATAGCATCTTTTGCAGAGAATGAAATATCATCCTTCTCTGCGGAAGAATGATCTCATGAACAACAGCCAACTAGAATGTTCTGCTTCCAGTCTGTATCTTATCTGTTAGGCAGATTGCAGATTGCCCACAGACATCCCGTCTGGACACACTAGGGAACATGGTAATTGTCTTATTGCATTCAAGGATGCAGCATCCTGAAGTATGTACCTCTGACCATGCTGGAAGTCAGGCTTAGAGGCTTGCTGGCTGAACTGCAGGTAAGATGAACAGCTCTATAGCTGCTGGATATACCCAGTATAGATGCATCTGTTATTCCAGATCAAGAGATCCTGCATTCTTGCACTGAATCTTAGGAGGGTTAGCAGATTACGGAAGGCAGAGAAGTAAATACAATGACACCAAAATACAGAGGGGGTACCAGCAAAAGAAAATACGTGTTAATAAGAAATAAGGAATACAGAACAGTGTGCTGACTTGCAGCGGAGATGGAACTATGGTTAGGCAAAGAAGACAGGTAGGGTATGTAAAAGGGTAGAGTGTGTTTTCAACCACTGCCATGATGAGGACCCATGACATTAACACCCTTACACAGGGAGAAACCTGGATTGTGACAGTGCAGGTGAGATACACAACTGGATTTGGGTGCACTTAATTTCTGAATCATCTTTGGAAAGCTAAGGAGAAGTAGGCTGGATTATCTGAAAAATGTTTCTAATACAATTTAACAATTTGAAGTTATAAGATAACTGATGGTGTGGACATAAAGTTTTATAAACAATTTTCTGTCAGTTTTTAAGCAGTTCCATGTCATTGGAATAATATCCTAGTTATTTATATACTTTGTTCTAGCAAATAAAACTCAAGAAAAGATTCCACAGAATGAGTTGTAAAATTGTCATTAGGAAACTTGAGGGCATTTCCATTCTTCCATCTAACATTTATTTCACACCACAAAAGTAGATCATGTTCCTCTGACGTGTTTTGCATACTAGAGACATCATACTGCATGTGAATACTCTCTTAAAAATATGAATGTAGCTCTAAGTTCTGAAGTATTTTCAGCTCTGGGATTCCATTTTCTGTCAAATTTCTAGCCATCTAGTGGTTTTGGTTTATTGTCTTTACCACCAAATGGGACCACAGATTTGCCATTGGCATCAGCAGGAACATGGCCAGTCAGAGCTTGGATTATCATAGAACAGAATGCTCATTTGTATACTGATGTGGACTGACTTTGATTTGACTTTGAATCAGCCCTTTGTGGAAAAATATATACAGCTAGTGAAAGAAATTCAACATTAAAGTGAAGTCATTTGCTCACCAGCTGTTAAAAATAAATAGCTATACAAATGATGTGCCATAAACTAAGACTACTGTTATGCATAAGAATATGTCTCTTTCTTTGATGATTGTTCTTCATTTTGTGATAAGGTGGTGGATGTGCATGTCCTTGGCAAAGCTTTATCATTGTTGGTGACATTCATTAACTGTGCTTTTATGCAACACTCAAAATGCTTTCAGGTCTTCAGTAAAGCGTAACTGTAATTCTTCCTTCTGTTACACTTCTTATGACTAGAAGAAGTAACATGCAGCACTCCCACCGCCTCCCAGGGAAACGAAGTTTATCACTGAGGCAGCATTCCCACTTCATCCAAAACACACAAAGCTGAATGACATGTAAGTGAAAAGCTGCATTGTCTTGTCTTGATCTGGAGAATTTTAAGCAAGATAACAATAATGGTGCTGACCACTTGGTGTCCTTTGATGAAATTCCTTGAAAGAAATCTTTATATATTTTACCTTTATGAGATACAGCGGACAGGTACGTATTTCCATTTTGTGGAGAAACAAACTGGAACACACCAAAGTTGGGAGTTAGTTATGTAGCTATGTATTGAAGCACTTGTGCAGATGTGTGACTTGAAAGCAAGATTTTGCTCTGATTCAGTAAGTGCTATTCTCCTTCATCCTGTTTGGTTTCCAATACGAAATTGTTCAGTAACGTGACTTACAGAGCCTTCTGTTTGGATTATTTGACAGTCATCTTTGATATTTAAGCTGTGATATGTAACGCCTCGTGATTTTTATTCGTATGCAAAATACAAAGTAGCACAGCTGAAAAAGAGAAATTTTAAAAATAAAAACATCCCACTTCACAATATTCAAGCACATACTGATTTTCCCTTACATCTTTGACTGCAAAAACTTTTCTATATCAAGAGCTGAAGGAAGATAGAAGAGGAGGCATTCATCATTGAGCTTTATATACAGACCTAAACTTTCACAAGGCCTTTGATAAAAGCCACTTGAATGCAAGTTTCTGCTTGCCTTACTGTATGGGAAGGATCCACACAAGAAGCTGTGTCATACACAATAGAAATATTAAGTGGAATCCCATTTGACTGTTGGTCAAACCTTGAACTTCTGAGGCATGCAATAGATATGAGTGTTCCAAGGGAAAGTGTGAACTGTGAAGCGATTCATCCTGTGAACAATATAGAAATGAGAAAGTAATGAACTTCAGGTGAAATGTGAAGGGATTTCAATCAGATGTGTAACTAGTTTGACAGAAGACTACTGTAATTTCACTCTGACAGACTGGAAGCAATAAAAAAGCACTAGTGCAATATGAAAGTAGTTCAAGCAGAAGCAAAGTGCTGTGTGAAAAAAACTGACAATAGAGTACAGAGAATTTCTACTTGGGGAAAAAAAAATAGAAACTTGGATTTCTTCTCTCTTCCATTCAAAGCACTAGTTATTTGTGAAGCCAAAACAGAGTCTTGGCTTCACAGGCATTCAAATGGATGCCAGGCTGTAACGATCTATGCTTACTGTATGTACACACAGCATTAAGAGAAGGCAATGTTATTCAAATGAGCCTGTGGTTTACTAGATGAATTTAATTATTTCTGGTTTGTTTTTGCCCCTAGGGGCTAGTTTTTGATGGAATAAATTCAATATTAGTACTTAGATGACTTGCAGTACACAAGCAACACTGCTGAGAGCATACCAAAAGCAGTGTTCAATTATAGCTCAGTGAAGTCAGTAAGGACAATAAGGTTACATCTGTTATTCACAGCCTTCAGTGCAGAAAACTAGGTTGCACATAAACTGAATATATAGGGGGAAAAAAAGAATATGCTGAGAGCAAGCATGGATGCAATGTTGAGTGGATACTTATAGCCTCAGATTAGTTTTTCCCCAAAATAATTCATAATATTTTCTCACCATAATAAAGAGAGAAAATTTACAAACTCTGCAAAGTCTGTAATTCTGAACTTCTCGCATGTAAGGTGCCCACAGCCAGCTGTTTCAATGGGAATGATTTTTGGAAGGAACCACTTCCAAGTTTCGTAAAGGAGACTTCTTTTCTGCATCCCACATTAAAGCTCCTCAAATTGCTAACTGCTTTTGAAACATCAGCACTACCAGCCGAAAGCAGAGGGAGATACTTTGGGGTTTAACAGAGTGATAGGCAGTGATTCACATAAGTCCTTGTACAGTCATGAATCTCCAGTTAAAAAGAGCTAAAGCATTGCCATGCTTAGCAGAAGTAAAAAGCAGTATATATTAGATGAGGTCTGGCAAGTGAGCTCTACTTAGGCTAAAGAGCATTGAGGTCAGTGCTCACGTAGATTTACAATAGTACATCTCTACTGGTACACGCAGTTTTTAGTAATTAAAAAAAAGCCAGTTTCAGCTGTGGCTTTGAATAACTTCCAAGGCAAGTGCAGGAATGAGTGGGAGAAGGAGGTGTGCAGCAGTAGGCTTTTAGTGCTGGTGGGAGAGGGCCTAGCTACTGCGTTTGCACTTGTGTGGTTACCAAAAATAGTAGCCAACTCAACTGAGCTAATATGAAAATGCTCTACTGAAGGGTTAGAGCATTAGGGAGGAAAAATGTGTGAAAAGAGGTTCCCTTCTTCCTCCACAGAAGGTGCTACCACATACAGATGCATGACAGAGACTGTTTACGCTGTCTCTTGGTTGCTGTGGGATGTGAAAGAGATGAAGGAGATAAAGTCAGAAATGCATTTGTTATCCTCCACCATGTTTTGTAATCATGGAGCACCTTCACATCTGGAGGGCCATTTGTGATGAGACACTGAACAAAAAACTCTATGGAAGAAGAACTGACCACTGAAGACCAGCTTGTGGCCAGTATGTGTCCTCTGCAGCACCAGGTTACTGGGCAGCCATGTGGCCTGATGGAGTGATTATTGCTCCCTCAGTCACCTTGTAGGCTCTGGGAATGGTCAGTGAGCCCACCACCCATACTTAGGACCACCTCCGTCATGAAAATGGGGTGACATATTCCAACATTGCCTTTATACTAAAAAAAAATACATAAGAAGCAAAAATAGTATTAAAATTAAAGACTTGAGAAATTAGCTACTCTATTAAAAGGCATATAGAGAGAAGTTAAATACTTGTCTAAGATGTATTTTGCTGCTAATGATTTTTGGCTGACTTTGAAGAATTTTCTGGTTCATATTGACTGTCAAAGTATCATACACAGCCTTCTAACACGGGGAGTATCTCCATTAACAAATCTGTTCTTGAAATTTTCCTTACTTGGAGTGGAGACTGACTTGGAAATGAAGTTTCCCCTTCCCTTTACTCATTTTTTTTGCTTGCAAGTGAATTGGCTTACAGAACTTTCCACAAATCCTTATAAGTCAATTAATTAATGCAACTGTTCAACTCATCACTGCCTTTCCTCTGTTTCCTCTCTGTCAGGTGTCCCTTTTGTTCCTCAGTGATGCTTTTGGAATCTGCTATCCAGCTGGGAGGGTACCACTTGTCTGGATAACTTAGTTTCTACAAACACTACCATATTTACAAAACAGAAATATGCCTTTTCCTGGCAGACAGGAGAGCAGTGCTGAGTTAAATCACTCTAAATACGCATAAGTTTAAGAACATAATTTTTAATGCTATATAACTTCCACAGTAGTCATTATTTTGACATCTGAGAATGATGGATATGGCTTGTCAGAAAGCCTTGATAGAAATTAGGTACAATCATAAATAAATAAGCATGGAGTATTGCTTTGTCTGGATCAGGTGATCTTTAATTATGGCTTGCTGGAACTCCAAAGTAAAATGTCTATGTGCATCACCTTTAGCCCGATTGCCACTGATATGAAGTGTTTGCAGTTTGTCTGGGCTGTTCATTAGCCGTTTTCAAAAGTGAAATGTTGCTTGTCACTGCTGATGTAACATAACCATGCTCAGGCTCCATGTACAGCAGTCAACAAGGTGTGAGCCTATGTGACACAGACCAGGATCCCCATTTTAGGTGCCCCAGCAGCTCAGTCACTGGAAGAAGCCAGTAAACATGGAAAAGACAGACTGCAACTGGCACCAGCTTTATTTTGAACAGACCTGACTTGCCAGTCATTGGAAAACCATCTGTGAGCTTAACCTTGTTCATAATTTGTTTCTCCCTGTCTAAGGCAACTCTGTGCCAAAATATCTTGGGGTGGATATAAATCTTCTGCTGGGGCTTGACTTCTTAGGTCACAGTCCCAGCTCACTTACAGTAGGGTGTCAGTTTCTGTTTGCTCAAGGCAGCAAGGAATGTATCTAAGTTAATTATTACTTAGGACTTCTGTATATCTAAGTCTCTAAAACAGGAAAACATTGTTAAACCCTTCCAGAGTTTAATCACAGAGGCTTCTCTCATTTTCTTTTATGCATCCCGGATTGATTCCACCATGTGTATTCACAATGAGTTGTATCTAATTCTGCACATGGGATTTTGCCATAGGATCTTATCTGGCAGGTGCAAGGTTGGAAAAATACAATTTAAATATTTCTCCTGATTTTACATTTCCCAGTACCTAAGGAACATGTACAGCAATAACACTTGTTGCAACTCTGTAGTGCAACTGAATATGTTTGCTCATTTTACCTATCTGTTTACTGGCTTTAAGATGATAAATAATAGCATATGAAGAATCTTCGTAAGGATGTCAAATGCTTTATATAGCTTTGTTGATATAACATGAGTGCTGAAAAATTACTTGATTTAATGCAAACATCAATAAATAAAAGTCAAACGTAAGCTGAACGTTAAACAAACACATTGCAATTCCAAAGGAATCATAGATACAAGATTAGCACCACCACTGCCCTCGTCCAGCTCTGCTCACTCTTTTCAGTGAGCCTGGGACATACTCAGAACTCCAGCACTGCCAGCCTGTCCCCAGTGACTCACCCCTGTCTTTTCCACACCTCAGTTCCTTTCACTAAAGGCCAGAACTGGAAATGAGCTTGGAAGGAAAGGATGAGCCCACTTCGCAGGTGAGAAACACTGTATGAAAAGTTTTGAAAGCAATGCTGGAGGACCATGACTGTGAAAATGACCCTGAAAGTCAGCCCTGAAACTGTGCAGGATCTGCTGCTCCAGATGGATTGCTACAAATCTATGGGGTCTGATGGGATTCATCCCAGAATCCTCAAAGAGGTGGCTGATGTAATTGCAAAACCTCTCTCAATGATTTTTGAGCGGTCTTGGGAGTCCAGAGAGGTCGCAGTTGACTGGAAACTGGCAAATGGAAACAAGGGCGTGTAAGAGGACCACAGAAATACAGTCTCGCTTCAATGCCTGGTAAATTTTTGAAGAAGATTATTCTGGGAGGTATTGAAAAACACCTGAAAGACAATGCTGTCATTGGTACAGCCAGCACGGCTTCATGAGAGGAAACTTCTGCTAACCCACCTAGTTGATCAAGGGAAGCCAGTTGATGTAATCTTTTTGGATTTCAATAAAGCTTTTGATATGGTCTCTCACAGTATCCTGCTGGACAAAATGTCCAGCACACAGCTGGATAAA
>VZRE01014523.1:0-16327 GCA_013396775.1 Cephalopterus ornatus
ATAGGACAAGAGGAAATGGTCTCAAGCTGTGCTAGGGGAGGATCAGGTTGAATTTCAGGAAGAATTTCTTTGCAGAAAGGATGGTCAGGCATTGGAAGTGGCTGCCCAGGGAGGTGGTGGAGTGACCAAGCTTGGAAGTGTTCAAGAAATTACAGGATGTGGCACTCAGTGCTCTGGTCTAGGTGATTAGGTGGTGTTCAGTCAAAGGTTGGACTTGATGATCTTGGAGTTCTCTTCTAAACCTTAATTATTCTGTGATTCTGTGAATGGAGGTGAAGTGGGGGGAGGGGTAAAGTTGTGTCTTGTGTGTCTTGTGTTGTGTCAGAGTGTGTTGCAGGAGCAACAGTTTTGTAATATTGGCCTGGTTTTCTTGTTTGTGTTGTCTGGCATGTGGAGTATTGGGCATGTGTAGTTTCATGTTAGAGCCTGTTGTGGGTGCAACGTTTTGGGAGTGGGGGGCAAGTTGTGCATTGTGTGCTCTGTGTGTTGTGCACAGGTACTGCATGCACTTGACTTCTTACAGTGCAAAACCTCATTAATTAACACCCAAAAAGGCACAAATGAATGAACTCTGGCACATTTCACCCCAAAGCCCCTCAGATGCCCTGGAACTGTGGGAACTGTGATGGTGACACAGATGTGATGATGTCACTGTGGGTGCCATGACAATGACAATGACATGGACACTACAATCAATGTCTTGGCTGTGATTTTATTGCTCTGGTAGAGGAGGATACGACCTTGACCTTCGCAGTGGCCTCATTGAGGACAGTGGTGGTGATTGGGATGTCCCTCTGTCCCAGCCCCCTCGATTTACCTGCAGGAGACACCCACAGCCCAAGGGGAAGAACCACTTCCTCCCCCCAAAAAAAGTCCCCATTTCCCCAAAAATTCCCAATTTCCCCCCAAATTTCCCAATTTTGTCCCAAATTCCCAGTTTTAAAAAAATTCCCCAGTATTCCCCCCAAAATTCACAATTTTGCCCTAAATTCTAAAATTAGTCCACTTTTTCCCTAAATCACCACTTTTTCCCAAAAAATCCCCAATTTCCCCAAATTCCCAATTTTCCCCCAGCATTCTCAATATTTCACGTCCAAATAACCACTTTTCACCCCAAATTCCCAATTTCCCCCAACAAATTCACCATCTTTTCCCAAAATTCCCAATTTTCCCCCCCCAAATCACAAATTATCCCCCAAAACCCCCACTTTTTCTTCCTAATTCCCAAATTTTCCCCCCAAGTTCCTACTTTTCCTCAAAAATCCCAATTTCCCTCGCCAAAATTCCAACTTACAACCAGCAGTTATTGTCCTCCTTCATGCTGGGGGGGTCCACACTCGTCAACTGGAAGTTGTCCACCCGGAAGACCCAGCGCCCTGGGACATTGACATTGGAGGTGGCAGTGATGTTGATGATGGCATCTGTTTGGGATCCGGGAATGTTGTAGAAGTTGGTGTCATCACCACTGTTGAATCCCGCCTGGAAAATGTGGGGAGAATTTGTGGGGGCTGACCCTACCCAAGGGGGCGGTGGGACCCCAAAATTATGTTAGGAGGTAGCACTGACCATTGGTGGCCCTCAAAAATGTTATGGCCCAAATCCATGACCTTCACCATCATGATCAGCCTCTCCAGAAAATGGGTGGGACAACCTCGACCTCCCCCCAAATCACTGTGGCCCAATCTCTGACATTGATCATTATTATCTCTGGACAATGGGCTGGGCCAACCTCTGACCTTCATCATCCTCATCCCCAGAAGATGGACTGGGTCAACCTCTGACCTTCATCATCATTATCCCCAGAAGATAGGATGGGCCAACCTTTGACCTTCATAATTTTCATCATCATCTCCAGAAGATGGGACAGGACAACTTTGACCTCCCCTTAAAAATATTTTGGGCCAATCCCTAATCTTCATCATCATCATCATCATCCCCAGAAGATGGGATAGGCCAATCCCTAACCTTCATCATCACACTCAGAAGATGGGGTGGGACAATGTTCTCCCCCTCCTCCTCCCCTCCCCACCTACATGTGCTGCGATTCCCCCAAGCCCCGTTTCAGCATCCCCATCACTCGCTGCCCCTGTAGTCCACTGGATGTCCCAGTAGTTTAGGATGATGAAGAACATCTTGGAGTCAGTAGTCAGGACAGCCTGGAAGGTGTTGCCCTATGGAAAAGGTCACAGAGGTCAAGGATGGGTCATGGAGGTCAAGGATTGGTTGTGGAAGTAAAGGGTGGGTCATGGACACCAAAGATAGGTTGGTCGCCAAGGCCACCAAGGGGGTCACAAGAGCCAATGAGTGATCTCCATGCCACAGCCACAGGCTCACCTTTGTGGAGGTGGAGCCATAGTAGGCCACGTGGTCCCAAGTGGCCACAAAGGCCCAGGTGGCAGTGAAGGGGGTTTTGGGGAAGTACTGGTTGATGTCCTGGCTGATGTCCCCCAGCAGTGCTGTGTTAGTGGTCTGGCGGTAGAAGATGTCCCCACCCAGCACATTGTCCACATCTGCCCAGTAGGGGGCCACGAAGGAGTGCCCATCCGCCAGTGGGAAGGGGTCGGGGGTGTATTGTCTGACAGGTTTGTCAAAGGAGATCACCCCATTGTTGTTCACCTGCAGGTGACACCAGGAGGGGGTGGGGACAGGGGTTAGGGTTGCATCACCTTGACTTGGGGTGTAGACATGGACCATACAAGGCTCCCAAGACTCACCATGTGCAGGACCTCCCAACACCTACCAGCCCCCCAATGCCCACCACCCACAGACCACCCCCTCCCCAAGACCCATCAACCATAGAAATGTTCTCTCACAGGACCTCCAAACACCACTAGAACCACCAAAACCCACCAACCACAAGATTCCCCAACACCCACCAACCTCACCAAGACCCACCCTTCAAGGACCCTCCCAAACCCCACCGCTCATAGGACTCTACAACACTCACCAACATCCCAAGACCTACTACCCATAAGACCTCTCACCACTCATCACCCACAGGACCACCAAGGACCACCCCCACAACTCCCAACACAGGACCCTCCAAACCCCTCCAAACCCACCAGTACTCACTAACCCCCTCAAGACCCATCTGAAGACTTTTCAATGCCCCAGAACAAACCCCTCTATGAACTCAAATGAGGTTGAATTTGGAGAAGGGGGTTTGGAGATAGGGACACAGGCAAGTGAAAAATGAAACAGAAACAGAGGGAAAATTGGGAAAAATGGAGGAAATTCCCCCAAATCTTGACTTTTGAGGGACCTACAAAGAGGGCTTCATGGGTTTTGCCATAGAAGGTGAAGGGAACGGAGATGTCGATCCTCTCAGATGTCCCATCATCATCTTTGGGGTTCGTCTGGTCCCCCTGGTCCGGTCCATAGGGATAGAGCAGGGACCCTGTGGCAAAATCAGGATTTGGAAACTCTAGCCCCAAAAAATACCCAACTATGTGGATACTGGAGTGAAACATGCCAAATTTGGGGGTTCTGTGTTCTTGGATACCTAAAAATGGGTTTGTCTTCTATCATGTGATCAGGGTGAAATTGGGGTGTTAGGGAATTACCCCATGGAGATTACATAAGGAACATATAGGTTTGGGGAGAAATAGTGAGAAAATTATATGACGGGGGTGGGAGAAACCTTGTTTGAGGTGGTTTTTAAGGAAAAAACTGTGAAATCCACCTTTTTCAGATGAGGTTTTGGTGTCCACCATGGATCCTGGAGAAGAAAAGAGGGGGGAGGGAATGGGGGGAAATGAGTCAATCCATCATTCCTGAACAGGGATGAAAATTATAATTCTTTTTCAGAATTTACCTAAAATCAGGAGGAGGAAAACACCGGAGGGTAACATCCTCAACCCTAAAAAATTGTAAAAATCAGGGACAATTTAAAAAAGATAAACCAATAAAAAATCCCCAAACCACAACCTCCACAAAAAAATCCCAGAAAGTGAGGAGAGTCAAGGCAAAACGAGGCAAGAACAAGGGTGTGGTTGGAAAAAAAAGCCCACTTTAAAACACCATCCAGACTTTTTTCCCAGGAATTTTTCGTGGGAGGTGGGGGGAACATGTTATTCTAAACACTTCTTTAAATAATTGAAGTATTTGGAAAGTTGGCATTTTAATTTTATTAATTTTAATTTATTTTCCAGTATTTATGTAACTTAAGTTTGATAGTCTCTTAATTTAATTTTTTAATTTTTAATTTAATATCATTGAACTTTAATTGAAGTTTTCAATTTAATTTTATTTCATTTAATTTTAAATTTTTAATTCTAATCTAATTGACTTTTGATTTATTTGACTTTTTAATTTAATTTGATTTTTATGTATTTTCTATTTGGTTTTATTTTTATTAAATTTTTATTTAATTGAGTCTTCAGTGTTTGCCCTTTGTGTGCACAAATTGAGGATTTTTGCCCTTTTTGTGCCTAAATTCATGATTGTTTGCCCTTCTTTTCATGCATAAAATCAGGTTGTTTTTATCCTTTTTCATGCAATTTTAAGTAATTTAAAGAGAGAAATTCCTTAATCCATGAAATATAAGGAATTTAAAGAGACAGGACTGAAATCCTCATCAGAATAAAAGTTCCCTCACCTGGATTCCGATGAATAGAAGAACCGGGGCCCGAAAATGAGCTCAAACACCCAAAAATCCTGGGGTTTGCCTCATCCAGCTCCTTCTTTTATCAAAAAAGCACGGAAACAGGGAATTTGCCAACTTCCCGCCCACTCAAGCTCTCTGAGGTCTCCCAAGATTTTTTTAGAAAGAAGTATTTGAGTTCACGGGTTATGGATTTTTGCTCCTCCAGATTCTGTCTTTCTTTTTTTTTCTTAAGCAAAGACAAGCCTCTTTTTGAACAATTTTGGGGTTCTGGAGACACCTCTGGATCTCTCATTACTTCGCTACTTTTTGCTACTTCGCTACTTCGTACTTTTTTAGTCCCATAATAGTAAATTTCAGGAATTTAAGGATGGGGGGGTCCTGGGTTTCTTCTCTGCTGAGCAACCACCCCTCCTCCCCCCCAAAAAAACCAAAACAAAAAAACCCCAACAACAAAAAAAACCTCCACAACTTCCCTGAGTTTTGTGATTATTTTACAGCATTAACTGCAGACAAAAAAAAAATCCTCAATCCCTGCATGTTAGGATTTTCAAGAAATTCTCCCTTTTTTTCTTATTTCTCCTCATTTCTTGCTTGTTTTGAGGGGAACTCCTATCCCCAATTTAATTTTGTTAAACAAAAAAGTCCTTATAAATTTAATTATTTGTTTATTATTTTGAGGCTAAAATAATGAATCTTTAAGATAGATTTTGGCTTTTTTCCCAGGATGAGGGGGAGGGGGGAAAAGCCCTTATACACTGGGATTCTCTTTTTTTGGGGGGGGGGGAATCCTTTAAAGATATCTGTATTTTTATGGGTATTTTTTAAGGAAAAACCTCCTTATATTCTCTTCATTTTAAGGAAAAGTCCTTCTGTATTTACCTGGAGTTTTAAAAGTATTATCTTAATATCTCTCATTTTCTTTTTTTATTTTTTTGGTATGGGTGGTGTGGGATTTTTTTTCTGTTTTGGTTTGGTTTGTTTTTTTTTAAAGAAAAACTCATTTTATTTGTTTTTATTTTAAGAAACGTCATTTGTCCCAATTTGAGATGAGTGTTTTTAAGCTTTTTAAAGGCTTTTTTTGGCCAGGAGCCAGGCTCAGACTTCTCCAGAATTCTCAGCTGGGATTTTTCTCATTAGTTTTTGGAAAAAAAACAGACAGATTTGAGTTTGTCCCACTGGAGACATTGGTTCAGGGTTGAGGAGGGGGCAGTGATTCTAAGGAATTGTCCCTGGGTATCCCACACCCATTGCAATGACCCCATGAGGTCCCTCATCTGTTGTGAGGTCTCCGAGGGTCTCACATCTATCACGCCCCTCCTTGTGGATCCCGTGCCCATTGCAACATCACCTGTGGGTCCTCACTTACCGTGACACTCCTGTGAGTCCCAGTCGTGGCAACATACCTGCAGGTCCCACACATTCTGAGACATACCCGTGGCTGACAGGACCCAGCTGCCCATTCCCGAATTCTCCAGAATTTTGGAGTCAATTTCACAACCCATCCCACTCTGGCCAGGTGTGGTAAATGGTCAGGGTCTAATGCTCACCCCCTGCACCTCCCTCCTTCCTTCTCTCCTAAACATCCCAAGCTAAAGAGGAAACCCAGCTTCTCTCTCCCCTCTGTGCTGGCTACCTGCTGACATCATAATGTACCTTCATGAGGTAGCAGGGGTTGTCCCACATCAAGGACGGTCCCTGACCCACTTCCCAGCAAGGGCTGGGGTCTGTGGGGTGTTGCACAGAGGCTGCCCTGTGGAGCTGTTCGAAGCCAAGTAAGGGACATCTGCAAATCAGCAGGAATAAATTGCTGTGTGACTTTGCAGGAGAGAAAAGCTGGAGTGCAGGTAGCAATTCTGCAAGGGTCTTGCAGGGAGAAGTAGCAGAAAGGTTAATGCTGGGAGTCACCTTGTGCCACTGCTTTTAAATCTCTGCTGACAAGTGAGATGAAAAACCAATTGCCTAAAAATTCTTGCTGTTAGTAACGTAGTGTGTCCTGCAGAGGTCTGTTTGGTTTGTGGCTAGTTTGTTGCTTTTTTTCTCCCTGATTTAAGGCTTTGGCGTAATGCATGGCTTTTGTTTGCATGGCTTTTGTTTGCACTGTTAATGCTGGGATGAACAGCAAAATTGCGATTTTGCTAGCCAGAAATCATGCTAAATGCTGATTTTATAGCTTGTTTTCATTAGCATCTTCCTGTCTGGGGACATGAATACTGAAAAGATCATGCCGATTCCAATTAGCATTAAGTGGTAGCTTGTGTTTGCTCTGTATTGGACCAAACTTTAAGCTCAACTAAGAGATTTACATATGTAGTAAGTAATATGTAGCTTGAATTAAAGGAGCTGTTTCCTTCTGAAATTCAGTTTGTTCTTTCTATCTACTGTGAGAAGCAGCTCTTCTGGCCTCCTATCCACAGGTGTGCCAGAAAGATGCAATCTGGAAAGTCAAGTCTTTCAAGCCCACCCATAAGTTTGGATGGACCCCTTGCTGAGTATCCAACTTTCAGCCCCTGAAGGAGGCTCAGTCTGGCCTCTGGCACAGATTCAGTCTGCTTAGAAAACCAGCTGTTTAAACATCTGAAATCAGGCATTTGGATTCCTACTAGTTTTAAAATCTTGGCCTTAGAACATGGTGCTATGAATGTTTATTGCTGCATTTGGGCTCATGAGAAGATCGATGTTGTAATTCATACAACTGGAACCAGCAAGAGTTACAGTGGAGAAACACAGAACGCAATCTACGTAATGGGCACCCAAGCCAACCACTTGTGATTCTGTGTATCTTCAGGGCTAAATAAGTGCTAGAATTTCAAAACAAATTCTGTGCTTATAGGGAAGGGGGGATATTTACAGTTAACAAGAGTTTTACTATACATCCAGGAAGAAATGTTGACTTTATGACATGGAGAAAGTTCCTCCCAATATCTTATGTGAAGTGCTTTGAGATCTCCTGGTACATATCCCTGTCTCTGGTATTTATTTTCTGTATTTCTCCTAATGGCAAAAATGTTTGCAAACATTAACATCTTTTAGAATTTTATTCTTATTTCACTCCTCTGAGGAAGACAAATATCACTGATCACATGCAACAAGCAGAGAAAATAGATGGTGGGACCAAGGAAGGACATTCACAATGTGTGACAAATACCTGAAATGGGTAGGTGAGGCAGAGCCTAAACTCCTCCCTTTCCCGCCTTGTGCTTCAGCAGCTGTGACCCTAAACACTAGGGCTGCATTCCTTATTTTGTTGGATTGAGAGAGGGAGTTGACATGTTGACATACCAGCCATATATTCCTTCTCGAAGCCCTACATCACAGCATTCCAACAGCTTGGTTTCTTTCACCTTCCTCTGAAGCCTGTGGAATAGGTGGTGGGCAGGGCTGTGATGCAGGACTTGGTGAAACACTGGTCTGATCCGATGTGGCAGTTCCTGTATTCTGGTTTTGTTGTGCTAATGATCTCTATCATCCAGCTGGCAAAAGCATCAGTTGAATGATTGTCTGTAGTGCCCAAAAGCAGCTTTAGTCGGGTGAGGAAAGCAAGCCTGGCATTTTTTAATCGGGGTCTCCAGACTGTGGTGAGGACAGTCTGACCCCACTACTGGTCACATGGCACCTCCAGCATGCTGGAATGCCACCATCAGTCACTGCTGCAGACACCCACCCGCTGATGGACCTAGCCAGGTTACCCAGCTGCTCAGTGGGTGTTGCTTACCTCTCTTTGACTCCTTCAGGAAACATGCTACGGGTGCCAACATGTTTTTTAATTAGACTCTGTACACCTCCAGCAGCCCCAGGGATGCAGCACAGCTGCCACCCACTGCTCTGCAGCACCAGGAGAGCAGTGGTGGTTTAGTGTTGCACAGTTATTGCAGGAATATCTATTAGTGTAAGCTTGTAGTGAAAGTGCCTGTGCCTGCTCTCTGGTCTCTAGTGGTTTCTCTGTTTGCTTTTAAATTCCTGTGCTCAAATTTCTTATGCCCCCTAATTAGAAGCAAGAGAAAGAGACACCAGGAACACCTCCCTGGCTGACATTTGGGTTTTATTTGTGTTTATCATTAATAACATTAAATCTTTTTGCAATGAGCCTTTGAAAAGAGAAGAAAGTACAAGGAGATACATAAACAAGCTCATTTACAGCTTTGCAATAGAAGTCTTAGCACACATTATTGAATTTGTGATTAAACTGGCTTCTCAGACTATAGAAAATTAAAAAGAAAAGCAAAGATTAATCTTCTATTTAAAATGGGCTTGTCTGTGACTCTGCTCCATCAAAATTAGCAAATATTTTTTTAGCAATGGCTCATGTAAAAAAAATTCTATCTATAAAATGAGGCAGGTTACATCGTTACTGCTAAAAACATGCTAGAGCTAAAAGTTTGGATTTAAAAAAGAATGTAATTTTCATAAATTCCACTTTCAGCTCCTATTTATGTCAAGAAATTACAATGTCCAATGCCTAAAATAGTTAAAAAGGAAAGCAATTTCTTTTTCTTTTTTTTTTAACTGAAAACTGATAATCTAGAATAACTCAATTTACTTTAAAACATATTTGATTTCAAAGCTTTTAAGATTTTAAACTACAACTTTCTTGGCAAAAACAATTCAGAATTGGCCAAGAGATTTCAAAGGTGCAAAAACATCTTCGTCACTACTCAGTTCTGTGTTATCTAGAACAGACGGGCTTCATGTTTATAAGGCTTAAACTTTGGGCATATTATGTTATGCCAAGAGCTCTACTTTCCAGGACATATGTAGTTTTACATGCAACCATTTCAGTCCTTTACCTAGTAATAAGGAACACATGAATCACATGTGCAAATTGGTTGAGAAACAAAGCCAGTCTACTGAAAGAACAAAATATTTTATGTTTCAATTTCATCTATTTACCAGGCATTTATTTGAGACTCATTTATATTTGTGTTGGATGCATCTGTGCATCATGGTCTGAATTAATAACACGCCAAGACAACAGCTGTTTAATGCTGTGAAAAGTTGACCAGCACTACATTAGAAAGGAATTTTATTTGTTGACAGCAGTTTCCAGCTAGAATCAACACTAAGAAGCTCAAATTACACAACTAACTTGTTCCTAGGAACTATTTATTTTGATCAAACTGTATCTTCTTTTTGTGATGACACTGAGCACTGCACAACACTCTCAGGCTTTCTACAACTCAGGAAAGCCTGGGAGCAGCCAGGTAGAGTAAATTTTATTTAAAAAAATCACATTAACCATTGATCATTTAATATTCACAGTGCACTAAAAACAATGTTTTCAGAAACGAAATTTTTTTTTAACTCGAAGAAGCAAGGAGATCCTGTTGAAAAAAGCTTCCCATTGAAAAATTTTTGTGGGACAGAACTGCAACATTCTCCATAAAAGAGATGGAGAAGATAATATATCCTTTTTCCTTTTTTTTTTTTTCCTTTTTTCTTCCTGGTAGGTAATCAGATCTGCTAAACTGTGACTCTCACAACCCTCTTGTTGCTGCTTTATGCATTGTTTATGCTAATGGTTCACTTCTCACATTTAGCCTGTCAGTATTCTGAATCAGAATTGAGTTGTAATTGTACCTATACACAATTAATAGGGACAAGCGATTCACACTTCTTTTGAGGAAAGGGCTTTATGTAGTGGCTGTGATACCAGTCCACTAATATCTCTAGTTAAATCAACCCTGATATTCAATAACCCAAGATTTAGGAAACCAGCTTTCAGGGGATTTGTGCAGATGTTCTGCAGGATTTAGTAAATGTTCTTAATTGATCTTGTTGAGTGTGTGTTTTTGGCCTTGAACTTTTTTGTGACTGTTTGGCACAAGCACAAATGTTCTAATTAAAACTGGTACAGAAAATTTCTTGTGAAGTGGAGAAATTTCTCAGTTCTCTTTATGCAGCTCATAAAAATGAGGAGAGAAGGCAAAAAAGGGCTTAAAACTATGTGCTGTCTTGAGTGACAAGAACCCCTATGAAAATGATTATGTGCCACCTTATGTCTCCGTGAGGGATGTAAGAAAGCAGCAGCTATCTATTGTGCCGTGGCAGAAACTCAGTTACAAAAGCATACATGGCTTTGTCCTCTATGAAATGTTAGACCAGCTCTAATTTTAACATCAACATGACAGATATCTCATGTATCATTTATAATATGTCCTTTTACATCTGGTGTTGTCCTATACTCTTACTGACAGATTCCCGTGTTCAACATAGTCAACTTTGACTTATGACATGGTAAAACACTTCCAGAAGGGTGCTGTTGTTTTCTTTCCTCAAAATGAGCTCTGCCTTCCCCAGGTAATCGCTGTCCTCTCCTTCTGAAATTCCTTGAAAGTTCAGGTGCCCGAGAACTCCTAGGGTCAGCAAACTCTCAGACTGACTTTCCATATTGACAGGAGTGGTCTGTCTGTGTATGGCTGAGCCAAAGGGAGTGAAGGTGACTCAAAGATGCAAATGGCAGTCTCACTGAGGCAGTAACGTTCTGGGAAAATTTTAGAAACACCTGGTTGAAAACATCCGTGCTACTCAGGAGTGTTAAATAAAACAAAAAATAATGTTCTTGTACTACACTGGACTGGGGTGGAAGTTGCTTTCTAACAGTCTGTATGGGCTGTTTAAGATCTGGAACCAAAACAGCACAGACAAAATACTGGTGACCTACTGTAGTATTGGACATCAGAATTATGGCCTGATTGTAGCAGCACTATTTCAAATGCTAATCTTGACAGGCAATAAAATCGGGCACTTTTCTGTAATTGTTGACTATCTATGGGCAGAATAGTACTGTCTGACAGTCTGTGTTTTGCAGACCTATGGATATGGCTCAAGCCAAGCCAAGATTACACAGATCAGAAGTAACACAAGAGTATATGTATACATTAGCATACACTGTAGAGCCAAAAGAGTAGATCTGCACAGCAAAACATTTAGGGCTGACATTCACATTACACCGAGTAAGGGTGTTTTATTTAGATAAACCCTATGTGGTCCTCTGGACTGAAAGGCTGCAGGAGGTGAAGCATATTAGGACACCTTGTGGGTGGTAGGTTTTGATTAAGTCATTTCCAGAAGAAAACTCAAGAGTCAAGCTCTGAAAGGACTCCGTGAGATGAATGAGTCATACATGGGTATGACTGGGAAATTCACTCTCCAGACATACTCTTGAGCTCAGATGAAGTGGTAATACACCGGTATTATCCATTTATAGACATCCAGTTTTCAGAAATTATGTTGGTCTTTTTTGAAGCCACAATTAATAACTGAACCTTTTCATTAAATTTTGAATTAAGGCTTACAAAACGTAAGCTGTAAAGTATTCCACTTCATTTTAATAATTCATGTGCATTTATGGTAATGGTTAAGGAACTTTTTGTCTGGGGTGACACATGTCTTTTTATCTGGTCTTTCAGCAGGTCCCGCCTTCCTGCCATCTGACATTTACCAGATGCTACTTTCAAGAGGACTAAAAAGGCTGTCCAGATTTACCAAACTCATTTGTGTTTAATTATCTCCTGTTACTGTTGTTTTGTGTCCCTGATGAGGAAAGGGATGTTGGAGATCAATGAACTGATCCTCTATCTGGACGAGAGTGCTGTATAAGTGGGGCAGAAAACAGTGGTTTTAACCAAAATTGCCAGGTTACTGAAGAAGCTAAGCCTCCTTGGATCTGCTGCTAGGATGTTTGGCTAGTTCACTGAGCTCCCATTCTGTAGCAGATCCACTAATCAGAGTGAAGGACTGTATAGAAAGCAGGCATTCCCAGTCCTTGCCTGAATACCCCTGGAACAGAGTGGCACAGGTTGACCAGCTGCTCTCTTCCCATGATGACTGTGGACTGCATTAATTAGGTTCGTTGACTAAGTTTAATTTGGAGTAAAGAGAGATTTAAAGCTGGATGAGATCTCTAGGTGATCCAGCTGGACACTTCTCCTAAGCAAACAGTAGGATCCAGCTGGGCATGCCCAAGTTAGAGTCACTAAGCATTACCTAAGTGAGGTGAAATGTTTGTCATCACTGGGAGACTTAGCTGGGAACTGCTGGTAGAACATGTCTGAGGTTAATATCTCAAAAACCCAAGAAAGTTCCGTGTGGAATGTCTGAGAGACAACGTAAATAAAGAACTTGTTCTGATGCCTTCTTGGCTTCTTCTCTATTAAACCTATCCATTTCCAGGTGTTGAGTGGATGAGAAGTAATGCCGGAGAGGGCACCGTCCCAGAGCTCTCCGATTGTCACAGGCCAGGTGTAAGGGAATTCAGTCATCAAGTTTCCCTTATTATGTCACCAACACAAAGATGAAAACAGCTCTTTTGGTCAGTAAAATAATGTTTTCAATAGTTTGGACGAGAGAAATGATTTTGTCATGTTTATGCAAGAAGAGGCAGATTTTGACCATGAGTACGCAACATGAAAAGGCAACTAGAGGCAATTCCAGAGTCTCTGGAAGTGGCACTAGACTGTGTAAATGTGGGTGTCCATCTAGGACTGGCAGATACCTCAGGGGATCTACAGAAATCCCAGTCCTCCAACGTTCAACTGCTGCAGGGTGGGATATCCCACCCTACTGGGATGGCAGTAGGGCCTTGCACAGCTGTGCTGTGCTCCCTGTGCAGAGCCAGAGGCAGTCTCAGCACCTGCTGATGTTTGCATATTTTCAGTGTGACTTGTCTAATAAGTATTAATTATTTCTGTGTATTGTTCTTTTAATAGTTACCACAGAGTTTTTCCATTTTACACATGGCAGAGGAGGTTAATGATCTGGAAGCTCACAAGCACTGTATCATAATTATGTCAGTCATTAAACCTCTAATGGTATGTTTGAAATATGGAAGAGACAAAAGCCTGTCTCACTATTCTCTCATGCTCCAAGCTGCCCTGTACATTTTTATATTTGCTGAACTCAGTAGAGGCCAAGGATGTTAAACTTCACTTAGAAATGAGGCTGGCAGATCAGTGGTGTGTTTCATCTAATAACCCACCCCTGAAATTAGCCACACTTGGAGGGAGAATTACTGTGATATCTAAAGAGTGGCCTGACTGGCAAGCAAGGACATGCTGGTTCCATTCTTCTCAGTCAGTAGTTAGTTTTATACCTGTGGACATGCCACTTCAGCCTTTTTTGTCTCTATTTCTTTTGCCATGGACCTTCCTTAATTACTGCAGTTGAATGAATTTCATCACAAAAGCTGTATGATCGGGACAGTGAGACCCAGGCTTGCTATAGCTGTATAGAAAAATCCTGCTAAGCCACAGAGGCCACTATTTATTGACCATGTGAAGTGTTTCTGGTAGTGCAAAACTGTTGTGGTGTGGGCATCTGTGGATGTATTTTTCATTTTATCTTCATTATAAGACTTCTACAGACATATGTAAGTTTTGCCTGAATTTTATGTCCAATGGCAGTTCAAATTACTTCTTCCACCACAGAAATTGAAAGCGACTGAGGAAACAGCAGGGTGGTTTTGACGTTTTTGTCGGTCAGCTAAATGTTTCGGGCTCGCCATAAATTTTAATTTTGAAACATCAATTTAAGAAAACAAAAACGCAAGTAATACACATTTGATTTGAAACCTATTCTTTCAGTTTTAAATTTCAGAAATATAAAAAGAACTTGTACTGCTTGAAAATATATGGGATGATGCTTATCTGGAAAAGAATGATGATTTGATGTTTAAAAAAATCAGCCTTGCTGATTTATTTTTAAGATTTTGTGGGTTTTTTTCTTTATTAATTCTATACTGAAAATTCTTTTAAAATGAGAACCTTTCCCCTCCCCTCTTGTCCCACAGTTCCTTAGAGAAAACTCTCAGTATTTCTGTTTCTGTACTCGCCCATTAATTCCATATTGAAAGTTCACCCTTTCTGAGGAAAGGGCAGGTTTTGCAGTATAGTTTAACCCATATTTGTTTCCCTGGCCCTTTGTCTTTTACTGACCTGGAAAAACTGTAGGAAATTTGCTTGTACTGAGACAAACTGGCATCTCTACCCCGTGAAGTTTCTTGGGACCACTGTGGAGCCACAGCATCAGCCAGGGACCTTCCTCAGCTGGGGAGGCAAGGGCAGAGGGGATGGATCCTTTGGAGGACTTGGGAGAGAGAGAGAGAGCTTTACAAAGTACAGTGGAAAACAAAACAGGTGAAAACATCCTGGTAATTTCTTTTCCCTGATTAAAAGAAAAACACACCTTTTTGGAAGTGCTGGTCACTAAAAAAAATCAAAATCCCATAAAATGGAATTAAACGTAATCGAAACCCTGGGAAGGTGATAGACATCAAAATCCTTATCATAAACCATATACCCCTCACATAAGCCACATTTTTGGAGATGAAAAACCAAAATACTTTTAAAACAATAGAGATGAAATCTACTGTTCTAAAATAATATATTATACTAAATATTTTATTTAGTATAAATATTATTCATAATATTTTTAAAATAAATATTCAATTCTTAAACAATTTTAAGCACAAGTTTCTTTTATCAGTGTGCTTGCCTGACATTCTGACCCACATAAGTAAAAAATTGTTCTTATAACTAGAAAAAAACCCATACTTATCATCCAGAATAACTTTATTATTAGCCATTGTTGGAAAGTTAAAACTCATCAGAAGTTTCTGAAATCTTTTGAGATAAAACATCAAAGTGTACTTATGTGAAGGAGGAGGCTATAAAAAGGATTTTTCAGGGGAATTTATAAAGGAAAAACTAAAGAACCAAATGCATTTATAAGCAACAGTGGTGAAACACTGTAAATGATGATATTAAAAGATTCCTTGATAACAAGACCACTTGCAATATAGAAATATGTTTTAAGTGATTTCTCAGTATTTCCACTAGTTATAGATATCATAAGTGAAAAAAAAATAAAGAAAATTATTTTGAAGGGTAACTTCTTTTTTTTTTAAATGTTACAGATTTTTTTCATGTAAAATTTTAATTTTCTGTCGAATTTTTTTAATGTTATATCACAGTCTATTGCTGTTTTTTCTTGGGAGAACATAACTTTCAAGACACACCCTCAAAACTGAGTCTGACAGAAAAACTTGGTAATTTTCCCATTTGATTCCTTTCTCAAACCATTACACACTCTGTAAAAAAAAAGCTTGGAGAAAATTATCACAATGCTCTTCATCCACATTTATTCATTATTTTTTACTAAAATGACCTGATTTCTGTGCACCCAAATCTTTGCTGACTGCTGGTATTAACAAAAAAACCTGCAGAATTTGCTAGTTTGGAGTTTTATTGTCAGGTATTGTTTAGTGTTTAATTTTAAATGATGTTAATCTGGAAGTTAAGTAGCAGAGGCATAATGTGGCATACTGGGACCAGATAAATACACTAACTAATACTTGAATAATCCTCTGACAAATTTTATTATGTTTGGGGTTGGTTAGTTTTCTCGTGTTTTTTTTCTGAATTTGTATAAATTACTTAGGAAATGCATTCGAGTAAGGAGAAAAGTAAAATGATCAGCTGTGACATGGCAACTTTTTCTTTGGTGAAAATCCCATCTTGGAGGTCAGAGATGTAGTCTCAGCTCTTGTTTCACCTGTCTTGGGATTCCTGTAGAATTATGAAAGATTCTTTTCCATTTTCCTTCAGTAATCAATCTGTAGCAAGCACATGCCACTGCATTGGCATTCGTATTTATGCTGCATCTAAATCTGTATAAATACATAGGTAAATCACATCTTCTTTATCCGGGTAACAGTGATGTATCTTG